>ML058382.1:840789-1305061 GCA_003013855.2 Liriodendron chinense | reverse complement strand
AAGCAAGGAGAAAAGAAAGTAGAAGAAAGAAAGGAGAAAAAGAAGAAGATAGAAGCTTGACCGGTCGTGACCGGTCGGCCAAAGCCATCCTTTCCCAGATCACTGGACACAAGGACCAGTTGGTCCGACCGGTCGTGACCGGTCGGTCAACAGGTCGATAACCCTGCTGACCTCGCTGGACATGTAAATAAGATGGTCCGACCGGTCAGCCAAAAAGCCAAATCCCTCCTATACTCTCTGGATGCTTGACATACGCAGCCAGACTGGTCAAGACCGGTCAGCCAGGCCAGTCCGACCGGTCACAACCGGTCGGCGACATGTAGAAAACGGACAGTTTCTAATTCTGCTCCGAAAAACGCTGCGCACTGCGTAACCTTACGTAGTTTCTGGATGTTTCTGACGCAACCGATCGTCCTCACTATAAAAGGACACCTAGGGGTTCTTCCTAGGGTATCATAGAATCCAATGGACATCATAAGAGAGGAAGGAAGCTGTCGTAGAGAGTCTGCAACCCTCCAAACTCCGATTTTTCTATGTTTTCTAGTTCTTTCATGAGTTTTAGTTGTAGTATGACAATGCTCGGCTAGAATCTCTCAGCTAAGGCTGAGAGGTGAAGCTTGTAGCCAATTTCATGTTTGATTCAGTTTAATTCAAATAATTCTACTTCAAGTTTGTATTTTTACCTATTATAGTTCTTAAAGTTGATAGTTTTAGATGTTTTATGAGAGTTCATGTGCTCCGGACATGGATTCCTTGCAATTCTATGAGATTATCGCATTGTGCTTATTTAGATTCGAATTATAGTAATCCTTGAGCAAGCCATAGTCCATAGACATGGCTGTTACTCCGAAGGCTATGGTTTCGAATTCTACATTGTTGAATGGGACTAGAACTTGGAAGTTCAACTTGAGTGGGATTGAATGTGTTTAATGCTATATTTTCCAACTAGATGAAAGATAGGACTTCACATCTAGTTGTGTATCTTGCTTGGATTGATTGGATTGACATGGGATTGCTACAAGTGGATCCTTGAATGCCTTAATGTCTTTAAATTACTGTTTTTCATTAAGTTTCTGTTTTAGCTTAACTGCTCAGTTGAATCTTCTATTCATTGCAAACCGAGTTGCTGGAATAGTTTGGAATCTATTTCTAATTACCTGTGGATCGACCTCAGTCTTACCGAGATTATTACTACATCGCAGCCTTGCACTTGAGGCGAGCGAACACCTTTCTGGCCCAACCATAGCCTAATCCGAAATAAGCACATGAAATAAGCATCCCTAATCTTTCCAACCAACATGTGGAGCAAGCAAAATCCATTACCACTCTTAGAAGTGGTAAACAAGTGGATAAATCTATTTCGGTGAAGGCCGACAAGCCTAAAGATCCAGTAATTTTTTAGAACAAGCATGGACCTAGTTTAGCCCCACAAGAAATGGAACGCGTTCACAAGCCCATAACACCATTCCCTTTGAGATTAGTTGCTCCAAAATCTCTCCCAAAATCTCATAATATTTTAGAGATTTTCAAACAAGTCAAGATAAACATTCCACTGCTTGATGCCATAAAACAAATTCCCTCTTATGCCAAGTTTCTAAAGGACCTATACACAACCAAATGCAAATACAATGTGCAACAAAATGCCTTTTTGAATAAGCAAGTGAGTACCATTCTCACCCAAAAGACCCTTACAAAATTTAAGAATCCCGGTAATCCAACAATCTCATGTATCATTAGTGACTACCTGATTGAGCGTGCATTATTAGACTTAGGGGCAGGTGTAAATTTGATCACATACTCGGTATATGAGCAATTGGGTCTTGGTGAATTAAAACCCACCAAAACTACGTTGCAACTCGTTGATAGATCCATCCGTGTACCGAGAGGGATATTTGAGGATGTATTGGTTTAAGTCGACAAATTCGACTATCCGATGGATTTTATCATTTTGGACACGCAATCGATTATAGATACGAGCACTTAAATATTAGTAATTTTGGGTTGCCCATTCTTGGCTACATCAAACGCAATTATAAATTGCCCAAATGGGGTATGCAATTGTCCTTTGGGAACATGACATTGGAGGTGAATGTGTTCCACTTGGGTAAAAGGCATAGGGACGATGATGATGTCAATGAGGTTGACATGATTGAATCTATCATGAAGGAGGAGTTCACCTTACATCAGAATTTTGATCCTCTAGATGTTGTTTGCTTCGATCCTTTGAGGATTTGGATGATAATGATGATCCTGATGAGATAAACATGATAGAATCCATGTAAAATGGGGAGTTCTTCCAACCCGATCTACCTGAAAGTTTGGAGACATGTGTAGTACACTCCAAGGATGAAACCAAATTGATTATTAATGAGACCTTAGAAGTGTCAAATTCTGAAAGTTTACTTGATAAGTCACCAAATTCTTATTTACACAAATTTGTTATGCAGGAATTTTAAGAATTGGTGCTTGACTTGCCTACAAAGAGGCCAATTTCTGAAAGTGTAGAGGACCCACTTCAACCTACACAAAAGTTTGAGAAGGAGGAAGACGTGAAAAGTCTAAATATGAAAACTTCCTCCCCTGAGGTCTCCTACACTCTAAAGGAGTGTTTGACGTATTTTGAAGATTGGGATGATCCCATGATTCAAAACATAGCGCATGCCTTGAGGGAGACCCCCTTGGTGCCTTAAAAGCTTCCTTCAACAGAGTGCCAAACTGAAAAATCGATTATGGAGGCACGGGTGAAAGATGATTATGTGGATACCATCCCAATTTATGAGGATGAAGCGATTGAAGCCTCCACATCTCTTTGGTTTGTTCAAACCGATGAACAATACTTCTTGGATGACCTATATTTGATAATTTTTTCCCCAGACAAGATGAAAAAGAGATCTATATTCAATGATTTCCAACCAATGCAATTCTCCTTTCCTAGTGTGACAATGTTATTAAGAAACCCACTGAAATTTTTCAGTAAGATTTTAAATGGATTAGAATGATTAATATCACCATTGTACTTTTCAAAGCGGGATGATGGATAGTTCTACCGAAAAATTTGTTACACCACCTGATGATCCTGCTCAACTTTGTCCTTTTGGATGTTATAATGATGATTGATCCCCTAGTCTGATGGAGATTCTCTTTCTAAAAGGATAGCTTAGGTTTTATTTATTGCTTTAAGTAGGATTAAGTCTAGTTTGTTTTCTGCTTTAGGTTTATTGCTTTAGTAGATTTCGATGCTGGAGTTAGACTTCCATGATCGAATCTCTCAGGGACTCTCCTTCTCACTCTCTTTTATTTTACCATTGCTCTCATATTCATGCTCATTATATATCTTTTTATATTGAGGACAACGTAAGATTTGGTTGGGGAGTGAGATTCCTCGAATCTAACAATTTGTAGACATTTCGAGGAAGGTTTGTAGAAAATTTTCAATTTTTTTGAAACATCAAAACTCCTTTGGAAAACTTTTTTTCTATGCACTTGAGATGTTATGAGTACAAAAGAATGAAAGATGAATTGATATAATTTTGAAATCTCTAAATTAACTTAAACATGATAGTTTTATATGTGAATCTCCCTATTTGTATAATCGATAGAACATTTGAACACTTTTGAGTCTAGATCACATTACACGATTCTCATGATTCTCATGATTCAAAGGGATTAATAGATTTGTGGATTGGTTGGACTGAGATTTAAGGTGTTTAGGAACCAAGCCGGGGTACTTTGTCCATCCTTGTTTGTGTAAAAATAAGAAGAAAAAAAAGAACGAAAGATATGGATTTCTAAAAATCCTATCTAATGTATGAGGAAAAGAGAAAGAAAAGATGTTATTTATTGAACATTTATGAAAATTTTCGAAAAAGAGCTACCTATTACTAGCCAGGGGATGGTCTACCCGTAACCAAAGCTGGAAATGGAAAGTAGTGTGAAAGCCATTGAAGGAACGGTAAGGCAAATTCCTGTCATAGGAAATTGGTTGATTTGTACACTTTTAGATCTTTATTTAGCCAATTTATGAAGAAGGTAATCTTGGAAAGTGATCATGAGATGAATATGCACAAAGCACACTAGACCATACATGTTTGGATTCGTCTATTTATCAATAAATCAGTGGGAATTCTATGTGAACACTTATCATATTTGGAAAGTTTAGGACTTCAATTTCTCATTATTTAGTTTTTCTGAATTTTGCACTTATATGTCATAAAGTCTATATAAACATAGTTTCCAAGGGAGAGTTGAGTTTTTAGAGAGATAGATTGTTTCACGCTTGTTTTGCTCGGGACTAGCAAAATGTTAGTTGGGGAGTGTGTTGAACCTCTAATTTATACATTTTCTGACCCATTACATCACATCTTATGCATGGTTTGTATGTTTAAAAGACGTGTCTAATACATGTTTTGTGGATATGGGAATGAGAGAGAGAGAGTTCACTCAATTGACAGCTAAAAGACCATATTTAGAAGCTAGTTGGTGAAAACCAAGGTGGACTAAAGAAGGAAGAAGAAAGAAGGAGAGAAAAGAAAGAAAGAAAGAAAGAAAGAAAGAAAAATGAAAGAGAAGAGGCTAGACCGATCGGCCATGTTGCTGACCACCTTATGAAGCCGCTGGAACTAGGCCTGGATAGGTCCGACCGGTCGACCATGTGGTCGGCCACCCCTCTGCACTCTCTGGACTACTCAAAGGCAAGTCCGATCGATCAAAACCGGTTGGCCAGCCTAGTCCGACCAATCAAAATCGGTTGGCCAGCCCAGTCCAACCAATTGGCCAGTGTAAAATTGTTGGATTCCAGTAGCTTCCTCTTGAAGCTCCGAAATTCATGCGCAATTGCATTAATGTTGTGCAATTTTAGAAGTTTTTGAGTCTGTGGGACTCTAAATCTATAAAAGGGCACCTAGGTTACGTTCCTAAGGCATCATTGAAGGCTAAGGATTTCGTGGGAGGTGAAGAGGATCGTCATAAAGCATCTACAACTCTCCTGAATCCGATTTTTTTTTATGTTTTTCATTATTTTTTCATTATTTTTAGTTGTAGCATGTTGATGCTCGGCTAGAACCTCTTAGCTAAGGCTAAGAGGTGAAAATTATAGTTAGTTATTATGTAGAATTCGTTTGATTCAAGTACTCTATTTAAAATTTGGATTTTTAAGTTCTAGTTTGAATAAAAGTTGGTATTTTTAGATGTTTTATGAGAGTTCATGTGCCTCGGACATGGGTTCCTTGCAATTCTCTAAGATTATCATATTTTAATTGATTAGATTCGAATTGTAGTAATCCCTGAGCATACCATAGTTTATTGACATGGTTGTTACTTCGAAGGCTACATATTTGAGGTGTATGTGCTTCATTAGAACTAGATCTTAATTCCCAAGTTAAGTGGGGATTGTTTGTGTTTGAATGCTAAATCTTTCACCTAGAAGAGAGATAGAACTTCAATTCTAGTTGTGTTTATGCTTGAATGAATGAATTCACATGAGACTACTACAAGTGGATGTTTGAGGCTTTAGTTCCATTAATTATAGATTTTTACAAAGTTACTGTTTTTGTTTAGTTTATGAAATTGAAATCTAAAATTGCTGAGATTGGAGTTGTTATAATAATTTGAATTGGTTTACCCTAATTCCCTGTGGATCGACCTCGGTCTTAGCGAGATTATTACTACATCGCAAGCCTTGCACTTGAGGCGAGCGAACAGTAAAAAAGGGGAATGTACTACTCAAGATAACTTTCGAAAAGTCTTGACTCTGAATGATGTGCTGTATGTACGGATATTAGGAGGAATCTTATCTGTACTAGTCTATTGATTAAGTCTGGCTTCAGCTCCTCTTTGAATTTGATAAGCTGAGTGTGTCTAACAATGAGGTATATGTGGGGAATGGCTATGTATCCAATGGAATATTTAAGTTGAACCTTATGAATGAAAATTCTTCTTCTGTTTATATGCTTGATTCATATGATGTTTGACATGCTAGATTAGGACATACTAGTTACCGTAGTATGGATAATATGTCTAATCTTAATTTAATTTCTAAGTACACAAAAATTAATGACAAATGCAGCATTTGTGTACAATATAAAATAACTAGGAAATCATTTCCTAAGGTAGAAAGAGAATCACAACTCTTGGAACTAGTTGATAGTGACATATGTGAGATGAGCGGTTAAATAAGAAGAGGGAGAAAGAGATATTTTATAACCTTTATAAATGATTTATCCCGTTATACCCTAGTATACCTTTTGAGAAATAAAAATGAGGCATTAGAAAAGTTTAAGATATATAAGGTATAAGTAAAGAACTAGTTAGATTGAAAGATTAAAATCCTAAGGTCGGATAGGGGAGAAGAATATCTATCCTTATAATTCTTAGAGTTTTACAAAACTCATAATATAATACACCAAATTACAACTTTCTATTCACCCCAGTAGAATAGTGTAGCAGAACGCAAAAATAGATCTTTTATAGACATGATAAATTTTATACTAAATAATACAGGTCTAAGTTTAGGGTTTTGGAAAAAAGCCTTATTGATTACTTATCACATCTTGAATAGGATACCTCATTCTAAAACATATAAAACTTCACATGAACTATGGAAGAATAGGATTCTAAACATCTCATATGCTACAATCCGAAGATTGCACACCCAAGTGCAGGTAGCGAAGTAGTAAAATACTCGGTAAGACCGAGGTCAATCCACAGGGATTGGGGTTAAGAAACTTAGAGGAATTAGTTTAGGTTAGTGAGATGAAATCTGGTTTATCCACGAGAGTGGAGCAAGTTGTGTGTGGTGAAAGACAAAAATAGAAAAGGGGCTAAGGCATCAGGGATCCACCTTTGATTCATTCACAAGATTTGATTCATTGGTCCAACTATAACTCAAATGGAATTGAATAAAGATTCATTCCAACCGAAAGGTAAAACAGTTAAACCATTTGCATATTTCATAAAAGATGGTGATCTGAACCGATTGATTTGACCATGAAGCACTCGTTAGTTGATCGCAGGGAATTCTAAGCATCCACTGTGCCCGGAGTCGACAATAGATCAAGGAATTGTACAGATCAATAACTTTGCCAACAAGTCAACCGATAAGATCACAATTCATACGATCAAATGCATACTTACAAGATAGGAGGCTTTGATTGACCGATCCAACCGTTAAGATCTCGTCTATCGATCGTAGGGAATCCAAAGAATCCAATGTGCCCGGAGTCTACAATGGATCAAGGGATTTTACAGATCGATGACTTTACCTGCACTAGCTCGATGACCGTAGGGAATCCAAAGCATCCAACGTGCCCGGAGTCGACGATGGATCAAGGAATTTTATCGATCATGAACTAGCTAATTGGTGTGCAAGGGATCCCAAGCATCCAACGTGCCCGGAGTTGACGATGGATCAAGGGGCTTGCACAACAATAGCGTCCGCCGAGGTGGATAACCGAACCAATCAACCAAAGAGAACTCCAACATTTACACCACACAATGTTGAACCAACAGAACCAAAGCTTGCAAATTTCTTCAAAGGCTTCACCCCTAGCCTTAGCTAGAGGTTTAGCCAACCATGCTATAATGGAAGACTAAATTCTCTACAAAAGAAAAACTACACTACTCTGCTTCTACAAAGAAAAAGAAGAAAAGAAAAGAAGACTTGGATTGTGGGATGATTTGAGGGATGATGAGAATGAGAGGGAGAGGAGCTTCTTTTATAGCCTCATGAGAAGCTCCCAAGCCTCCTCCCAATCCTAGGTGGCACTCCAAAAGTTTCTTTAGGTTTGGGAATGGAGTTAGGCTTGGAGTGCCCAAAGCAACTTTTCTTTTAGGTTCGGGCTTGGAGTTAGGCTTGGATGGACATGTGGCAAGAAAAGTACTCCAAGCCTAGGTGTCACTCCAAGCCTGAAGCAAACTTTTCTTTTAGGTTTGGGCTTGGAGTGAGGCTTGGATGATGAGGTGGCATTCCATGCCTTACACATGTGTGGGGAGAGAGAGAGAGAGAGAGAGAGAGAGAGAGAGAGAGAGAGAGTTCCTCTCTTGCTAGCTCCACACGTGAGATGAAGGGAAAGGGAGAGCAGCTGGATGTTCTCCATTCGCTGGACGGTGATGATGCTGAAGAGCTGCAGCTGTGCAGGGATGTTGCTGACGATGGACGTCCAGCAGCTGGAGATGGATGGACGTCCACTGCTGGACGTGATGTGGGTCCCACCTGACGCTGGAGATTGGAGGATGGACCGCTGGTGCTTGAGAGGTGTCCAGCAGGGGGAGCTGATGGTGAGGCAGCTTGGACTGCTGAGGATGATCAGCTGGTTGGATGGACGGTGAAGCTGCAGCATTACTGCTGCACGTGTGGGCTGGAAGACGTCCATCTTTTTTTTTGGACGGTGGAGATCACTGCTGGACGTTTGGAGATGGGTCCATGATCAGCACGTGTGCTGAGCTGGACTGCTGATAAACGGTCCACTTGATGCTGGCCTTGCTGGCCTTCATCATGCTGATTTGTACAGGGGCGGTGACGCTGGACGTTGATGGAGCTGCTGATGATGGATGGACGGTCCAAATGCTGGACATTGAAGGACACTGGTGGGATGTGATGAGCTGCACGTGTAACAGGTGGGGTCCACTGTTTGAAGGGACAGTTGGACGGTGAGCCCAGCTGAATATTGGACGGTCGAGCTATTGTAACGAGTGCTGGAGAGTTGGGACTGAAGTTGCTCAACGGTGGAGATGGTGGGCTTGCATGATGGACGCTGGAGATTTGATATATCCTCTATTGATGGACGGTGTGGTTGAACGTCCAAGAGCTGGACGGATGGTGCTGGCTGTTCGCTTCCCCAAGTGTAGGGTTGCGATGTAGTAATAAACTCGGTAATACCGAGGTCGATCCACAGGGACTTATGTAGGATGTCACAAACTCATCCACAAGTTTCTATTGAAGCTAACAATCAAAGTTTGAATAGAATGTGTGTGATTAACAGTTTAAGCTAAATTGAATGTAAACAATTATAAGAAGGCACTAGGGGTTCGAGGATTCACTTGTAGCAGTCCTCGATGTTCAATCCGCTGTGGTTTCCCATTCTCTCAACTAGAATCACCAGTCAGGTCTATCTAGTCGGATGATAGAACTGTTAAACCAGAAGTCTGTAACATGTAAGTTCTGTGCATAAAGTTCACTCAACTCTAGGCTGATCTGAGCATGCTCATTGCATAGGTCATTCACCTTTTCTATAGGTCCAATTCCCAATCATAACCATCCTCAAGTCTTCTCACAAGACAAGGCTAGATCATGATTTGAACTGGATTCAAATTATATGCACAGTCCATACATATTCCAGATAATCAACCAAAACTAGAACTTTGGCATGAAGCCCCTTTATGAAGAGCTTGGTACTAGAGCGCACTCCAATTCCTCGGATCATACAGGTCTAGACCGTTGCAAACAAATTAAGAAGATAAGTAATTCATCCAAACATCCATGAGTCATCACAAGACTAAGAGAAATTACTTAAAAACTTGTATAAACTTCAAACCTTAGTTCATAACCATGAATTCCAAACTGAAAACCACTTAACTACGAATTAAAACATCTTGGATACACTACAAGCTTCACCTCTTAGCCCTAGCTAAGAGGTTTAGCTGCTCATGATCCAAGGAAACATGAAACAACTACAAAAAGCATAAAAACAGCAAAGCAAACCAAAAGGAGTTGTGAAACTCCAATCTTCACTTCCACAGCCTCCAACCTCGCTTGAACCCTTCTAGGATGCCCCAGGAATGATCCCTAGGTGTCCTCTTATAGTCTGGAGGCTCCACAACGTCGGAAGAATCGGAAATTTGCGTAACACTTACGCAGCGCAGAGAATTTCGGGAAGAAATTAGAAAGTTCTAACTCAGTACGCATGGCCGACCGATCATGACCGGTCGGGCCATATAGAACATCAGTCCAGCAAGCAATTCCGACCGGTCATGACCGGTCGGATGTATTTTTTTCTCCTCATCCAGCAGCATGACCGGTCGGTCCTAGTGAAGTCCCAGAAGCCTTGTCCATTGATGTTCCAGCAATCCTATCCGACCGGTCATGACCGGTCGGACGTCCTCAATATCTCCAAACATGCATGGCTGACCGGTCACTGACCGGTCTGGCTTCCTTGGCCGACCGGTCACGACCGGTCAGCCCTCTTTTCTTTTTGTATTTTTCTTTTCTTTCTTCTGCTTTCTTTTCTTCTTTAGTTCTTTCTTTCTTTTCTTCTTTGATCCTCAAACTTTATTCACCCGAATGATCCCAAGTGAGCTCTTTATGTCTTCAATTGAGTAGAGTCCACCCTCAATCCTGTAGTCACAAAACATGCATTGAATTAGCTTACAAACCATACAAACCTTGCACAATGAGTGATGAATTGGGGTTAGAATATTCACAATTAAGAGCTCAACACACCCCCCAACCAGCATTTTGCTAGTCCCGAGCAAAACATGCGTGAAGCTAATCTCATTCTTCAGACTCAACTCTCTTTCAGAAACCATCCTTCTATACATTCCAGGGTTCATAAGTGTAAGATTCAGAAAGATTAGGCGTCAAAGGTTGGCACCATAAATCCTCAAGACATAATAGGCATTCATATGAGATTCCCACTGATTGGTTGATAAATAGAGGGAATTGAACAAATTCATCCTAGTGTGGGTAGTGAAAATTCATTCCACGAGTTTCTAGGATTATCTTCTTCATAGATCAACTAGACTATAGAACTCAAGGTACATAGAGCCACATCAAGCCAATGACAGGAATTTGCCTTACCGTCCTTCCGACGACTTTCACACTACGTCCCATTTCCGGCTTTGGTTACGGGTAGACCATCCCCCGGCTTGGAGTAGGTAGCCCTAATCGGAATTTTCCACCGTTTTTCCACATTCCCAATTTCATCCTTCCTTTTCCTTTTTCTTTTTAAATTAGATAGGATTTTTAGAAATCCATATCTTTCATTATTTTCCCATGGACAAGGATGGACAAAGTACCCCGGCCTGATTTCTCAATACCTTAATTCAAAGTCTAACTCATCCCTAAATCACATAATCCCTTCAACTCATGAAAATCGTGTAATGTGAACTAGGTGTAAAAGTGTTCAGATTTTCTATCAATCACAAAAATAGGGGAGTTCACATATAAAACCATTATGCAATGAGAGATTCCAGACATCCAGCCTTATACACTTCATATCTCCTCCTCTTATGCTCATATCAACTCGAATGCATAGAACCAATGTTTTCCAAAAGAGTTTCGAATTTTTGAAAAAAAATCAAAAAATTTCCACATAATTGCTTGAGATGTTGCAAAATGCTGGATTCATCCAAGCGGTCCTACACCCCCCAACCAAATCTTGCATTGTCCTCAATGTAAAAGATGCGCAATGAGCAAAACATGAGAGCAATTTGAAAATAAAAGGGAGTGAGGAATGATATTACCTGAGAGAGTGAACATTGGAAATCTTCCTCCTTCTAACAAACCTATGAAAACGAAAACAAAAGCAACAAAGTCCTAATCCTAACTACTCTATACCTCCATCAGACTAGGAGATCAATCATCCTGATACACAGGATCATTCAAGGGTATGGACATACCTTCTGAAGGAAAATTCTCAAAGAACGGCTTTAATCGCTGCCATTTGCTTTGAAAATGTTGCCGTTCCTCGGATTCAACAGCTCAACAGTCCCATACGGATAGACAGTTTGCACAATGTAGGGACCGGTCCATCGAGATTTCAGTTTTCCCGGAAATAGATGTAAGCGAGAATTATACATAAGGACTTTTTGGTTGATCGTGAATGTCTTGCGAAGAATATTCTTATCATGGAATATCTTCGTCTTGTCCTTGTAAATTCTCGCATTCTCATAAGCGTCATTCCGGATTTCTGCAAGTTCATTCAATTGTAGTTTGCGTAACGAGCTTGCCTTGTCAGAATTGAAATTCATCTTCTTAATAGCCCAATATGCCTTATGTTCCAATTCCACAGGTAGGTGACAAGCCTTCCCATAGACAAGTCTATAGGGAGACATTCCAATAGGGGTTTTAAAGGCAGTACGGTAAGCCCAAAGCGCATCGGTAAGTCGAAGTGACCAATCCTTGCGATCGGGATTCACCGTTTTCTCCAAAATGTGTTTAATCTCCCTATTGGATATCTCAGCTTGTCCACTAGTTTGTGGGTGATAGGGAGTGCTCACTTTGTGTGTAACGCCATATTTCTTCATTAAGGCTGCAAAAGGGCGATTGCAAAAGTGAGACCCTCCATCACTTATGATGACTCGAGGCGTTCCAAACCGGGAAAGAATATTTTCTTTTAAAAATCGAATGACCGTTTTATGGTCATTATTCCGGCAAGGAATGGCCTCGACCCATTTGGAGACATAATCAACAGCAAGTAAGATGTATAAATTTCCAAAAGAAGATGGGAATGGGCCCATGAAATCGATGCCCCAACAATAAAAAATTTTGATAATTAAAATGGGATTAAGTGGCATCATATTTCTACGGGAGATTCCTCCTAGTTTCTGACAAGGTTCACATGCTTTGCAAAACTCATGTGTGTCTTTGAACATGGTGGGCCAATAAAACCCACATTGCAGAATTTTCGTTGTGGTCTTTTTGGCTGAAAAATGGCCACCACATGCTTGAGAATGACAGAAGGAGATGATACTTTGTTGCTCATCATTTGGGACACATCTTCTTATGATTTGATCGGGACAATACTTGAACAGGTATGGGTCGTCCCATAGAAATTTCCGTACCTCTGAGAAGAATCTATCCTTATCTTGCTTTTTCCAATATGTAGGAATTGTACCTGTAGCAAGATAATTAGCAATGTCCGCATACCATGGCAATTGGGAAACAGCAAAAAGTTGTTCATCAGGGAACATGTCATTGATTGCAGTCGTTTCAGGGGAATCAGTGAGGACAAGTCGAGAGAGGTGGTCAGCTACTACATTCTCTACTCCTTTCTTATCACGTATTTCTAAGTCGAATTCTTGGAGTAGGAGGATCCATCTTAATAACCGTGGTTTAGCATCCTTCTTAGAGAGAAGATACTTAAGCGCGGCATGATCAGTGAATACAATGATCTTGGATCCAATCAAGTAGGATCTGAACTTCTCCAAGGCAAAAACTACGGCTAAAAGTTCCTTTTCAGTAGTGGTGTAGTTTGCCTGGGCTGAGTTTAGGGTTCTACTTGCATAGTAGATAACACATGGCTTTTTATCTTTTCTTTGGCCTAACACGGCCCCAATAGCATAGTCACTAGCATCGCACATAATCTCAAAAGGAAGGCTCCAATCAGGTGGTTGCATTATTGGGGCGCATGTCAACATGCCTTTAAGGGTGGTAAAGGCCTTTTGACATTCTTCACTCCACTCAAATGAATTTTCCTTTTGAAGTAGGTTACATAAAGGACGAGAGAGTGAACTGAAATCTTTTATGAACCGTCTATAAAATCCTGCGTGTCCTAAAAAGGACAGTATATCTCGTATGCTTTTGGGTGGTGGAAGGTTAGAGATAAGGTCAATTTTCGCCTTGTCCACCTCAATTCCATTTTGTGAAACGATGTGACCAAGTACAATTCCCTTTTTAACCATGAAGTGACACTTTTCCCAATTGAGCACAAGGTTCTTCTCTTCACATCTTTTTAGCACAGATTTCAAGTGCTCAAGGCACTCATCAAAGCTACAACCGAATACGAAAAAATCATCCATGAAGACTTCGAGAATTGTCCCCACCATGTCAGAAAAGATGCTCATCATACAACGCTGAAAGGTGGCAGGGGCATTACATAGTCCAAACGGCATCCGTCGATAGGCGAAAGTGCCGAATGGACATGTGAATGTAGTCTTTTCTTGGTCTTCACGGGCAATTTCTATTTGGTTGTACCCTGAATAGCCATCAAGAAAGCAAAAGTGGGAATGACCCGCCAACCGTTCTAAAATCTGATCAACAAACGGTAGGGGGAAGTGGTCTTTCCTCATGACAGTGTTTATCTTCCTGTAGTCAATGCACATTCTCCAACCGGTAGTGACTCTAGTTGGTACGAGTTCATTATTGGCATTGGCTATGATGGTTATTCCGGATTTCTTTGGCACCACTTGAGTTGGGCTCACCCATTGGCTATCAGATATTGGGTAAATGATACCTACATCCAATAGTTTCACCACTTCGGCCTTAACCACATCCTTCATGTTCGGATTTAGTCGTCTTTGTGGTTGCCGGGATGTCTTTGCATTTTCCTCAAGGTGTATGCGGTGAGTGCAAATCAGTGGGTCTATGCCTTTGAGATCCGCAATTGTCCATCCGATGGCACTCTTGTGCTCTAATAGAGTGGCTATTAGCCTACTTTCTTGTTCCTCATTCAAGTGGGAAGAAATCACCACTGGATATGTCTCATCTCGACCTAAATAAACATATTTTAGCTCACTTGGCAATGGTTTTAGGTCGAGTTTTGGTGCCTTAATGTTGGATGGGAGGGCCTTGTTCTCATTTATAGGCAAAGGTTCAATTGGGGTCCTCCATCTTTTATTTTCACGCACCATCATCACATCTAGAATGGCATCCATCTCTTGTGTTGTATCATCATTCATATCATGAAGATGGGCCACACATGCCTCCAAAGGGTCGGAAAATAGTGACAAGGGGATTGTATCTTCCACGAATGATTCGATCATGTTTAATTCGTGGATATCATCACCAACTTCCCGCGGTTGTTTGCATAACTCAAATATGTTAAGCTCAAGGGTCATATTTCCAAAGGACATTTGTACAAGTCCGTTTCTACAATTGATAATGGCGTTTGAGGTAGCTAGAAACGGTCGTCCAAGTATGACGGGAATTTGAGTACCGGTGCCTATCACAGGATGTGTGTCCAAGACAATAAAATCTACTGGGTAGTAGAATTTATCAACTTGGACTAGAACATCCTCTACCATTCCTCTCGGTATCTGGATGGATCTATCAGCAAGTTGGAGTGTGGTTTTGGTGGGTTTCAATTCACCTAACCCAAGTTGTTCATAGACCGAGTATGGAATGAGATTCACACTTGCCCCCAAGTCGAGTAGGGCTTGTTTAATCTGGTAGTCTCCTATGATGCATGATATGGTTGGACTACCCGGATCTTTGTATTTTTGGGGCACCTCTTGTTTGATGATGGCACTCAAATTCTCAGCCAAAAGCACTTTGTTGTGAACGTTATGTTTCCTTTTGATTGTACACAATTCCTTTAAAAATTTGGCATAAGATGGTATTTGTTTTATTGCATCCAACAGCGGAATGTTGATCTTCACCTGCTTGAAAACTTCCAGAATTTCCAGATTTTTATCTAAAGGTTTAGGTGAAATCAACCTTTGTGGAAATGGGCAACCGGCTTGTATTGTCTTTCCGGTTCTTTCTCTTGTGGAATATTGTTTGGGCTATCATCCTCTTTGGGAGTTTCCGGATCCTTAGGCTTGGGAGCCTTCACCGGATTGGATTTATCAATTTCTTTCCCACTTCTCAAAGTGGTGATAGCTTGGACATGTTCCGTATGGTGGGAGGATGAGCTTGCATCTTGTATCTCATACTGGGTCCTTGGGTTAGGAAGAGTTTGAGCAGGAAGTGTGCCCTTCTCTCTACCACTCAGGTGAGCTTCCACTCTAGCCAGAGATGTTTTCAATTCATTAATGGCTTGGTTTGAATTTTGATTGAATTTCAATTGCTCTTGCATGAAACCATCTATTTTTAGAGAATTTGTCTTGTTATACTCATTCTTGACCGATACGAGTGCACCCAACATCTCTTCTAGTGATACTTTTGGAGTGTTGTTTGCATTTGCAGTGGGTCCATTCCTCCAACTGAAGTTGGGATGGTTCTTCCAATTAGGATTATACGTGTTTGAGTTTGGAGCACCATATTGCTGCTGATAACTGTTTATGGCATTTGTTTGTTCTTGTAAGATGCTTTGGACTGCCGAAATTGTGGGACAATCTGGTGTAGCATGTTGATTTCCAGCACAAATTCCACAAACAGTTTCAACCTCAGTGGAGTTGATTGTTTCTCCTTTCCTTAATTCCATGGCTTCGACCTTTCTTGTAAGGCTAGCCAACCGTGCACTTATGCTATCTTCCTCTGATAAGACATACATTCCTCCCTTTTCCTTTTGTTGGCCAATCTTGGAATTTGTTGGTTTAGATGTGTCCCAAGATTGTGCACTTTCAACCAATTCTTCCAGATAATCCCATGCTTCATCAGCTTCCTTATTCATGAACTCCCCATTACACATCATCTCTATAAATTGGCGCATGGATGGAATCAGTCCTTCATAGAAAAAACTTATAATCCGCCAATTTTCATAGCCATGATGTGGGCATGCGTTTAATAGGTCCTTGAATCTCTCCCAACATTGGGAAAAGGTTTCATCCTCCTTTTGGGCAAAGTTCATGATAAGGCGCTTAAGCATGTTCGTTTTGTGAGTAGGGAAGAATTTTTTTATAAATTCTCTGTGCATATCATTCCATGACCCAATTGATCTTGGCCTCAATGCATAAAGCCAACCCTTGGCTTTATCCTTAAGAGTGAAAGGGAAGAATTTAAGTCTTACTACATCTTCAGTCACATTTGCAAAGTGCATGGTGGTGATTACCTCATCAAACTCCCTAAGGTGTTGATAGGCACTTTCACTGTCTAAACCATGGAATTTAGGGAGAAGATTGATCACTCCCGGTTTCAAATCCACATTCCCTGCATTTGGTGGAAATACTATGCATGAGGGAGTGCTCGTTCTTGCAGGTTGCAAGAAATCACGTAAAGTCCTAGGTCGGGGAACATTCTCAACCACATTCTCCCCTGTTTCGGTTTGATTTTGAACCGGGTTAGGTTGATTTGTAGCCATACTTTCAGATAAAATTGGAGAATCTAGATGTCTCCTAACACGTGGCTCTCTATCAATGCCTTCTACTATTCCCCCTTCACTTATGAGTCGGTTATTGGAATCCCGAGCCCAATGTGGCATGCAAAATCAAAAATAAGAAACAAAAAGGAAAAAGAATTCTTCCTTCTTTTTCTTTACTCTTCTCTAAGACCGAAGCACAAGGTGTCTTGCAATGGCTAGGCCAGAAACAAAGATAGAGACCGATTTCTCCTGGTCAATAGGGGTTCAGAGAACACCCCACCCACTCTTTGAATCTTTTGAGAAAAGGTGCAGAAAAAGGAGAAAGAGGAGTAGAGATGAGAAAAGAAATCCCTGAGCACAAGGTGATCCAAGACGGCAGAGCCGACCAATAGGAATCCAGGTGGCAAAAAAGGCCGACCTTTCAGAGATCCAAAAGGAGTCTCCACCCACTCTACAAGAGATGAATAAAATAAGAATGACTAGGAGAAGGAGAAGAGTAAGGTTTTAGAAGGATAGAACCTGATTCGCACTTAAAATCCTTGAATCTTCTTCAGCTTCCTAGAAATCTTTGAAAAAAATCAAATAAACAAACTAAGTTAGTTCTAAAAATCTAAAAGAGTCCTAAATAGATACTAATTTCAGAAATTTGTGAAAACCGTCAAGGTCCCCGGCAACGGCGCCAAAAACTTGTTCGCTTCCCCAAGTGTAGGGTTGCGATGTAGTAATAAACTCGGTAATACCGAGGTCGATCCACAGGGACTTATGTAGGATGTCACAAACTCATCCACAAGTTTCTATTGAAGCTAACAATCAAAGTTTGAATAGAATGTGTGTGATTAACAGTTTAAGCTAAATTGAATGTAAACAATTATAAGAAGGCACTAGGGGTTCGAGGATTCACTTGTAGCAATCCTCGATGTTCAATCCGCTGTGGTTTCCCATTCTCTCAACTAGAATCACCAGTCAGGTCTATCTAGTCGGATGATAGAACTGTTAAACCAGAAGTCTGTAACATGTAAGTTCTGTGCATAAAGTTCACTCAACTCTAGGCTGATCTGAGCATGCTCATTGCATAGGTCATTCACCTTTTCTATAGGTCCAATTCCCAATCATAACCATCCTCAAGTCTTCTCACAAGACAAGGCTAGATCATGATTTGAACTGGATTCAAATTATATGCACAGTCCATACATATTCTAGATAATCAACCAAAACTAGAACTTTGGCATGAAGCCCCTTTATGAAGAGCTTGGTACTAGAGCGCACTCCAATTCCTCGGATCATACAGGTCTAGACCGTTGCAAACAAATTAAGAAGATAAGTAATTCATCCAAACATCCATGAGTCATCACAAGACTAAGAGAAATTACTTAAAACTTGTATAAACTTCAAACCTTAGTTCATAATCATGAATTCCAAACTAAAAACCACTTAACTACGAATTAAAACATCTTGGATACACTACAAGCTTCGCCTCTTAGCCCTAGCTAAGAGGTTTAGCTGCTCATGATCCAAGGAAACATGAAACAACTACAAAAAAGCATAAAAACAGCAAAGCAAACCAAAAGGAGTTGTGAAACTCCAATCTTCACTTCCACAGCCTCCAACCTCGCTTGAACCCTTCTAGGATGCCCCAGGAATGATCCCTAGGTGTCCTCTTATAGTCTGGAGGCTCCACAACGTCGGAAGAATCGGAAATTTGCGTAACACTTACGCAGCGCAGAGAATTTCGGGAAGAAATTAGAAAGTTCTAACTCAGTACGCATGGCCGACCGGTCATGACCGGTCGGGCCATATAGAACATCAGTCCAGCAAGCAATTCCGACCGGTCATGACCGGTCGGATGTATTTTTTTTCTCCTCATCCAGCAGCAATGACCGACCGGTCATGACCGGTCGGTCCTAGTGAAGTCCCAGAAGCCTTGTCCATTGATGTTCCAGCAATCCTATCCGACCGGTCATGACCGGTCGGACGTCCTCAATATCTCCAAACATGCATGGCTGACCGGTCACTGACCGGTCTGGCTTCCTTGGCCGACCGGTCACGACCGGTCAGCCCTCTTTTCTTTTTGTATTTTTCTTTTCTTTCTTCTGCTTTCTTTTCTTCTTTAGTTCTTTCTTTCTTTTCTTCTTTGATCCTCAAACTTTATTCACCCGAATGATCCCAAGTGAGCTCTTTATGTCTTCAATTGAGTAGAGTCCACCCTCAATCCTGTAGTCACAAAACATGCATTGAATTAGCTTACAAACCATACAAACCTTACACAATGAGTGATGAATTGGGGTTAGAATATTCACAATTAAGAGCTCAACACTGGCATTGGCAGGAAGTGGACTACATGGATGGACCGCTGAGAGGAAGTTGCTCCACATGTTGAAGTTGATGGACGTCCAATTTTGCTGGACGGTTGCTGTTTGATGATGATGAGATGTTGGTGCTGCAGCTAGGACGTGCTTTGCATCACGTTTGAAGCTTGGACGTCCATCAGCTGGACCATGGACAGTGATTGATGGGAGGTCGCACGTGTGTTGGAGAAGTGGGGTCCACGTGCTGGACTGCTGATGTACACGAGCAATGGGTGGACGGTAATGCATTGTTGTCTGTGTGTACGGTTGAGATGAAAGATGTCCAGCTATTGGACGTGTGGCATGGACGGACTGCCCTTGGTGCAGCTTCTGCTTGCATACGTGTGCTGATCACACTTGATGGATGGTGTTATGAGTCGACGTTCAATCCTGACTATCCATTATCGTGTGATTGCCCAATCGCAACCATCTAGACATGCACAACCTAGATCTCTAAACGTGTGCTTGTGATGTGGTCTTTCGGACCATCTTCACTCAATCTGAACCGTACAATATGGTCCAACCATCGATCTTGATTTCTTTTGAGCCTTAAAGCGCCTTGATTGGCTTGGATCTTGCACAACCTCTCCTGAACACCTGAAGACAGAAAATTCACCTAATGAGGGATAATTAACCAGAAAAACAATGATAATGTCCTTAACAACTAGGGTTAATTATACAATATTAGGTACTCATCACACCCCCCAACCAGCATTTTGCTAGTCTCGAGCAAAACATGCGAAAATCATCTAAGGATTTTTCAAAATACTGCAATAAATCTTATCCTCGACAGTTTTCATCAATCAAAACCATCTCGAGGCTTAACAAGATAAAGAAAAGAAAAAGGGTTAATGTATTTATGTGATCTTTCAAGTTCCTTAAACAGTAGAATTTCCAAAGCATATAGTTTTGAGAATGTATAAACCTAGATTTTAGCTACTTTAGTCAACAACCTAATTGAGTTCAAAGCATTAATCATTCAATAGAAGCATTCTAAACATTGAGTTCCATGGTGCACGGTGAAGTCTAGCCTTAACACAACTAGGAGTTCAGTCTTCTACTTTCATGTTAACACTTATGATTGAAGAGAATAGTCAGATCAACCAAGTCACTGATTCCGAACCTTGCTACTATTTTTTTCAACATTTTCCAGCTTTTGATTTTTTTTTTTTTTTCAATCAATAACCGATAGCCGAAGACTCCAAAAGGCTCACTTCGTACTATGGTAATGTTTTGTAATGGTAACGACAATGGATGAAAATCCTTGCCCCAAATTACTATGAATATTCCTTCTTCTTTTTTCACTTTTTTTTTTCCAAAGTAGACAAGGATCTCCAGGCTTGGCTCCTATCACTCTCAACAATCATCAAGTCAACATTATAGTATCAAACTCAAATCCTGGCAGTGCAAGCCAGATGTGAACTGTGAAAATTCATGACTCAATCAATGTTTATCATTTTCTAATAGAAAATTAATGGAAAGAACTCAATTTTGAAATTTATTGAAGCAACTAAACTCTAAGTTTAAACATTGTCATCACTAAATGCCTTTTCATTCTACTATTCAAATTATTTCAAAATCACATAAATCCCTAGATTTTTTTTTTTTTAAGTAACATAAAACTAAACATTCTCAATAAAATTCTGCAGGAATTCCCACCCCCAACCTAAATTTGACATTGTCCTCAATGTTGAAAAATATGCAATGTAACATAATATGAGAGCAATAACAAAAAGAGGAGTGAGTGAGAGAGTACCTGAGAGAATTATTAAAGAGCGAGTTTATTCATATCTAATCATAAGCAAAGAAAAGAAATCCTAATCTAAACTAATCTATCCTAGGAAAGCAGGGAAATGGATCTCCATCAGACTAAGAGATCAATCAAGGGAATAGACTGGAGCAGGATCATCATGTATTTCAACAAATTTCGCATTAGAACCATCCATAGTCCTGCTCGGCAATGTACATGGGTGTTCTTAATCATTATGGGCCAATAGAAATTCTCACCACATGTACGAGAAAAGGAGACATTATCAAGAAAATATCTCCTTAATGCATTAACTGGGCAATGGTTTATCAAAAACGGATCTTCCCAGTAATGGTCCACTTCAGTCTGAAAAGACCAAAGCGATGGAGAGACTTCAAATGATTCTTCAAATGGCGATGTCTTCTCCATACAATCAGAATCTCCCAGTGCTTCCAAAATAGATGGTATTAAGTGAGAATCAGTGGAAAACATCTTTTCATGCACCGGAGTAGGGTCTTGCAAGGCGTTCACTATTTCTTGAATCATGGAATCATTCGAATCTTCAAAGTGAGCCAAGCAATCTGCCAAAGAATTAGGACACTCAATGCAGGAAAACTCTTCATCAATAACGAAATTGGGCATGTCAACTTGGTGGATTGTATCAAAGTCACTTTGTTGGGGAATTTCCATGGCATGATTATTAACTAGAGGCTCAGAGGGGATTAACCTCTGGGGAAACGGGACCACGGGCTCATAAGCACACTCTGAGTCTTCATCTTATTGAACATCATCAATCATATTATCACCCTCAGATTTTTCGGATTCCTCAGATTCGTCAACCTTCATTAGAATCTCTTCATTATATCTAAAGGTAATAGTATCTCCGTCACGCTCAACAAGTATATCGGAAGAATTGAAATCAATCACCTCGAGTTGTTCAATTAGGTTAGATAGAGGTTGGACTAGGGAAGTCTCTTCCTCCGTCTCAGTGAGGTGTGATTCCATGTGCTCAATCAATGTTTCCATCTCATTGATGATTTGCGAGGTGCTTTCTACTTGCAACGTATCCTCGAGGGTCTTTTCCGGTGGAGACACATAAATAGGGGGCCCTTGGGGATAGTTAACATTCATTGTTGGTCCGTCTCTCCGATTGGAATTTTAATAGTTCCGCCAATTAGGTTCGTTCGTATTGTATGATGGTACGCTATATGGTTGTTGATAAGCATAGCCATACAAACAATCACGCATCGATCTAACTGGTGGATCATAATATATATTGTTCTCATCCCAATACTCACGTAATGTTTTAACCAGTGGATCATAATATATATTGTTCTCATCCCAATACTCACGCAACGTTTTAACCGGTGGAACATCGTATACGTTGTTCTCACTCCAATACTCACGCAACGTTTTAACCGGTGGAACATCGTATACGTTGTTCTCACTCCAATACTCACGGAGCGTTTTACCAGATGAAACTTTACGTGTATTGTTCTCATGTAGATAATCACGCATGGAGCGTTCCTTACCATTGTGCTTTGATTGCCTTTCATCTTCTAGAAGAGTTTTAGCGTATTTCTGTGTCCACTCATCATATATGGGCATGATAACACTCTAATGAAAATAAAAGAAAATCTAGAAAGAATAGTAAAAGAGGGAAAAAGGAAGGATATTACCCGAGAAGAAGAATATACAGCTATGGGTAATCCCTAAAAATAAAACAAACAAGTTAGTAAACTATTGACAATATATATACATAAACCAATTCCAAAAATATTCTTAAACCGATGCCAATCCCCGACAACGGCGCCAAAAACTTGCTACAATCCGAAGATTGCACACCCAAGTGCAGGTAGCGAAGTAGTAAAATACTCGGTAAGACCGAGGTCGATCCACAGGGATTGGGGTTAAGAACACTTAGAGGAATTAGTTTAGGTTAGTGAGATGAAATCTGGTTTATCCACGAGAGTGGAGCAAGTTATGTGTGGTGAAAGACAAAAATAGAAAAGGGGCTAAGGCATCAGGGATCCACCTTTGATTCATTCACAAGATTTGATTCATTGGTCTAACTATAACTCAACTGGAATTGAATAAAGATTCATTCCAACCGGAAGATAAAACAGTTAAACCATTTGCATATTTCATAAAAGATGGTGATCTGAATCGATTGATTTGACTATAAAGCACTTGTTAGTTGATCACAGGGAATTCCAAGCATCCACTGTGCCCGGAGTCGACAATAAATCAAGGAATTGTACAGATCAATAACTTTGTCAACAAGTCAACCGATAAGATCACAATTCATACGATCAAATGCATACTTACAAGATAGGAGGCTTTGATTGACCGATCCAACCGTTAAGATCTCGTCTATCAATCGCAGGGAATCCAAAGCATCCAATGTGCCCGGAGTCTACAATGGATCAAGGGATTTTACAGATCGATGACTTTACCTAAACTAGCTCGATGACCGTAGGGAATCCAAAGCATCCAACGTGCCCGGAGTCGACGATGGATCAAGGAATTTTATCGATCATGAACTAGCTAATTGGTGTGTAAGGGATCCCAAGCATCCAACGTGCCCGGAGTCGACGATGGATCAAGGGGCTTGCACAACAATAGCGTCCGCCGAGGTGGATAACCGAACCAATCAACCAAAGAGAACTCCAACATTTACACCACACAATGTTGAACCAAAAGAACCAAAGCTTGCAAATTTCTTCAAAGGCTTCACCCCTAGCCTTAGCTAGAGGTTTAGCCAACCATGCTACAATGGAAGACTAAATTCTCTACAAAAGAAAAACTACACTACTCTACTTCTACAAAGAAAAAGAAGAAAAGAAAAGAAGACTTGGATTGTGGGATGATTTGAGGGATGATGAGAATGAGAGGGAGAGGAGCTTCTTTTATAGCCTCATGAGAAGCTCCCAAGCCTCCTCCCAATCCTAGGTGGCACTCCAAAAGTTTCTTTAGGTTTGGGAATGGAGTTAGGCTTGGAGTGCCCAAAGCAACTTTTCTTTTAGGTTCAGGCTTGGAGTTAGGCTTGGATGGACATGTGGCAAGAAAAGTACTCCAAGCCTAGGTGTCACTCCAAGCCTGAAGCAAACTTTTCTTTTAGGTTTGGGCTTGGAGTGAGGCTTGGATGATGAGGTGGCATTCCATGCCTTACACATGTGTGGGGAGAGAGAGAGAGAGAGAGAGAGAGAGAGAGAGAGAGAGAGAGAGAGTTCCTCTCTTGCTAGCTCCACACGTGAGATGAAGGGAGAGGGAGAGCAGCTGGATGTTCTCCATTCGCTGGACGGTGATGATGCTGAAGAGCTGCAGCTGTGCAGGGATGTTGCTGACGATGGACGTCCAGCAGCTGGAGATGGATGGACTTCCACTGCTGGACGTGATGTGGGTCCCACCTGACGCTGGAGATTGGAGGATGGACGGCTGGTGCTTGAGAGGTGTCCAGCAGGTGGAGCTGATGGTGAGGCAGCTTGGACTGCTGAGGATGATCAGCTGGTTGGATGGACGGTGAAGCTGCAGCATTACTGCTGCACGTGTGGGCTGGAAGACGTCCATCTTTTTTTTTGGACGGTGGAGATCACTGCTGGACGTTTGGAGATGGGTCCATGATCAGCACGTGTGCTGAGCTGGACTGCTGATAAACGGTTCACTTAATGCTGGCCTTGATGGCCTTCATCATGCTGATTTGTACAGGGGCGGTGACGCTGGACGTTGATGGAGCTGCTGATGATGGATGGACGGTCCAAATGCTGGACATTGAAGGACACTGGTGGGATGTGATGAGCTGCACGTGCAATAGGTGGGGTCCACTGTTTGAAGGGACAGTTGGACGGTGAGCCCAGCTGAATATTGGACGGTCCAGCTATTGTAACGAGTACTGGAGAGTTGGGACTGAAGTTGCTCAACGGTGGAGATGGTGGGCTTGCATGATGGACGCTGGAGATTTGATATGTCCTCTATTGATGGACGGTGTGGTTGAACGTCCAAGAGCTAGACGGATGGTGCTGGCATTGGCAGGAAGTGGACTACATGGATGGACCGCTGAGAGGAAGTTGCTCCACATGTTGAAGTTGAGGGACGTCCAATTTTGCTGGATGGTTGCTGTTTGATGATGATGAGATGTTGGTGCTGCAGCTAGGACGTGCTTTGCATCACGTTTGAAGCTTGGACGTCCATCAGCTGGACCATGGACAGTGATTGATGGGAGGTCGCACGTGTGTTGGAGAAGTGGGGTCCACTTGCTGGACTGCTGATGTACACGAGCAATGGGTGGACGGTAATGCATTGTTGTCTGTGGGTACGGTTGAGATGAAAGATGTCCAGCTATTGGACGTGTGGCATGGACGGACTGCCCTTGTTGCAGCTTCTGTTTGCATACGTGTGCTGATCACACTTGATGGATGGTGTTATGAGTCGACGTTCAATCCTGACTATCCATTATCGTGTGATTGCCCAATCGCAACCATCTAGACATGCACAACCTAGATCTCTAAACGCGTGCTTGTGATGTGGTCTTTCGGACCATCTTCACTCAATCTGAACCGTACAATATGGTCCAACCATCGATCTTGATTTCTTTTGGGCCTTAAAGCGCCTTGATTGGCTTGGATCTTGCGCAACCTCTCCTGAACACCTGAAGACAGAAAATTCACCTAATGAGGGATAATTAACCAGAAAAACAATGATAATGTCCTTAACAATCAGGGTTAATTATACAATATTAGGTACTCATCATCATACTTCAAGGTATAGGGTTATAAAGCCTTAGTTAGGCTTACTGAGCCTAAAAGACCCAGAATAGGGTTGAGATCTCTTGAATGCATTTTCATAAGATATACATAAAATAGTAAGGCTTATAGGTTTCTAGTTGTAAAACCTAATGACGCGATCTCAGTAAACACAATAATAGAATCTAATGATGTCGAGTTTTATGAAAACTCATTCTCTTCTATAACTAGAAAAAAATCAAGATCTCAAAATTCTATTGTAAGTAGTAGTACTCAGATACCTTTAGACTTTATTAGTCCTAATAAATAGGACATACAACATAGAATAACCAAGAAAATCAGGACAGGTACATCTTTCGGACCTGACTTCTACCTTCTACCAATAAAAGGAGATAGAGAAAATATGACAGGAAAAATCATATTGGTATGTAACATTAAAAATGACCCTATGAATCTGGATGATACCCTTAAATATCAGGATGCTTCTTTCTTAAAGGAAGCTATAAATGATAAGATTAATTCTATATTACAAAATGGGATATAGAAACTAGTGGATTTGCCCCTAGGATTAAAACCAATAAGATGCAAATAGATATTTAAAAGAAAATGAAGACAAAATGGGATAATAGAAATGTTTAAGGGCAGATTATTAGCTCCAGTAGCAATGATATCAATTATCAGAGTTTTAGTTGCTTTGTCATCCATTTATAAATTAAAAATCAATCAAATGGATGTAAAGATAGGTTTTCTAAATGGTGACCTCAATGAAGAGGTGTATATGGAGCAACCGGAATGTTTTATAATTCCGAGACAAGAAACTAAAGTGTGTAAATTGATTAAGTCATTGTAAAGATAGCTTTTCTAAATGGTGACCTCAATGAAGAGGTATATATGGAGCAACCGAAATGTTTTATAATTTCCAGACAAGAAAATAAAGTGTGTAAATTGATCAAGTCACTGTATGGACTTAAACAGGCACCTAAACAATAGCATGAAAAGTTCAATAAGGTGATCACCATATATGGCTTGAAGATTAATGAATCTGATAAATGAATGTATTCAAAATTCTCTAGTAATGAAGGAGTAATTATATGTCTATATATAGATGATATGTAAATCTTTGGTACATGTTTAGAAGTTATAAATGAGACTAAAAAATTTCTATCATCTAGTTTTGATATGAAAGATATGGGTGAAGCTAATGTGATTTTAGGTATCAAACAAATGAGAAATAATGATGGCATAATTCTATCTCAGTCACATTATATTAAAAATATACTTAGAAAGTTTGATCAATATGATAAGAACCCAATTTTTACTCCTTTTGATTCTAATATCATTTAGTTAAGAATGAAGGTCATAGTGTATCTTAGTTAGAGTATTCCAGAGTGATTGGTAATCTTATGTATGCTATGATTTCTGCTTGACTTAATATTGCTTTTGTAGTAGGTAAATTGAATAGGTTTACAAGTAATCCAAATTCAGATCACTGGAATGTTATTTTTCGAGTACTCGGATACTTAAAGAAAATAATTAACTATGGTTTGCATTTTTCTAGTTATCTGTTGAGCCATGAATTGTGCATATTTAAACCCCAATGCATAGCACAATTGCATAGTTTAAGTTGTTAAAGTTAAGGACTTATGCTTGTTTTTGTGTTTGTAGGTAAAAGAGAGAGGCATCATGGATTTATTGTTAATTAGAAGACCAAACTTTGATGAGCCAAAGAAGTGAAGAAAAAGCCCTAGAAAAATCAAGTTAACGACCTAAAATAGATAGAAAAATCAAAGTGCAGAGCTGCAGGACCAAAAAAGTAAGATGCAGAAAGTTCAAAAAATTGGCCCTGAAATATTGCTGGAGTGAAATTTCGATCAATCGGAATTAGTTCCGATCGATCGGAACATCGATCAGAAATTAGTTCTAATTAATCGAAAAATCAGAATTTCAAAACTAAAAAATTCTGCACTTCCTGGACAGAACTTTCAATCAATCGAAATAGTTCCGATCGATCGGAACATCAATTAGAAATAATTCTGATTGATCGAAGGTCCTTAGGTACGAAAGCTAGGTTGCTTGAACCGTTGGTTCCATGGCTAAATAGTCGTTAGGGACAATAATCCATTCATTATGGTTCACAGGATGGTGATACATCTATTCGTCCTTCAACTCGTGGTTGTATAGTCGTTGTGGCAACTATCTATTCGTTGCACGTGACCAAATTCCATGGCAAGATGGCTGATGACAAACAAATTTTCAAACGTCTATTCATTGAACAATGGAATTTTTGTGGCAAGAAGATCATTGGGAAATGACAGTCCATTCATCACTCCGCAAAGCTGGGCTTTGTGGGCAAGTGAATCCTTGTTTGGATGATCAATTGTTCGGCATTCAACCACATTACTTCATGGCGGAAAGGTCAGTAGGGTGAATTTCGAGCAGTCATCTATTCTTTTTTCTCATTTGGGTCATGTGATAATTGAAGCGACTTTATTCCACGCGATCCTATTTTCATGATGGGGCAACCTTGTTAGATGGATTGGATGACGTACATATGTGGCCCCCACATAAGCACGTTTATTTTTTAAAATCTATAATTAATTGCACGTGAGACTATGCTTACAAGGCAATCACATATCCCAATGGTTTGACTCTCTCTCTCTCCCCACGCTCCATCCATCATCATTACCTCAATTATTGGGCCACGGCCGATAAACCATGTGGGTCCACCTGGCATCTTGTGATTGAATGGCACGTTCCCCCGTACAATCCAACCGCAGACCAGCTACCATTGCTTGCTTTATCCCATTCACCGCCCTTTGCTTTGGTTTTCTCTCTCCCGTCTGGGATGTGTACTCTCTCCCATCTTTGCAAGTGGTTGCAGGAAAAAAATTCAATACTCTGACAGATTGTGATGGTTGATAGTCAGGCACTTAAAATGGTCCCCATTTTAAATGGCGTACAAGTTATTTAAATTAAACTGTCCAAATAATGGGTCCCATTTAAAATGGATCATGAAAAAAAAAAATTATGCTTATTTAATCATCTGACCATCAAATTGTGGACATTTATTGGACAGTTAAAAATGTATAAATATTCAACAAAAACTAGTTCAACCAATCTAATTTTTCAGAATGTGAATTAGCGATGGTGGGTTCCATAGTTTAGTCAGTTTTATGTTAGTTAATATATGACATGTTTCCAATTTGTGAGTGCCTGTATATTAGGTGTCATACGCTGACATGATCAAATGTTCATTGTGGTTCACGATCTCCCCTTGCCATACATATTGGTTACAATGATCTCATCTTGATCTTTTGTATAATGCAGGTACTGCCTCGTGCTAGCTTACTAGCCCTCTGATCTAGCCCAGTTAGATCAGGTGTAAATAGAATTCTTTTATAGGGCTAGACTCCTATGGTAGCTCATAGGGTACCAATGGTAGTAGCTAAGTGGGGCCCGCCAACAAAATGAGGCAAATCCAAAACTCTTATAACCCCGTAAGAAAAACTGGGGAGGAAAATGCTTATTGTTGAAATCTTTCTGGGCCAACTGTAATATTTCTTCGGACAGTTCATAAGGTTTCCCACGGGTATGAGCTGAAGACACAAAAACATCTGCCTAATTCAAAACTTCTATGATCGCATGAATGTTTTAACAGTAAGTGTCTAATCCTCACTATTTTCTGTTGTGGCCGCTTTAGTTTTGGATCTGCCTCATTTCTGGGCTCATGTCCTAACGTGAGCTAGAAAAATGGATGGATGGGGTGGATTTCTCACAAACAACAGGGTAGGCCCCCTAACTTCCAACCGCAAGTTCCTATGAGGTCTCGGGCAATCCGGATCTATGTATCACCACTATTTTGGAAAAAATGCTGGTATCATCCACTGCACACATGCCATAGTCTTAAGACTATTGCAACCGTCCAAATCACGGACCCAATTGTGGACGGAAGATATCTAAAAAGAAAAAAGTAAAAAAAATAAAAATAATAAAAAATAAAAAAACTGCTCTCAGCGGATGATACTATCCACCTGACTATACCCATGATGCAATTTGAACCAATCGAGATTTTACTTTTAACCCGCTAGTTGGTAACCATGACTTGTATGGCTGGGATAACACTATCAGTGTGATTTTTTTAGATGAATTTCACACCCATGATGATACTCATTAAAAAAAATGCCTCATAAGAGTAGGATGGGCTCATCCTTATCCAACCATCCTTACCACTGGTTACCTTTGAAAGCGACCAATCTCCAATAGGATTTATTGGCTGGTTGACGGTCTTTCTCGGACTGGCCCACCCATGACGCGTTAGTATGGGACAGAGGACGCGGTTTAGTGGTGCCAATTTCCTACCATCTCTGTGAAATGCAATTTCCTACCATCACGTGCATGGACTTAGAAACCATGATTTGAGATTTTCTTTTCCACGTAGACTTTGAAGCCATCATTTGGTATTTGCTCTTGGGATCTTCACCAAAAGATCCCTCAAAGTTGTTGATCCTGCCACACTTTGTCTCCCACCTTTCTAAATCACTAAACTGTCTTCATTGTTTTATTTTTATTTCTTCAGTAAAATAAAAGTGGATTGGCTGGTGTACCGCACACCAGCAACCTTACTCCTGTATTGACATCACCAGGTTTTGTGGGCCCCACCATGATATGCGTTTTATATCCAAACCGTCCGTCCATTTGGTGACATCGTTATAAGTCTTGATCCCAAAAAAAAGACATATCCAAAGATGAAGTGGACCACACTGTAGAAAGCAGTGGGAAATTGAACGTCTACCATTGAAACCTTCTTTGGCGTCATAGAAGCATTGGATCAATCTGATATTTGTTTTTACCCTTCATCCAGGTCCATGTGACCTAATGAGCAGTTTGGATGGAAAATAAACATCATAGTGGGCCCTAGCAATGTTTTAAAGGTGAGAATCATTGTCCCACTGCCTTTTGTGGTGTGGTCCACTTGAGATCTGGATATGACTCATTTTTTCATCATGCCCTAAAATGATCTGGTCAAATAGATGGACAGTGTAGATATACTAAATACACCATTGTGGGTCCCACGGAACCTTGATCTTCTATGAATTGTTGGTGCTTTCACAGTGTCCGTGCTCCAGGACTGACGTCTGAACTAGCCGCGTACACCAGCCAATCCACTTCCGTCTTATAAGGAAATCGGATTGCGTCCGCACGCTCTTATCCTGTGCAGTAAACTCTGTTGGGCCCACCTAGAATGTATGTGCTTTATCTATTCCGTCCATATGTTTTTCCAGCTCATTTTAGGGCTGAGCCCAAAATTTAAGCATATCCAAATCTCAAGTGGACCATGCCACAGGAAACAGTGGGAATAATGATTTCCACCGTTGAAACCTTCCCAGGCCCCACAATGATGTTTATTTATCATCCAACCTGTTCATAAGATCACATGGACATGGATGAAGGGAAACACAAATATCAGCTTGATACAAAACTTCTGTGTCCCCCGAGAATTTTAAAATGGTAGACATTCAGTTCACACTTTTCCTGTGGTGTGGTCCTCTTTAGATTTTAATATGCTTCATTTTTTGGCACCAAACTTAAAATTATCTGTTAAGATGGATGGACGTAGTGGATAAAATAATTAAATCAAGGTGGGCCCCAAAGAGTTTACTCCGCACGCTTACTCACTACGCAATCCGCTTCCTCTTATAAGATCCTTGCACTGTGGGCCCTGTGGCATGTCCGCGACCTTGCACCCCTCAAACAGGTGCATCCCACAGATCACGCAAAAAAGAGATTGGTTGTAGATAGGTCCTCCATCTATCTGAGCGTAGTCAACCCAGTGACAAATATCACTCCACTAAATTCTCGGCGGTATAGATATTCATCGGGAGATTTTTAATATGAAAATAAAAATTGTAAATTATTATTATAAACTAATAAATAATTTTAAGTCATTAATGAGTTAGGGCCCATTTTAGAAAACTTAATTTCAACACTAATAAAAAATTGCAAAATATTATTATAATCTAATAAAAAAATTAAGTTAATAATGAGTTAGGGCCCATTTTATAAAACTTAATTTCAACACTAATCACTGAAACTTTATACTTTTAGTGATTTTAACTGATTCAGATAGTTTGAAAAATTAAACTTATTAAATGCTTAAATTAATTTTCACTGAAAATATAGGTTCTTTTCTTTTTAACTCCCCTTCCTTCACAAAATACTAAAGGCTGAATGCTGAATGCTGCGGTGCATTAAAACTTCTCTTCACTTTTGTCTAAAATATCTCTAAAATTATTTCAACATTATAAGCTTTCAGCACTTGAATTAATCTTCAACTTATTTTGTAGTTTATCAAAAGACACCTTAGTTGAAATTCTAAATAATTTTTGCAATATCGTTTCTAAGGTTGGCAAGGGGCCGGTAGCCTACCTGATCCAAAGAACCCCATCCACCTTTTGGTTGGAGTAGGCCTACTAGCCTGACTCATGGGCTGGTATTGTGCCTCACATGCATGGCTCCAGCAATTTTTGGGTTGGGGCTTGGGCTTGTAATTTTAGCTAATTAACCCAGCAAGGCCAAAACAACTTTATTTCTACATGTGTTATATACTACAAATATGCCATTCCAATTCTGATTAAGCAACCCATCTATCTTGAGTTATGGTTTTCATCTTTTAGAATGTCTATTTTTTGTGTGCACATGTGGCCCACTTGAACAACGGATACGTTAATTTGAAACATTGAAGTGGGAAATAGAGATTAGTTACCCTACTGCCCAAGTGTCGAATTAATGGATCATTGAATAGTTACAAACAAAAATATTAGCCTTATTTAAATAAACGGTTGTCCACCAATCAATCAAGATTGGTCGACATTTATTGATCTGTTATAGCTGAAAAACATTCAATGTCCTTATTTAAACAAACAGCTATCCACCAATCAATGATGGGATTGTTCAAACAGAATGATTTTTGGAAGGTAACCTACGGACTGTATTTGGTTTAACGAGTGTCCAACATTCCCACATGCATGCCATATAGGAGAACTTTTCTTTTTTGCTTCCTGAAGCAGCCATGTTCTTCTCAGGTTCTAGAGGTACTAGGTCACTAATCTGATTTTGTTCATCATATCCTATCTCTCTCATATCCCTTCAAGACCTACCCGAACATAATATATCATCTAATTTTTCACTACTGTAGGCAAACCTTTCTCTAAGTTGGGATTCTCGATTAATCCGTAGAGTTAGACCATGGTTGATAGATTTAGCCTTTTTAATCTCTTCTTCTAATGTCTGAATTTTATCTTGAGCTTCTTTGTATTTCCTTTCCTACTCACTCTCTTTTGCAACGTAATGGAAATTTTCTCCTTTCACCTATTGTAACTCGTGAGCCAATTTATTGTTTTCAATGTTTGCTTGGTTTAATATTTTTTGTGAGAAGAATGTTTTGTCGATAATGAAGATTGTATGCTTCTTGTAGACTTGCATTATCTTCCTCTCCATCCTCTTCATCATCGAAGGATGTTTCATTAGTGCTCGAGGACTCATAGTCATCATTGTTTCCGGCGTCATTTTCACTTGGAATAATCTCAATGATGGAGGCCATCGGGATTTTAATTGATTGTTGGTCCCCATCACTTTGGGATTCATTAAAGTCAAAGTCTGAATCCTTGATGTCATCCCATGTAGCTGCCATTGAATTTTTTCTTGGATTTTTCTTAGGCAGGGGCTTAACAGTCGGAGGCAATATGTGACCATATCTTTGGCAATTGTAGCATTGGGGTTCTTTTGATTTTTTAAAAGATTTGCCTATGTGGCGCTTGTGATAGAAAGACTTTCCCTTTTTGTACTGTTTTTTTCCTTTGCTCTTGAAGAATTTTCGGAACCTTTTTGCCATAAGAGTTAACTCATTCATATCGATTCCTTCCTCACTGTCGATTTTAGATTCTTGTTTTTCATGAGACGATTTTATAACAATGTTTTTGAATTTTAGGGGATTCTTGAAATGAAGTTCATGTGTCTGTAGAAATCTTAGAAGTTCTTCTACCTTCGTAGTATCAATGCATGTCTCTACGTTCCTCAATAGTTGTAACTTTGGAAGAGAATCGTTTAGGCAAGGATCTTAATATTTTCCTACATATGCATGGATTTGAAATTCTCTCTCCCAATCCTCACATAGCATTGGTGACATCACTAAGTCTGGTATAAAACTCCATGAATGTCTCATGCTCTTCCATTTTCATATTTTCAAATTGAGTAGTTAAGAGCTGGAGTTTTGATATCTTGATTGTACTTGTCCCTTCATGGGTGGTTTTCAGAATATCCCAAGCTTATTTAGCATTTGTACAGTTGCAAATTCTTTTAAATTCATCTGGAGACATGGCACAGAAGATAGCATTAAGAGCCTTAGCGTTGCTTATGTGTCTTAATTTTTCAATGCCCGTCCACAAGTCATCAGGTTTAAGTGAAGTGGTGGTGACCCCATCAAGGACAATATTTAAGAGGGGTGGTTCGTGTCCAATTTTCATGGACTTCCATGTAGCATGATCCAATTATTGCAAGAAAAATCTCATTCTCGCTTTCCAACGCGCATAGTTGGATCCATCAAAGTATGAAGGCTTGAAAATCGAACTAGAATCCCCTTTTAATATATTTTCAAGCTTTTATGTATGGATCTCACTACGGGCAGTGAAGCCTTTAAGGAGGAACTCACTCTAATACCAATTGAAATTGCGGTATGAGTCTAATTATCACTTGTAGTAGAAAGAAACTTAAATCTAATTCGGGTGGGGGGGTGAATATGACTTTTTAAAATTTCAATTTAGGCAAGCACATAAGCATACAAGTGACTTAAGAACTTCTATAAGATATGCATGATAATATGAGAAACATCATTGAATCATTTCTTCAAACACTTCATATGCAATATTCTATCTATTTGCAAATTTTATAAGATTAAGTAGCAATTGTATCTAACATAAAAGATAAAAATAATTGTAAGCACATAGATAAGAATTATTCACCACATGACACAAGATGTATAATGGTTCGACTATTTGCCTACTCCACTCTCGGCTAATCCACTCACCCCTTGAGTGGTTGGATTTGACTATCACAATGGTTTTAAATGAGGTTCACCATAAACCTTTACAACCTACACAAGGTCTACACTACTAAAACTCGTCAGTTCTTAACACAAAGACTTGTTCTACTCAAGAACTTGTCCAACACACACACTTGTCCTACACAAGGACTTGTCTTACTCAAGGACCACTCCGCGTTTAGGTCTTCAAACTCTGAAACCCAAATTTCTACACATGAGATGGTTTCTTGGACTCGAAAACTAATAAATACTTAGTTGATTGAGCCCATTGAAAGTGTCTGGATTGAAGAAACTTCAGCTTGCACGAACAGTTCCCTCGATCAGCAACCTTACATTGAATGCTTGCTTGTAGTCTCCAATGTGAGGGATTAGGGTTTGGTTGAAACTCCCTATAGGTTAAGACTTTAATGAAGAGAGAGGAGTTTCACCAAGAACACCATTAATGACATTTATCATGACATGAGATATAGCAAATTCAAGGCATCTAGAGACTAAGGGGTTTTGAGGTTTTACAAGAATTGTGAAAGAGGTTCAGTTTTGCCACAGCCTTGGAGCTTTGATCTTCGATGATTCCTTCAAGTCGAGATGTTAGAGGTCTTCAAGACTTAAATCTTCAACTTCTAATGGGCTCACTAGACTTAACTGACACACACACAATACGCTAATTCACAAACATATGCACTTACATCTATATGTCTACTTTACTATCATGCCTATTTTACTATTGCTAGACTAGTTTGCTAATGTCCAGTGGCTCCCATTACAATACGTTTATCTTGGGAGTACATTATCAAAATTGCGGTATAAGTTTGATTATCGCTTTTGTAGAAGCAAGAAACTGGTTTCTTTGTCCTAAAGGGGGGTGAATAGGACACTTTTTAAAATCACCAAATTACACACCTACAAACATGCAAAATACTTTAGAGAACTTACTTCAAATACTAGATATGCAGAATATTAATCAATAAAAGAGCAAGTGAAAGAAGTAAAGCAGTTCAACCATTCATCACACAACAAGAGATTTTATAGTGGTTCGGTTATGTACCTACTCCACTCCCGGCTGATCCACTCACTCCTTGAGTGGCCAGATTTCACTATCACTATGGTTTTAAATGAGATTAACCATAAACCTTAACAGCCTATAAAAGAACTTAGACTTCAACACATGGATTCATCCTTCCTTAAGATTAATCCATTAATCACTTTGTCCTACACAAGGGCTTGTCCTACTCAAGGACTTGTCCTACGCAAGGACACTACCGAGTTTGGGTCTTCAAACTCTGAAAGCCAAATCTCAACTTTTGAGGTGGTTTCTTAGACTCGAAAGACTAAAATATACTTAGCTAATTGAGCCCCTTGATGATGCCTTTGTTGAAGAAGCATCGGCTTGCACGAACGATACCTTTTTCAGCTCCTTCGATCATCAACCTTGCTACGAATGACTTCTTGTAGGTTCTAAGGTGAGGGATTAGGGTTTGGTTGAAACTAAATTGGGATATGGCTTTTATGTGAGAGTAGCTTCTACCTAAACCACCATTAATGGCATTGATGACAAGAATATTACTTTTAGAGGTAGATCAAGATGCCATTAAAGAGGGGTTGAGTTCATGATTAATCAATCCAAGCTTTAAATGCTCTTCAATGTTGGTCAAATCAACATGGATTGAAGTATGAACTCAACAAATCAAAGGGAATGAAAGAAGGGGATCTCAAGGAGGAAGCACAAACAAACCTTAGATGATGCTCAAGGTGTCTCTCACAAGATCCAACCAAGTTCCATATATAGAAATGATTTTCAACGGTTAGAAAACGGTCACCTTGATAGGATCTGATCGATCGGAAATAAGAATCAGCTCATTTTGAATTTTTGCTGAAAATAGATTCTCCGATTGATCGAACTTAGTTCCGATTGAACGGAAGTCCATCTCCGATGGATCAGAGAGAGTTTTCGATTGATCGTAAATATGTCAAGAGGATATTTGAAATGTTGCTGAACACGTCTCCGATGGATCGGATGTCCTTCCGATTGATTGGAGGACCTTGTCCGATTGATCGAAATTTTGTCCAAGGAGATTTATGATTTTGCTGGACTTTTGTCGGATGGATCGGATAAATTTACGATTGATCGGAGAGCCTTGTCCGATTGATCGAATAGATGGTCCGATGGATCAGAATTTTGTTCAGAGAGTTTTTTGAAGTTGCTAGACTATACTCCGATTGATCGGGCATGACCTCCAATTGATCGGACACCTATCGGACATAATTCCGATGGATCGGGATCCTATCGGAAACTGCAGTTATAAGAATTTTTTTGTTTAAGCAACAACTGCCATGATAACCTCTTCCATATCTGATCTTTATGAAATGTGGACTATAGATAGGGCTAAGAATGCAACTAAGAAGGATTAGGCCATCTTTAGAGGGGTTTTGGGATCAAAGGTTTGGATGAAAAGGCTTGAAGCTTGACTGGATGAGCGATCTTCTTGAGTAGCTTCTATCGGAGTTGTTCAAGGGCTTCAATCTTTAGCCGCAAGCAGACTTGACGACACACTAACCATGGTAATTGACAAATCTTTGCATTAACAATCTCCCCCTTTGTCAATTACCGAACAAAACCAAACCTATAAAAGTTTTGGTCCATACCAAGGACTTTTTCTAGACACCAAAACCAAATAACGTACATACGTTGAACATGTCGTAAAAGATAAATGCTTTATACATAGACATGACCCATTGCGTACAAAATGTACAGACTCAATGTACAAGCTAGGCTTCACTTAAGCTCTCCCTAAGTCCCTGCACACAAAAGATCAACAAAAAAATAACCGGGACCTTTTGGTGGGATAACTTCTCCGCCTTTTTGTCAGTCATTGACAAAGGTTAGTAAAAGGATAATGCAGTACATAAGTCATAGACTGAAGGTAAAGGAAAAGATAGACATGAACGCGCCGAGGGAGGAAGCCAAATACAGATGGTCATGCAAGGATATACAAGTATATATCAATAAGCACAGTGGGCATATAGCCCAAGCAACCAACCTCCCCTTCTGAAATGTATATCATGACCAGACATCATCACCATATATACAACCTAAAATGGGGCAAGAAGCCTGATAAAGTTAAAGTAATTAAGCGCAAGTATATATATAGGCATGGGAAACAGATAAAGGATAAATGATCCATAAGATAAGCAATATCCAAAATTTCCCAAGCCAGCAATGGGATCATCAAAATATCAAAAAAACGGACTAGTAATGTGATCATAAAGTCAAAGCCAGCAATGTGATCATCAAAATATTTAGAAAAACAGTCGATCAGGAACAAAAGATTTAACTATGAAGGTGCCAAAATTGTGTGCCAAAGTCACCCCAAAAAGATATCCGCGACGGTGCACACACTAAGGATCTTGGCCAGAAACATGGACAGCTACGGAGCAGGGCCAGAAACGTCATCATTCCAGCACGAGAGAGCAGAGGTGAGGCGCTGAATGGCATCATGTATGGTCTGCATCATGCTCTCCAGGCGAGTCAACCGCTCACTGTGCTGTGTTAAGGTGACCTCCACGCGATCCAATTGAACAATAATCTGCTCCGAGTTGGGAGGATGAGGTGCGGAAGAGGCTTCAGATTGAAGGCGCCTCTTTACTGATCAGTTGAGCTGGTAGTCGGCGTCGGGGCTGAAGACTCGCCATGGGTGCCAGAAGACACCTGTGTGGGGGTATGGGAGAAGTCCCGATCTTCCACGTCAACCTCTTTTGGCAGATTCATCTTTTTAATATTGAAGGTCCTTGAAGGTACGACGGGGAATAGGGATGAACCAAAATATTGGTAAACCCGTAGTCTTGGGCCAGACAAGTAATGATCCAGCCAAAAGGGATTGTGTTGCGAGTGTTAGGCAATGAATCCAGAATGTGATGCAGGATGATGGAGGGAAGACATAGACGTGTCCCATGAGCAACGTGATAGAGTAAATTCACCATATTAGCTGTGAGATCAGATTTGTTAGTGCTACGAGGATAAACATTGGTGCTGAAGATTTGGTGAAGTACTCAGAATCTGTTGGACATTTCGGACGCGCGGAGGGCACTACCATCTATCCATTCAGGACTGGGACCCCGACACAAATAACGTGTCCAATCAGCCCGAAGAGAAGAATCAAGAAGATTATCATTAGGCTGGGGAGCTGTGGACACAGGAATACCAATGAGGTCTGCGATTGTTTGGGCTGTGATCTTCACAACACGACCACCCACAATGACCTCGCAGGATGGAGGATTTCCAACAGGATTGATAACTTTGGACAGGAAGACATACACAACCTCTGGATGTGCCACGCCTCCAAAACGTAGCACACCTTCCCAACCAATATATGCAAGGAATGCTAGGATGCCAAATGGCTCCACGCATGACAAGACCACCTCCCGCTCATAGATGATTGTGCGAGACTGAAAGCGGGAGAGTGTAGATGGACTCTCAGGTGGGTCTTTAGGTGTAGTAGGAGGTGGAGAGGCCTGAGAGGGTCTAGAAGTTTGAAGCTTCTTTGACCTAGAGGTGGTGGATGGCTCGGCAACCATTTTGGATTTACCTTTCGGGTCTTTCGGCATCGTTTGAAGAATGTAAGAACAGTGAGAACAATGAACAGATTAAGACTGAAAGGAAAATAAGGATCCAGCAGAAGGAACTCCTAATCCCCAACAATGATGTCCAAATAGAGAAGAGGGAAGGAGAAAACGAGATGAGGAACCTAGAATCCTTACCAAGGAGGGATATGAAACCACCTTTTCTGTGAATGAGGGCAAGTTGGAGGGCTGGCCTTGCTACAGTCCGACCTCAAGGAAAAAACCCTAGCAGAAAGTTTTGGGAGAAGACAGCAAAATAGGGTCACAATGAATAGAACGATCGTATATAGCAATCGGGTGCCCGATATTTCCGATTGATCGGAGAAGGCTCCGATTAATCGAAAATGTCTCCAGTGAGATTTTAACAGACACATCCTTTCAGCATTTTACAAGTGATGAGTCAGCCTATTTTATGATAAATGGAAGGATGTATGCTTGAAAACATTGACAATCATTCAAACACATGAGGCTTATTCCTCGGATATACCTATATGCACATGTTTTTCTAACCGACTAAAGTGAGCATACCCCGATAGATTTCCGAAGGTGTTCAAACCTAGTAAAATCTAACCGTTTTGTAAGGATGTCGGCCAATTGCCGCTCGGTTTGGATGTATTCAAGGTTGACCACTTTTTCTTTAACTAATTCTCTTATAAAATGGTGTCGGATGTCAATATGCTTGGTTCGAGAATGTTGAACAAGATTTTTCGAAATATTAATGGCACTTGTGTTGTCACAAAAGAGCGTCATTTCTTCCTGATTGATACCATAATCCTTCAACATTTGCTTCATCCAAAGTAGCTAAGCACAACAACTACCGGCAGCAATATATTCAGCTTCAGTAGTGGACAATGAGATGGAATTTTGCTTTTTGCTATGCCAAGCAACTAAGCAGTTTTCGATGTAAAAACAGCCACCACTTGTGGATTTTCGATCATCCATATTTCCGGCCCAATCGGCATCGGAGTACCCCGCAATGATGGATGATGTGTCAAAGGGGTACCACAAGCCATATTCAGTTGTGCAGGCCACATATCTGATCACTCTTTTTACAGCAATGAGATGTGATTCCCTAGGATCGGCTTGAAATCTAGTGCATGCACCTACGCTAAATGCAATATCGGGTCTACTTGCTGTGAGGTAGAGAAGACTCCCAATCATACTTCTATATAAGTGTTGGTCAACACTTTTGCTTGACAAGTCTTTGGCGAGTTTAATGGTAGTGGCCATAGGCGTGGTGTGTGATCGACCCGAGTCTAGCCCAAACCTCTTGACTAAATCTTTAGCATATTTAGTTTGGTTTATGAAGATTCCATTTTTCAATTGTTTAACTTGCAATCCTAGTAAAAAATTTAGCTCGCCTACCAAACCATCTCAAATTCATATTTCATCAATTCAGCAAATAAACCAAAAATTTCTTCACAATTTGAACCAAATATAATATCATCCACATAAATCTGAGCAATGAGAAATGAATCAGTCGTCCTTTTAACAAATAGGATTTTGTCAACACTCCCCCTAACAAACTTGTGATCAATTAGAAATTGAGTGAGACGTTCATACCATGCTCGGGGGGTTTGTTTTAATCCATAGAGAGCCTTTTTCAATCGGTAGACTCTTTGAGGATATCTAGGGTCCACAAACCCTTTAGGTTGTTCAACATAAACTTCCTCATCGAGTATACCATTTAGAAAGGCACTCTTTACGTCCATTTGAAATAATTTGAATTTGAGTGCACATGCTATGGACATGAGAATTCGGATGAATTCTAGTCTAGCAACTGGGGCAAAAGTTTCATCAAAATCAATTCCCTCGATTTCAGAGTACCCTTGAGCTACCAGACGGGCTTTGTTTCGAATCACATTGCCAGATTCATCTGTTTTGTTCTTGAAGATCCATTTAGTTTCAATGACATTTTTCTCATATGGTCTTTTAACCAGAAACCAAACTTCATTTCTGGTGAACTTGTTGAAGTTCTTCTTGCATTGCAAGTATCCAAAACTCATCATTGAGAGCGTCATTTATATTTTTTTGTTCAATTTTTGAGGTGAAGCACACATGACTATTGATGGCCTCAAGTTGTCTCCTAGTCTTGACTCCAATATCCGAATCTCCAATGATTTGATTGAGGGGATGATCCTTGACATGTGGAACATTTCCAGGAGCTATTGAGGCATTGGGAGTGGGAGATTTTTCAACAGGTTTACCTATGTGGCATGGTTCTCCCACTTCATCATCATCAAGTCTTGTATCTTCTTTAGATTGGTCATCAATGATAACATTTATGGATTCTTGAGTTGTTTTAGTCCTTGTATTATAAACTCTATAGGCACGACTATCAGAAGCTTATCCTAGGAATATTCCCTCATCGCTCTTAGAATCAAATTTTCCTAGATTTTCTCAATCACGAAGGATGTGGCATTTGCTACTAAAGACTCTAAAGTACTTGATGTTTGGGACTTTTCCATTCCACAGCTCATATAAGGTTTTATCTAGGCCAGCTCTCAAATATACTCAATTAATGATGTGACAAGCTGTATTCACTGCTTCGGCCCACAGATTTTTTGCTATATTTTTGTTGTTCATCATAACTGTTACCATGTCAAGAAGAACTTTCTTTTTCCTCTCGGCTACTCCATTCTGTTGAAGAGTTTTTGGGACTGAGAATTCATGTTGGATGCCTAAATTTTGCAGAATTGTTCAAATCGGCCGTCCTCGTATTCTCCCCCATGATCACTCCTAATTCGTTTTACTGTACATTCCTTCTCATTGTGGAGTCGTTTCATGAGTTTCTCAAATTCCTCAAATGTATCAGATTTTTCTTTCAAAAATACGACCCAAGTGTAGCGGGAGTAGCTATCAACAATAACAAAGAAGTATCTCTTAACACCTTGACTCAACACTCTTGTGGGACCTACGAGATCTATGTGGAGTAGATCAAGGGGTTTTGATGTAGCAATGGTAGATGTCTTCTTATGTGCAACTTTAATTTGTTTACCTTTCAAGCACTCTGCACATACTTCTTTTGGTTTCTTCCCTATCTTAGGTAATCCTCTAACTAGTTTTTTTCTACTCAACCTAGTTAGGTTCCTACAATGGACATGACCAAGCCGTTGATCCCATAACTCAGTTTCATCATTAATGGCCATGTGGCATACGGCAGATGGTCCCTCATCACCCTTGTTTTTAATAACATAACAGTTATCTCCAATGCGAAGTCTTTTTAGAATCAATTTTTCAGTTTGGTCCATAATTTTGCACATATCTTTGGAGAATTTTACGGAATGTTTTTCATCACATATTTGAGAAATGCTTAATAAATTATTTTTCAAACCATCAACACACAGCACATCCTCAATTTTGGGCAATCCTGGCCCGGTGATGGTTCCCTTTCCAACAATTTTGGCCACGTTCCCATCTCCAAAGGTAACAGACCCACCATCAAACTCAGCATATTCACGAAACTAAGTCCTGTCACCTGTCATGTGTCGGGAGCATCCACTATCAAGATACCACCTGGTGTTTCTTCCGGCTCTAAGGGCTGTATGGATAACTAAGCATTTGTTCTTTACTACCCACTTCGATACTACCCTTTTTGGAGAAACAGGCTTCTTGGTTGATTCTAGAAATGACATTGTTTGAGCATGAGGTGTTGAGTTTTTTCCTTTGCTTGATTTCTTTTACATCAGCTCCATGGTTCTTTTGTTTAATTGTTTTACCATTTCAAGGAGCTCTTCCATTCTTTTATCTTTCTTAGGTGGAGAGGGATAATTTCTCCTCATGTTCCCATTTTTGCATGTTGCTTGTTTTGGAAGACTCCACATGTGATTCATTATCTTTCCGGTAGGTACAAATTTTCCTTTCAAGTTCCGAACCGAATTCTTAAAGATCAAGTATTCAAACTTCAAATGTCCAACATCTCCACATGCATGGCATATTGGTGAATTTTTCTTATTGCTTCCTGATGCATTCCTAATCTTTTCAGGTTCTGGGTTACTAACCTTAGTTTGCTCACCATAGCCTAGCCCTCTTGTATTCCTACAAGGCTTACCTGATTTAAGGATATCGTCTAGTTTTTCTCTACTCTGGGCAAATCTTTCATTAAGTTGACGTTCTTGATTAAGTTGCAAGGTTAGACATTGATTTGTAGATTTTGCCTTCTTCAGCTCATCTTCTAGAGTATTAATTTTGTCTTGAGCTGCTTAGTTTTTCCTTTCCAAGTCACAGATCTAAAAGTGAAATCTGTTGTTTCTCCTTTCACTTCTTGCATTTAATCAGCCAATTTGTTGTTTTCAATATTTGCTTGGCTCAACTTCTTGGTAAGAAGGATGCTTTGACGAAATAATTCATCATAGGCAACTTGCAATCCTTCATTATCATCCTCGTCATCATCGGAGGATGTCACATTGGTTTCTGACGATTCATGATCATCCTTGTCTCTTATGCTCTGTATGTCTGGGACAATCTCTGAGATAGAGGCCATCAAAATTTTAACTGATCCTCTTCCCCCATCACTTTGATATTCATCTGAATCAGAATTTGAACTATCGGAGTTGTCCCATGTAGCTGCCATTGCTTTCATTTTTAATTTTTCTTTGGCAGGAGTTTGGCAATCAGAGGCAATATGACCATAGCGTCCACAGTTCTAGCACTTAGGATCTTTTGGCTTGTTGTAAGATTTTCCTGTATAGTGCTTTTTGTCAAAAGATTTGCTATTTCTGTCAACCTTCTTTCCTTTGTTTTTTAAGAATTTTCTAAACTTCTTGGCCATGAGAGCTATCTCATTCATATCCATTTCTTCATCACTGTCAACCACAGATTCTTGTTTAGTGTGTGAAGTTTTCAGCACAGTGTTTTTACCTTTTGGGGATTCTTGAAATGAAGTTCATGGGTCTGTAGAGATCCTAGTAAGTCTTCTATTTTCATAATATCAATATCTCTACATTCCTCAATAGTTATGACCTTGGAGGAGAATCGTTCGGGTAAGGATCTTAGAATTTTCCTACAAATGTGCAGATCCGATATCCTCTCCCCCAATCCCCACATAGCATTGGTGACATCACTCAGTCGGGTGTAAAAGCCCATGAAGTTCTCATGTTCTTCCATTTTCATATTCTCAAATTGAGTAGTCAAGAGCTGAAGTTTTGACCTCTTGACTGTACTAGTCCCATCATGAGTAGTTTTAAAGATGTCCCATGCTTTCTTAGCAGTTGTGCAGTTACAAATTCTTTTAAACTCATCTGCTGAAACGGCACAAAAGATAGCATTGAGTGCCTTAGCATTACTAATGTATCTCAGTTGTTCAAGATCAGTCCATAAATCATCCGGTTTGACTGTTGTGGTGGTGGCCCCATCAATGACAATGCTCAAGAGGGGTATTTCATGTTTAGTTTTCACAGACCTCCATGTTGCATGATCCAATGATTGCAAGAAGACTCTCATTCTCGCTTTCCAATAAGCATAATTTGATCCATCAAAATATGGAGGTTTGGAAACCATGGTAGAATCCCCTTTTGACATGATTTCAAGCTTCTAGAGCCGGATCACACTCTGGGCTCCTTTCAGGAGGAACCCTCTCTAATACCAATTGAAATTGTGGTGTAAGTTTGATTACCGCTTTTGTAGAAGCAAGAAACTGGTTTCTTTGTCCTAGAGGGGGGTGCATATGACACTTTTTAAAATCACCAAATTACACACTTACAAACATGCAAAGTACTTTAGAGAACTTACTTCAAACACTAGATATGCAGAATATTAATCAATAAAAGAGCAAGTGAAAGAAGTAAAGCAGTTCAACCATTCATCACACAACAAGAGATTTTATAGTGGTTCGGTTATGTACCTACTCCACTCCCGGCTGATCCACTCACTCCTTGAGTGGCCGGATTTCACTATCACTATGGTTTTAAATGAGGTTAACCATAAATCTTAACAGCCTACAAAAGGACTTAGACTTCAACACATGGATTCATCCTTCCTTAGGACTAATCCATTAACCACTTTGTCCTACACAAGGGCTTGTCCTACTCAAGGACTTGTCCTACGCAAGGACACTACCGAGTTTAGGTCATTAAACTCTAAAACTCAAATCTCAACTTTTGAGGTGGTTTCTTAGACTCGAAAGACTAAAATATACTTAGCTGATTGAGCCCCTTGATGATGCCTTTGTTGAAGAAGCTTCGGCTTGTACGAACGATACCTTCTTCAGCTCCCTCGATCAACAACCTTGCTATGGATGACATCTTGTAGGTTCCAAGGTGAGGGATTAGGGTTTGGTTGAAACTAAATTGGGATACGGGTTTTATATGAGGAGTAGCTTCTACCTAAACTACCATTAATGGCATTGATGACAAGAATATGACTTTTAGAGGTAGGTCAAGGTGCCATTAAAGAGGGGTTGAGTTCATGATTCAATCCAAGCTTTGAATGCTCTTCAATGTTGGTCAAATCAACATGGATTGAAGTATGAACTCAACAAATCAAAGGGAATGAAAGAAGGGGATCTCAAGGATGAAGCACAAACAAACCCTAGATGATGCTCAAGGCGTCTCTCACAAGATCTAACCGAGTTCCATATATAGAAATGATTTTCAACGGTTAGAAAACAGTCACCTCAATAGGATTCGATCGATAGGACATAATAATCAACTTATTTTGAATTTTTACTAAAAATAGATTCTCCGATTAATCGGACTTAGTTCCGATTGATCGGAACTCCATCTCCGATGGATCGGAGAGAGTTTCCGATTGATCGTAAATATGTCCAGAAGATATTTGAAATGTTGCTGGACACTTCTCTGATGGATCGGATGTCCTTCCGATTGATCGGAGGGCCTTGTCCGATTGATCAGAATTTTGTCCAGAGAGATTTATGATTTTGCTGGACTTTTGTCCGATGGATCGGATCAATTTACGATTGATCAGAGAGCCTTGTCCGATTGATTGGACAGATGGTCCGATGGATCGAAATTTTGTTCAGAGAGTTTTTTGAAGTTGCTAGACTATACTCCGATTAATCGGGCATGACCTCCGATTGATCGGACACCTATCGAACATAATTTCGATGGATCGGGGTCCTATCGAAAACTGCAGTTATAAGAATTTTTTTGTTTAAGCAACAACTGCCATGATAACCTCTTCCATAACTGATCTTTATGGAATGTGGACTATAAATAGGGATAAGGATGCAACTAAGAAGGATTATGCCATCTATAGAGGGGTTTTGGGATCAAAGGTTTGGATGAAAAGCGTTGAAGCTTGACTGGATGAGCGATCTTCTTGAGTAACTTCTGTCGGAGTTGTTCAAGGGCTTCAATCTTCAGCCGCAAGCAGACTTGACGACACACTAACCATGATAATTGACAAATCTTTGCATTAACACATTAAATATCTGTAACCTTAAGTAGTCAAAATACTATGTTCATTTGAATTTCGATTCAGTTGTTCATACCCGGTCATATCATGCTGACCATCTGTCTCTACGGTCTATTCCGATAGGCGCATTGGGTATTTTTCTTAATTCTCACTTTAAATAAAAGTTATAAGCACGTCAACTGTAACAAGGCCAATATTAATAAGATTGATCGTATATATGATATCATTTTTTTAATGAGTAAACCTGACTTTGATTGAGGAATATTATGTTAAAGTATTGTTGGAATAGAAGGTCCTGATCAATCTTGTTTTAATTCGTACAAGGTAAAAAGAGCTTATTTGTGACGGTTAACCTCTTACCTTACTCAAATTGCCTGAGTATGGAGTGCGTTAATTAATTAGTCAGTGACTTAGAGGACTCCCAATCTAAATCGAGATCTCTAATTTGTTCATCTTGATATAGGGGTACCAATCAATTCAATCAATATCCTTGAGTCGAGCGGACTCTAGCACACCCGTGCAATCATACATGCACACGTACTTTCAATCCAAGTCATCGGTCACACAAGTGGCCTCGAATGGCTGAATTGAGAGCAACAAATCATTTATGCATGAACTCTTTTTTAATGTAGTCCATACCATTCATTTAATGGGCTCATTTGTGGACTAGCCATAGCTTAAATTAAGCTTTTGAGTTTGAAGTTTAAACCACAATAACCTAAAATTTGATATGATCAGATATGATCAGATATTAATCCTAATCATTGTATGGAAATTTTGAACTTAGCCTTAGAAAGTGGGTGCAGAATGAAAGGCTGGCGAGGTCATGGATTGCCTACTCACACGTACGAGTTGTCTAAGACTCGTACTTAACCATCACTCGCTTACATAGAGGTGTGCCCCACGGTCAGGGTCCCACCCACATGTCTGGATCCGAGGTCGCAGCTAAGTCTAAATTAAATGTCACCTTCTTACCCAAATAATCAACGAATTGCCCTTTTCTTTTCTTTTTCAATTTTAAGATAGAAGTATATTTAAGATGAGATAGTCCTTATAAACAGCTAGAATCCCTCACCCGTGAGTAGCTTTCCCACTTATGAGAGGTGAGTGGAAAGGTGAAGAGTGCACTTGCTATACCTCAGGCCAGTCAAGTCTAGAAATAAAAAAAAGGACATTACTATTTAATATTTGGACGGTTTACTGCGGTACAACTTTGAATGTGTACGTACGTATACAAGCACATTTAAAATAGTGGTTAACTATCATTATAGGTGGCAATGGGTTGGGCGAAGCTAGTCCTGGGCCAGGCACGACAATTAAGGCCCATTCCCAACATAAGCCTAGCTAAATAGGTCCAAGCCCAATCCCAAGGGGCCAAATGGACCCAATCTTGCCCAAAAGGTAATAAAATCCATATTTCCCACTTGAATGTTCTTAATCCATCCATTGATCAAGTAGGCAACACATTCACAAAGAAATAGATAGGAAACAAATCATCGCAGTCTATATGTAAGATGAATCGATTACCTCATCAAGAGTTAGAACAGCATCTTTGTGGGATATGAAACGTGCATGTACAAGATGGGTTGGTGCAGGTTAAAATGGCCTAAGCCAGAACTTGGGCTGAAAGTTGATTGGGACAAAACTTCCAGGCCCATGCCTAGCTCGCAGGCCAAGCTAGTAGGTCTAAGCCCAATCCAAAGCAATTCAAGCTCGTTGAGCCAGGCGGGTCCCCAACATTGCCACCCTTAACCATTTTAGAAGCCCAGCATTCATATTATAGCTGAGAATGTGAACACCATTTTCTCAAGGTAAGATTGAAGGGGCAACTCAAGCTAATGGGGCAATGTGTCCCATGTGTAATGGGATAGGGCCATTCATTAGGTGGAGTCTTTTGAACACTTGCACCACTAACACTCTCATTAGGCATAACATACATTGATGAAGGACGGATAAATGATGACTCAATGGAGGGTAGGGATTGCACAACTTCAGGCCTGAAGGCCAAAAAAAACAGCTTAAACGTGCCCCATATACTGTTTTCTGACTGGTTATCCCTTTCACAAGCATAACATAGTATTGGAAAGTCATCAACAAGCTTTATGCCTCGGACAACCATTCTGATTGTTGGCCCCCAAAGGCTTCAAAAATCAATCATTTTAGGAGTAAAATTAGAATTTTAAGTCAGAATTTACTCTTTTTGGTAAGTTTCATTTTATTTTATTTTTAGGATTTTAGAAATCCAGTTTTAATTCAGAGACTTTGTTTTAGTCATCTTAAGGTTGTTTATGAGTTTTGTATGATTAATATTCTTTTACACAAATGTTGTTTATTAGTTTTTGTAGGATTAATATGTTTGTACTACTTTTAGTAATTTTTGCTATTTCAGAAAATTTTCATATAAGGCCCCTTCTATTTTTTTAAGCACATCAAATAGGTTGTAATCAACACTCCATTCAATATATCAATTTTGTTCCTCATTTTAGAGATTTTCTCTTTCCTAGTGGGTTCAAGAGCTATACTTGAAAAAGAAAATGGAAATCTCTTTTCTCTCCATGTCTCACTACATCATCCATGTATATCGAACACACAACATGCAACATCTTCTATTCTTAAGTTGCATTTTCTTCTACAAGGATTGCCCACTTGATGAGTGAACCATCTTGATTTCTTCAATGCCTTGTTAGTGGTGGCCTTCACCTGATGAACAGCTCCAATCCCACACATACGCCACGTTGGCTTCATGTGCAGTGGATTAACTCTTCACTTCTCAATGGCACTTGCACTATTCATTTTCATCACCCCTTCTACCAGTAAATACACCCATCTTTCATCATCAGTACAACTTAGTTGACTTGTCTATGAGTAGAAATTTTATACTCTGCTTGAGTGGGATGGTTGATGCACAACATCATGGCAAACATGTAACTTAGATTGAACTGTTTGTGGATCCTCTCGTCACAATAGATGGAACTGTCAAAGGCTCCTTCTCTGGTTCAGTCTAGCCTGCGGATCCTCTTGTCTCAATTACTTGAATGGAATTGCTCCATGTTTGATCATTTGGGAACTCTGGTTAAACAGAAAGTGTCGGCGGTTTGAAAGCAAATTTGCAGCAGCTGAGGAGGTAATTCTGAGAGTCATTTGCTGGATAAGAGAGAGTTGAATGAATACCAGAGGACATGAATCATTCCTTCCTTGAAGAACATGGGTGGCTAGCCTTAGGGATCCATGGCTCAAAGGAGTCTACCATGGCTACCCAAATTGCTAGATGAAAAAAACCAAGAGAAGGGTGGGTTAAATTAAATGCGGATGGCTCATCAGGGGGGACCTGGGTGAAGGCAGATGAGTTTGAAGGGAAAATGAAGGTTCAGAGGTTCAGAGGTAGTTTCCAATACAGTTCAGAGGTGCAAGCGATTTTGGATGGTCTAAAGCAATGCAGGATTCTCAGCTTTCAAAGAGTGTGCATAGATTCAGATTGGAAAGTGGTGGTAGATTGTATAATAGACCCTAACAGTAACACTCCATGGAAATTATGGTATATTTTAGAAGACGTTAGAAGAGAGCTACAGTTGATCAATTACTCGATCGAGCCAGAGGCCTCATGATTTATTCATCTCACCAGGGGCTCCTAAAGATGTTAAGGGAGGTCTGGTCATGGATAATGCTGGTGTAGGCACTGTGAGGAGGAAAACGTGCTCTTAGGGGTGCAGTAAGGGAGGCAGTTTGTGTTCGTGCAAAGTTGGCTCATTACCATTGGATTCCCATCAGGTGCATAAAGCCAATAGAATGTTTCTTTGGGAGGAATTGGTTCATAAGGTGGGAAATTATCCATTCTGTCAGGGGGTACCTGTGCTCAGCAGTAAGAGGGCTGCCCTTTCCTTGCCTGTGGCCTCTCGGTTATTTATGTCATTTAGCTGCACTCGGAGTTCTGTCTTCTGTCTGGATGCTCTGTTTTGTGTTCCCTATGTCAGTCATATATGCTGAGAGCTGGGTTGATTTGTGCTGCAGGTGTGATGTAATTATTCCTCCATCCTGCTGCTGGCTTATGAGACTAGCCTAAAGCTTTCAGTCGATGGCTAGATTGCCAGACAATCCTGTTTTGGCTGCTCTCTTCTCTCTGTGGTGTTGCCCGGTAATGTCATTGCTTGGGATTTGGTAATATTAATGTGGGCGTGTATGGAAACATGTAATTTGTGTGTGTGTGTGTGTGTGTGTGTGTGTGTGTGTGTGTGTGTGTGAGGGTTAAGAGTTATTGGTGTTGAGCACCTAGTTTGGAAAATATATATTTGTGTGAGTAGGGTGGGTGTGCTTGTGTCTGTGTGTAGGTGTGGGGAGTATTGGCGTGTGTGAGTGTGGGTGTGCCTGTGAGCAGTGTCTTCCTTGCTGGCTTCTGGATGTTTGCTGTGGTTGTCTTTGTATTTGGTTAGTTGGTGGGTTTGTTGTTTGTTTTTTCATCGTCCAGCTGGGTCAGCAGCAGGGATTTGGGTAGTAGTTTTGTCTTGGGCTGGTGGTGGTAGGGAGTCCTAGGTAGGATTGTAGTGGCTTTAGCTAATAGATCCTTTCTGGCATGGTGTTCTTGCAACAGCCACAAAGGGCGGCATTGGAGATGCTCTGCTACAGCCATTTGCATCTAGCATTGTCTCAACTGTTTGCTGCTTCCTCTGTTCGGCCATGTAGCGGATTTTAGAGATGTTTTGTTGCCACTGTTTTTGCTGCTAGGAAAGAGGCTTTGCTGCTTTGTCTGATTCTTTCATGCATGGTTGTTTCTGTGCTTCTTTGCAAATTCCATAGAGGCTGTGGTATTCAGCTGTCTAATTGGTTACTAGTGGAAATCATAAGGCCTGGCCCATGCTGTTAGTTTGGGCAGATGTTTGTCTTGTTGTGGGGGCAAGTTTGGCTGACGAAGGATGGATCTTTAGTGGTGGGTTGTACATGTAGCAGCTGGATCACTAGCAGCGTAGTAGGGGTCTTTGTTGGCTCAAGATTAGTCTGTTTGTCGTCTTCTTAATGCTGGCCTGTGCTGGTATTGTGGAGTGATGGGTGCAGATGGTTAGCTGGTGGTGGTGCTCCCTTGGCGCTCCGTCCAGCTGTGGATTTGTGTGGTGTGCATGTTCTGATCATTGTGCCTATGTTCTCTCTTTTTCTGTTCATTCCCAAACTGATTATTTTAGTGGTAAAACCTTATCCTAGGAGCGTCTGCGGCCGTTGATCGAGAAAGCTAGTCGGGAAAGAAATCATACCAAACTGATTATCTTAGTGGTAAACCCTTATCCTAGAATTTTTGTAATAATCCAATGAGTATAAATATGAAATCTTAAGTACCCAAAAATGTTAATGACTCACGTTAACATAGATCCTTGATTTCTAGTTCACATGTTTCCCATGATCTAATTAATGTGAAATTTTATATCATGCCTATCTATCATAAATGAACCACACGTATCTAATTTCAGCCTTTAGATCATAGTATAGATGACGTAATTAGGAAATCATCCCCTTAACCCTTGATTTTAATGTCTATCAAGTGAGGAAAGTGGATGGCTAGTCGTAGTCGAATATTTCCCTTCGTGTGAGTTACTTAAATCGTCCAAATCGCAGACTAATAGTCTTATTTGAGTGCCCCACCTTGATAAGCCTCATTCTTAAGCGTGAAGTTATCTCATTTTACGAAATAACCAAGTACCAACTCCTTTCAAATCTGGGCCTTTCAATTAACTTACTTCCCACCGTTAATCACAACTCAAATTTGGAACATATATTGGCCTCATATGACGACGAGTTTACACAAAATTTGGACCCCGATCTATAATCGTATACCGTGGAACTACAAAGCCAGCCCCTTCCCTTTTCGCCAAAAGTTGGAATTTCAGATCTAAGACATTTCCACCATCAATCAACAACCAAACTTTGTATAATCGTTTGCCTATCATGACTACATATTTTTTTCAAAATTTGAGACCTGATCATCAAGCGTAGACTATTATTTGAGATCCAACCTAGTTTGGCACCTACTGGGCCATTTTTCAACATCACCCAATCTAGATTTCGGATCATCAAGAAAATTATATATTTTGACTCTATTATTCATACCCAATGTGATGAACGGATTAGAACTCGGTAAAGATCAAATTTTAGGCTCTTTTAGAGGTATCCTAATAAGAGTGGGAGGGTGTGCACGCCCACCCCTTGTTATAAGGGTGGTGCGCACGTCCCCCTTGCTTCTCTTCCGTAAACCTCATGTTCCCACCAAAATTTCAGCCCCACACGTCTAAGAGAGAGAGAGAGAAAGAGAGAGAGAGAGAGAGAGAGAGAGAGAGAGAGAGAAGGTGCCCACCCATTCTTCTTCTCCCCATCCTACTTCGTCAACACATATAGCCATCTCCAACCCTTCCTCATGTCGTCGTGGTTCGTGTAGAGATCTTTTTCATCAATTCTACCTAAAGTTTTATCTAAGGCTAAGGTGAGGATTTTCTTTAAGTTAGTTACAATAATATTATCAATTTCATGCTTAGAACTTACGGATTTGTTGTATGATTGCTTAAAGCATATGTTTATAGAATTCTCTCCATTAAAATATGAATTGTGTATGCAATCCCTTGATGTATTTACATTGAATTTTTTATGGATGTGAACCATAATCTATGATTAAGTGTTTGGGAAAGAAAACATGATTGTATGCATGCTTATGTGAGGACTATGTGAAAACTATGCTTGATTTATTATTAACACATGCTTATGATGAATATGATGAGTAATACAGTGTGTGATATGGGTTTATGTATACGGATGTTACATTAATGGAAGCCCTTTGCCCTATGAATGATGTAATCGTATGTTGGGAATGACCAACCCGTAAGGGTTGTATTGTGTCATGTGTATTTTTAGCAACACCTATATGTGTGATATTTTTTAGAATTGCTAAGGATCCAAGTTTGGTTGTGTACCTATGAGAGATCCACGAGAAGTTAAGGTTATTTATGTGTCATATGTCATGACTTAGATGTGTACGACTCTTCATGGTGAGCTCGTTGGAGGGAAACGACCATTCTATATTATCATAGATCATGGGATGAGGTAAAGAGCGACCGTTGATCGTGGACATCATTAAATCAGTTGGATTCTAAATTAATTAATTAATGGATGAAACTAATCATGCATTCATAATGGAGAAAGTGTGCATAAAAGTTGTTTCTCTCGCCATCTAGTGAAAGTGTGTATGATGCCGTTTCACTAGTTCGATTTTAGTGAGTGGGAAGAGTGGAGTAATTCTCACCCTAGCAAGAACCTCTGGTAACTAGTGGCTAATGAGAAGAGTGGCATATTCTCATCTCATTTAGTCAGGGTGCCTTAGCCAAAGCATGCATATCATGCATCACATTAATTAAGATTTTCTCATGTATGTTTTGATTGGGTATATTCATTGTGCTTGAATATTATTATGCTATTCTTGGGGGGTAACCCTCATTGAGTTGATGGCGAAAAACTCACTCCCTCTTGGGACGGTGTTTTAAAACATTAACCCAAATGTTACAGGTGACGATCCAATAGACGAGCTTGACTTGCAGGGTGAAGAGTATGAAAGTTCATGATAGCTAATGATATGAACCAAAGCAGTGTGAAGATGAATGGTGTTCAATTGTTTTATTTTCATATAAATTTGAAATAAATCTCCCATAGAGATAAGGACGTAAAATATTATGTTAAGTATGAATATAAACCATTATGTTTAAGAACATAGAGTAGAAAATTGTGGATTGATAATTTTAATTTTCGTCATTATGCTATGAATGTCATGAATATGGGAAATAAAGATGAATATATGGAAATATATCCCTAGCATATTCAGGTTAACACCCTGAAACTCAGCCCATCGTGTTGTCCAAGAGAGTCGAAATTTCGGAACGTTACATACGTTCCTAACTTAGGTATCGGAGAGTCCCTTGCTAGACACTGGCATCTCTCCTTTGCTTTCTAATGTGAGTTTGTGCAAGTTAGATGATCACCATTGAAGCACCAAGCTTCATCCTCTAGGAAGACAGACGCATCAGGAATATCACAAGGCCGGCAACAACCGACATTAACTGTTGTCCAAATCTAAGCGACAACATCATGAAAATTTTAAACCAAGTTAGAGTGATTAATGGTGAAATTTAATGATATTTGGTGCAACGAAGCACCCCGTTATAAGTAATTAGATTACCTACATTTGCCTTCGAGGCTACACATTACAACTATTAGCTATAATTTGAATCCTAGCTAAAAGCCATGTTTCAGGGTTAAGGTAAAGTCTTTACAAATAAAAATATATTATATATATTAGAACATATATGTGCCCACTGTAAGTTGTATGGTACTTCCAATCTATCCCATCATGTGCTTACCTTAATGCTCTATTATGGCTTCCAAAAAAAAAAAAAAAAACTAGATCATCAAGTGACCACATGAGAGGGAAGGACGTGATGTCCACCATTAAACTTTCAGGTTGTATTTCGGGCCCACTGTTATAGGTGGAGGACACCCAATCCATCCAATATGTGCATGTTTTGATGCTCTACTAAGACTGGAAAAAAAAAATTCAATTCCTCTCCATGTGATTTGTTGATTTTTAGCATAATTTACTAGCCTCAATTAATTCTATTCGATGGATAACTATTTTACACATTATAAATACTTCATAAGTTAGCCAAACGCATAATCTATTTACTAAAGCCAAACAAAATAATATATAAACAATTTACAATGAAACTTTTTTCAAGTTTAAAGTGTTGACAACTTAAAGCTTGCATTTAAACGACCTTTAAAAGTTGCAACTTAACTAGGCTGCTCAGGCCGACTCGGAGTCCATCCCACTTTGGGCTGTGTTGGTAATAACCCTTCAAGCCCCTGGATTGGATTTGGGCCAGGATGTGGGCCCACTTAATTGGGCACCAACATGACCCATGATCAATGCCCCAGCTAGTGAACACTTGTACAATGAGAATCAATTAGTGGGCCCTAGACAAGACTAGAGATGCCAATGGGCTGAGATCCGGACCATCTACTAATTAGGTCTCCGATTTCATGATGGATCCCATCAATTGGCCTTCACAAACGGACTGTTCTCAAATTGTACTTCAAATCCAGCTCCACGCTCGATCAATAGTCCTCTATTACTGGCCAGAGCCCATATCTGACTAGGACCCAAACTGAGCCTGATTCATTGCTTTGTCGGCTGGCTGGGCCTGGACTTCCCACGGGCTGAGTCCGGATATTCTTCTTCTTCTTCTTCTTCTTCTTCTTCTTCTTCTTTTCCTCTGATCAAGTCGAGATATGCTTTGGCTCAGTCCAGTCGCAACCTATTTGCTTCTCTTATGTCTGTAACATAAATGTCTATTGTATGATACTCGACCTAAGATGATGGAATTTGGCATGTGAGTGCATGATCCAAGCCGTTCATCAAAGGCCAACCTAGTATGTGCCGTTGCACAGAAATGGTGTAGGCTAGTCATTAAGGGCCACCAGTGCATGTCGAACATGGTCAATGTTTGATCTTTTAGATTCTCCAGCTTTTCGTGCTTGTGTGGTCGGCCTGATTATGCAGTCAGCCAACCAACCCAGTTTTCAGGCCCAAAACACATGATCATTGGATCGCACCTAATTAACGGCTTTGATCTGGTACACTGCCCATATGGGGGCGTGTAAGAGAGGGTACGTACGTTTGGAAATCCATGCCTTGTTGGAGAGCCTTCAAATTGTGATAGTGTTGCGTGCTCATACCGGTCGGGCGATCGGTCATGGGGTTTGACCAGATTGCATATAGAGGCTTTGGACAGTTTTTTGTGTGCCCAGACCGGTCGGCTGACCGGCCTCCAGAGGGCTCCTACCGGTCGGTGGTGAGGCAACGTGGATGTATTTCCTCTGAACCATTTTTGTGCAAGGTGCGACCGGTCCACTACGCACGCGTTTTCTTGTGCAACCACGCGGTAGTGCGTAAGAAGTTGCTATTTTCGGTTTGTTGCCTATATAAATGGGTTGTAATCGATGTTAGCAAGTATCCTAAGGAGCCCAAGGTTTCCTAATCGTATTAGGAAGAGGGGAGAGTGATTTGTGTGTGTGAGAGAGAGAGCTTGGGTTTTCTCTGTTTTTCCTTGCTTATGGACTGTCAATCTCTGTAATCTTTTGTTTATCATAGTGGATTGCTTTATGCCGTGGTTTTTTACCCGTTGAGGGGTTTTTCCACGTAAATTCCAATTCTCTTGTGGTGAATGCTTGTGTGTGGCTTGATTGCATCGTGTTTTCTCATTTGATCACGCATTACTCTATGTACTCGGCTTCCGCTTTAGCTGCCGGGTTTTCCCAACAAGTGGTATCAGAGCTATCGTTGGGGTGGAGTAGAATTCGGATCTGAGACGAGGAGATGAGATCAAGCACAAGGTTCGAGGTAGAGAAGTTCTCCGGGAAAAATAACTTCAAACTATGGAAGGTGAATGTTGAATCCTTCCTAGTTCAGCAAGGACTTGATGAAGCTCTTAGAAAGTGACTCAAAGCTATGAAAGATGATGAGTAGACGAGGCTCGACAAGAAGGCTAGAACCTCAATCCTGTTAAACCTTACAAATGATGTTCTCTATCATGTCATGAAGGAGAAGACTGCGGCTGAAACAATGACAAAGCTAAAGAAGGTTTATGCCAAGAAGTCTTTAGAGAATTGCATGTACGTGTTGATGCAGTTGTTCACCTTGAGGATGGTTGATGGAACGGAAGTGGAGGACCACTTGATTGATGAACCGATGAAGGATGAATATCAAGCATGCATCCTATTGAATTATCTTCCAGATTCATATGAGTCGTTTAGGGACTCTATGTGCGCAGGGAGGAAAACCATAAACGTCGAGACTGTTATCTCAGCCTTCCAGTTGAAGGCGATGAGAAAGAAAAGTGGTGACATGGCCTCCCATTATTCCTCAGAGGAACTGGTTATGAGGGGAAGAAGTTCTAAGTATGGAGGATATTCAAAATCGGGATCTAAGGCCAAGGGCAAAGGGAAGGCTAAGGTGAAGTGCTGGAATTGTGGTCAGGAGGGCCACATGAGAGGGGATTATCAGAATCCCAGGTTAAAGCAAGAGAAATATGAAAATTCTTTTGGAGAAGGAGCCAATATCGTAGAGGACAGTGGCAATCTGTGTGAAGTTATGACTGTATCTGTCAAGGGAACTCACGGTAGTGAGTGGATCCTAGATTCAGGGGCTTCATGTCATGTATGTCCTGACTGAAGTTCATTCACGACATACAAGAAGTATGTTGGTGAATCGGTGTTTGTGGGCGATGACTACGCTCAAAAGGTTGTGGGTATTGGTATGATGCGCATTAGGATGTTCGATGGGATCGAACGAGTCCTGGAAGATGTGAAGCACGTTCCCAAGATGAAGATGAATGTGATTTCTCTTGGTGCACTCGAGGCGAAAGGGTGCGTGTTTATCGGCCACGATCGTTGTTGTGAAGTGTTAAAGGGGACACTTGTGTGTATGAAAGCATGGAGGTGTGGCCATCTTTATAAGTTGATCGGGAGCATAATTCATGGTGGAGCTGCAGGATCAGCAGTAAGATCCACGGTTGCTTGTATGTGGCAAGTGCCCAAGGGCTAAATGAGAAGAGCGGAAAAGGGCGTGAATGCGCAGGGTTAGAGTCAATGGTGGCACGAGAAGCGGTGGAGCTATGATTGAAGATGAGATGATGTTGTAAGGATGGTGTTGATTCGACGTTTGAAGCCTCGGTGGAGATTGTTAGAGAGCCTTCAAACTGTGATACTTTGCGTGCTCAGACCGGTTGGGCGACCAGTCTTGGGGTTTGAATAGATTACACAAAGAGGCTCTGGACAGTTTTTTGTATGCCCAGACCGATCGGCCACCGATCTGCAGAGGGCTCCAACTGGTCGGGCGACCAATCAATGGTGAGGCAACGTGGATGTATTTCCTCTGGACTGTTTTTGTGCAAGGTGCGACCGGTCGGGTGACCGGTCGACTACGCACACGTTTTCTTGCGCAACCACGTGGTAGTGCATAAGAAGTTGCTATTTTCGGTTTGTTGCCTATACAAACGGATTGTAATCAAGATTAGTAAGTATCCTAAGGAGTCTAAGGTTTCCTAATCGTATTAGGAATAGGGGAGAGTGATTTTTGTGAGAGGAGAGAGAGAGAGAGCTTGGGTTTTCTCTGTTTTTCCTTACTTGTGGGTTGTCAATCAGTGTAATCTTCTGTTTATCATAGTGGATTGCTTTGTGCCGTGGTTTTTTACCCGTTGAGGGGTTTTTCCACGTAAATTCGGATTCTATTGTGGTGAATGCTTATGTGTGGCTTGGTTGCATCGTATTTTCTTGTTTGATCTTGCATTACTCTGCGTGTTCGGCTTCCGCTTTCGCTGCCGGGTTTTCCCAACATGCCTGATGTAGAGGGGATTGCAGGACCAAAGGAAAGCATTCAAGAGGAAGCTTTGAAGGCTTCTTGCATAGTTCGAGCGGTCCCTCGATCAGAACCATCGGGCGCCCAAGATTGGTTTTGAAAATTTGAAAACTCTCTAAACAAATTTTGAGTGGTTTAGTCGCCCGAACCACTCTCCTAACAATTACACTCGGTTGCCCGGAATTGTCCAAAACAGTTCAGTTTGCTCTTTGGACAGTTTTTAGGGATTTCAGTCGCTCGATCTCTCCACTCTGGCTCTCAAACTTACATAGAAAGTTTGCAATTTTTTTTTAAATTTTACTGATTTGTTTTCGTTTTCATTTCCAACTCTTTCTAAGTTCATTTTTAGGGTTTCATGAGTTGTTTACAGTATTTAAAACTCTTTTATTTCGTTGTTAGACAATTCATCATTCATCTCTTTCAATAAAAACTTGAGTTTTCTCTCTGTTTCGAGTGTTCCTTCGTGGATTCGAAGAAGTCCGGTCGAGGATTCTCGGAAGCTCCATTGATTCAAAGTAGTTATCCCTATGAGTGAAACGGTGATCGATCTCACCTCATCTACGCCTGCACTCAATCAAATTACGGCGTCATTAGCCACACGCCAAGCCCAAGGTGACGCTCTACAGTTGGTTCTTGCTGTGCGGAACAACCCAATATTTCGTCAAGCACTTCTAGTAGCACATCGCAGGGCTAATCTAGAGGACTCAGACGTCAGTGTTGAGGACGTTGAGGGCCTCCTTGTTCAGCAGCCCGCACACAGAAACGATCGTGTGGGCCGCACCGAGAGAGACTATAGAGGTAAGGCTGAACTTCCTGCTTTCAATGATTTATTGCGCATTGAAGAATTTCTTGATTGGCTAGAGAAAGTTGAAAATTTCTTTGAATATATGGATGTGTTAGAGGATAAGAAGGTGAAATTAGTTTCCTATAAGTTAAAGTCGGGAGCCTTTGCATGGTGGGAGCAGTTACAACTCACCCGAACCCGACATAACAGTTGTCCATCCATTCATGGTCGCGGATGAGGCGACTTCTTCGGTCACGATTTCTACCTCGAGATTATGAACATGTATTGTTCTAGCAATACCACAATTTTAGTCAGGAAATTCGGATTGTTGATGAGTATGCAACAGAATTTAACAGGCTAACAACGCGCAACGACCTATCTGAGATAGCTTACCAGAAAGCCGTGAGGTTTATCAGCGACTTAAGACCCGTGATCTAGGACTCACTACAAGAAAACGGTTTTTTACCAACGAAAGTATTACCGACGAAATTATTTTCGTTGGTAAAAAGCATTTTCCCCGACGAAATAAAGAAATCGTCAGGTAAAAATCATTATAGTTTCCCGCCACCGCCGGATTTGCTTCCCGCCATACACTTTTACCGACTGAAATTTTTATTTCATCAGAAAAGGTTTATTACCGACGAAGACACCTGTCAGTAAAAAATAAAGCAGAAAATTTGACTTTTACCAACGAAACATTTCGTCGGTAAAGAGAGGACTTTTACCGACGAATATTTTCGTCGGTGAAAGCCATTTTTACCGACGATTATTGCCTGTCAGTAATAATGTTTGATTCGCGCGCAAGTAATTAAAGAAGAGGACTTTTACCGACGAAAATATCCGTCAGTAAAAGTCAATTAAAGTCATTTTTGCCGACGATTTTTGCCTGTCGGTATTAATGTTTGATTCCCGACTTTTACCGACAAAAATTTTCGTCGGTAAAAGTCAATTAAAGTCATTTTTGCCGACGATTTTTGCCTGTCGGTATTAATGTTTGATTCCCGCCAAGTAGAAAAAAGAGGACTTTTACCGACGAAAATGTTCGTCGGTAAAAGTATTTAAACGGACTTTTACCGATGAAAAATTTCGTCGGTAAAAGTCCTCTTTTTAACTTACCCGATCGGACTCCCTCATTCTCTCGGTCTCTCTCTCTCTCTCTCTCTCTCTCTCTCTCTCTCACGCGTGCGGCCGGCCCACCCTTCTCACCTCTCCCTCATCTCCGACCGCCGGCAATCACCGTCACCGGCGGCCCACTGCCTCAGCCGACCACCCCCCCAGCCGATCAACCACCGTCACCGGTAGCCACTCGCCTCCACCGGCCTCCGTACGCCGCCGCCACCGCCTCCGGTAACCCTCTCCCCCTTCCTTCTTCCTCTATTTCCCCTCTCTCCCTATCTCCTCATTGTTGATTGTGGGGCCCACTCTCAAAATCCAATGCATGTGGGTCCCACCATCGCTGTCCAATGCATGTGGGTGGGTCCCACCGTCGCTTTCCATCGTCCATTGCATGTGGGTCCCACCGTCGCTTTCCATCGTCCATTGCATGTGGGGTCCGCCTTAGCTGTCCACTATTTGGTGGGGCCCACTGATTTAGTAAATCCCTAATTAGGGATTTCGAAATTAAAATCCCCTGATTAGGGATTTCGAATTTAAAATCCCTAATTAGGGATTTTAAATTTTAATTTCCAAATTTGTGATTTACAAATTAAAAAAATGAAGTACCTAATTATGGGGCCCACCATCGCTGTCCACTGGCTGTGGGGCCCACCGTCGCTGTCCACTACCTGTGGGGCCCACGTCGTTGTCCACTGCCTGTGGGGCCTACCGTCGATGTCCACTGCCTGTGGGGCCCACCGTCACTGTCCATTGTTTTGGATCAAGCATATATTTGTGTGGAGTAAACTATGTGGGGCCCACAGTGATTTACGTATTTTTTCCACTCCATCCATCCATCTTAGCAGGAAATTTTAGGTATGGTGCCCAAAAATGAAGCATATCAAAATCTAAAGTGGACCACACCACAAGTGTGAACTGAATGTCTATCATTGAAAAATTCTTGGAGGACACAGAAGTTTTGGATCAAGCTGATATTTGTGTTTTCCCTTCATCCATATCCATGTGATCTTATGAATAGGTTGGATGACAGATAAAGATCATAGGGGAGCTTGGGAATGGTGGAAATCATTATTCCCACTGTTTCCCATGGCATGGTCCACTTGAGATTTGGATATGCTTAAATTTTGGGCTCAAACACTAAAAATGAGCTGAAAAACATAAGGACGGAATAGATAAATCACATACATTCTAGGTGGGCCCAACTGAGTTTACTCTACATGATAAGAGCGTGCAGAGTTACTCCGCACGCAATCCGATTCCCATGGTGGGCCCCATACATACTTATTTGTTCATAAAATAGTCATTAGGTATTTGATTAGACTTGATTCATGGTGTTGAGGATTATGTCATTTTCATGTGCTTGTGTTTCTGGAATTGATGGAGCAAACCCGGATGTGCGTCGGAGCTACCTGTGGTTGATTTATGTGGATGTATGTTATGGATGTATTTGGCTTATTATTAATAGTTATTTTTTGTCCACAAATGGTAGTATAATAGAATCAGTTACCCCATTTGGAGATTTCTATATTGCCGAGCATAGATAAAGTGTGTTTTGGAGGTATAGAAATCTGCCAAATTGTCCTGTTGGATAGTTCAAGGTTGGATAGATTGGAATGTTCTCGTTGTTTGTCATTTACATGCTCTGTCATTAGTTTTGTGCGGTAACTCTATTATTCTCTCTGGATATGTTTCTTATGTTTAATTCCATTGTCAATTTAATACACACAATGTGTGGATAGTTGACGTGGAAATAAAATGTAAGATAAATATATCTGGAGAGATAGGGGGAGATGCTGTCGAAATTTAGGCTTGGGCATTTAAATGGAAATAATGATAGCATTTCAATCTATCCATCCTTAGATGGGCGACTGATTTTATTATATTATCATTTAGTGGCAAATTAGATGACGAACATGATACTTGTGATTAAGAGTAGTTGATTGATATTGATGTTGAGCGGGGGCCCCTGGAAGGTGGGAACCGCTGTTGTGACCATGCTGAAGCTGTCCCGTTCCTATGGACAGCAATATGGGTGGCCTGGCCATTTAGACAGGCCCATGTTTATGTATTAGCTCGAAATTAATGGAGCAGACCCGGATGTGCGTCGGAGCTATCCGGGTGTTGAGCGGGGGTCCCTGGAAGGTGGGAACCGCTGTTGTGACCATGTTGAAGCTGTCCATTTCCTATGGACAGCAATATGGGTGGCATGGCCATTTGGACAGGCCCGTGTTTATGTATTAGCTCGAAATTAATAGAGCAGACCCGGATGTGCTTCGGAGTTATCCGGGTATTGAGCGGGGGTCCTTAGAAGGTGGGAACCGCTGTTATGACCATGATGAAGCTGTCCATTTCCTATGGACAGCAATATGGGTGGCCTGGCCATTTGGACAGGCCCGTATTTATGTATTAGCTCGAAATTGATGGAGCAGACACGGATGTGCGTCGGAGCTATTCAGATGTTGAGCGGGGGTCTCTGGAAGGTGGGAACCGCTGTTATGACCATGATGAAGCTGTCCATTTCCTATGGACAGCAATATGGGTGGCCTGGCCATTTGGACAGGCCCGCTTTGTGTGGAGCATAACCGGATGTGCGTCGGAGCTATCCGTGAGCTGGTTGAGTCTTCAAGACATACACCCTAAACCCGAAACCATAAACCTAAAACTAAAACCTATAAGCTACAGCTAAACCTAAACCTAAACTCAATTCACCTAACTCGAAACCTAGACCCAAACTCGAAAACCTAACCCTAAACCCGATCCCGAACCCGAAACTCTAAACCTATGCCTAAACCTAATCCTAATCTCAAATCACCTAAACTAAACCTACACCTATTCCTAAATCCATTCACCTAACCTAAACCTAGACCCAAACTCATAAACCTAACCCTAAACCCGATCCCGAACCCGAAAATCTCAACCTATGCCTAAACCTAATCCTAAACTCAAATCACTTAAACTAAACCTACACCTATTCCTAAATCCATTCACCTAATCTAAACTTAGACCCAAACACAAAAAAGCGACCCTAAACCCGATCCCGAACCGAAAATCTCAACCTATGCCTAAACCTAATCATAAACTTAAATCATCTAAACTAAACCTACACCTATTCCTAAATCCATTCACCTAACCTAAACTTAGACCCAAACACAAAAAAGCGACCCTAAACCCGATCCAGAACCGAAAATCTCAACCTATGCCTAAACCTAATCATAAACTTAAATCATCTAAACTAAACCTACACCTATTCCTAAATCCATTCACCTAACCTAAACTTAGAACCAAACACGAAAATGCGACCTTAAACCCGATCCCGAACCCGAAAATCTCAACTTATGCCTAAACCTAATCCTAAACTCAAATCATCTAAACTAAACCTACACCTATTTCTAAATCCATTCACCTAACCTAAACCTAGACCCAAACATGAAAACCTAACCCGAAATCCAATCCCAAACCCGAAAATCTTAACCTATGCCTAAACCTAGTCCTAAACTCAAATCACCTAAACTAAACCTACACCTATTCCTAAATCCATTCACCTAACCTAAACCTAGACCCAAGCATGAAAACCTAACCCGAAATCCTATCCCGAACCTGAAAATCTCAACCTATGCCTAAACCTAATCCTAAACTCAAATCACCTAAACTAAACCTACACCTATTCCTAAATCCATTCACCTAACCTAAACTTAGACCCAAACACGAAAACCTAACCCGAAACCCGATCCCGAACCCGAAAATCTCAACCTATGCCTAAACCCAATCCTAAACTCAAATCACCTAAACTAAACCTACACCTATTCCTAAATCCATTCACCTAACCTAAACTTAGACCCAAATACGAAAACCTAATCTAAAACCCGATCCCGAACTCGAAAATCTCAACCTATGCCTAAACCTAATCTAAACTCAAATCACCTAACCTAAACCTACACCTATTCCTAAATCCACAAATCTAAACTAAACTTGACTCTAATATTTGCATTGTAGATATGGATAAGAGTTGGATGCGAGCTAAGAATCGGTTTGGCCCAGAGTATAAACAAGGTGTTAAGGAGTTCATGGAATTTGCGAGATATCGGGCAGATTCAGGTAATAGAATTAGGTGTCTATGCCGAAAATGCAAGAACATGGTTCACAAGACTTTAGACAAAGTGGAAGATGATTTGTTCATAGTTGGGAGTGACCAGGGTTACACTTGGTGGATTCATCATGGTGAAGACTTCCACCAAAGAGTTGAGGCCACTGAAGTCCTTGCTGACCCAATTGTGCCTAATGAGGAGGATGAAGATGTTGACGATATGCAAGATATCATAGGGGATGTGTTAAGGGGAACAATTACGGATACTGATTTTACAGCGATAAGTAGTAGCCAGGATATTCCTCCTATGGGTGATGCCGAATCAGAAAAGTTTAGTAGGTTGTTGAGGGATGCGCAATGTCTACTCTATCCGGGGTGTCGGAACTTCTCCAAGTTGAATTTCCTTACAAGGTTACTTCATTTAAAGACAATAAATCATTGGAGTAACAAATCGTTCGACATGTTACTTGGCTTGTTGAAAGAAGTATTACCTGAAGGTGAGACATTGCCTAAGTTTCATTACGAGGCAAAATCCTTAATGCGAGACTTAGGCCTTGGTTACATTCTCATACATGCATGTATAAATGATTGTGTATTGTATTGGAAAGAACATGAAAATGTTGAAGAGTGTCCACAATGTAGCCAGTCTAGGTGGAAATATGACGAACCTAAGCGTAAGAAAATTTCACAAAAGGTGTTAAGGTACTTTCCATTGAAACCCAGATTACAAAGATTGTTTACGTCGAGCAAGGCGGCTGAAGATATGAGGTGGCATAAAGAGAAACGCATTCATGATGATAATACATTGAGGCATCCCGCTGACTCTGAAGGCTGACAACAATTTAATAAGCAATATGACTGGTTTGCAGAGGATTCTCGCAATGTTCGGCTAGGTCTTGCAAGTGATGGTTTTAATCCATTTGGTAATATGAGTAGCTCGTACAGTATGTGGCCAGTGATACTTATGCCCTACAATTTACCTCCTTGGTTGTGTATGAAGGAATCATTTTTTATGATGTCGTTACTTATTCCTGCACCCAAGTCACCGGGGAATGACATTGATGTGTATTTGCGACCGTTAGTAAATGAGTTAAACGAGTTGTGGAGTCAAGGTGTCTAGACGTATGACACTTTTGCAGAACAGACGTTTCGATTGCATGCAACGGTCTTGTGGACAATAAATGACGTCCCTGCATATGGGAATTTGTCTGGGTGGAACACGAAGGGAAAGTTGGCTTGTCCTACATGTAGTACTAAGACTTGTTCATTGTCATTGAAGCATGGTAAAAACACGTGTTATATGGGCCATCGTCGCTTTCTTCCGAGGGATCATAGTTGGCACTGGAACACGATAATCTTTGATGGCAAACAAGATCATAGGCCACCACCGAAAGAACTATCTGGAGAAGATGTGTTACAACAATTGAGTAATATTGAAGAAGTTAGATTTGGTAAGGCACCGCACTTGAAGAAGAGAAAACGTATAGTATTGGAGTATAACTGGAGAAGAAGAGCATTTTTTTAGTTGCCTTATTGGAGTCATCTGAAATTGCGACACAACTTGAATATCATGCATATTGAGAAGAATATATGTGACAATGTCTTTGGAACATTAATGAACATAGAGAAGAAAACAAAAGACAGTTTTAAGGCTCGATTGTATCTACAAGCAATGGGTTTAAGGAAAGCGTTGCACTTGCAATCACATGAAAATTCATATACTATATCAGCAGCCTGCTACACACTGACAAAACTAGAGAAAAAATGTTTATGTGAATGGTTGAGATCGGTGAAGTTTCTCGATGGGTATGCATCGAATATCTCTCGGCGCGTAAACATTACGGACTGTAAGGTAACAGAAATGAAAAGTCATGACTGTCACGTCCTTCTGCAACGTCTACTACCGGTTGCGATTCGTGGATTCCTTAGCAATGATGTCAGTGCTGCGCTGATTGAGTTGGGGATATTCTTTAAGGATTTGTATTCGAAATCCTTGAATGTAGAGGTTATTAAACGATTGGAGAAGGATATTGTCGTAATCCTTTGCAAACTTGAAAGAATATTTCCACCTGCATTTTTCGATGTCATGGTACACCTAGTGATTCACTTACCGCACGAAGCGAAGCTTGCAGGCCCAGTACAATATCGTTGGATGTATCTGATCAAAAGGTGATAGAACAATGATCATAAATTTTTATTCATTCCATAAACTACGTATATCCATGTTTTCATGTCCTCTAAACATAGTGATTTTGTGTTCAGATACCTTCACACATTAAAACGATATGTGAGGAATAAGGCACATCCAGAGGGATCCATTGCTGAGGCGTACATTGAAAATGAGTGCATGACATTTTGCTCCATGTATCTTCATGCATAGAGACTAGATTCAACCAAGAAGATCGGAATGCCGATGATGGGCAGGAGCATGAACAAGGACTCATATCTGTATTCGCACATAACGTCCGTCCTTTAGGATCGCCGACGTTTCAGGATATGGGACCTTCGGGATCAAGCGAAGGCGCGGTGGTATGTGTTGCATAATTAGTGAAGAAATAGACTCGTACTTGGAGTAAGTCTTCAATGAATAATTGTATATCTACATTACGTAATCTCAAAATTTCTCGCTGACAACAGTGCCAATTGTGTATAGCGAACACATCGAGGAGATGAAGTCCCAATACCCTACAAATTATGATCGAATGCATCAAGATCAGTTTCCAGAATAGTTCGCAAAACGTGTAAGATTAATTTACCTTCTATCTCACCACACTTACAATATTGTTGTATTGCACAATATTTACACGTAATCTCAAATCCATAAACATTTATATTCTGTATGTGATGATAAATGAAGATGTTGCGAGCTAGCAACTCTGGGGATGCGTCTGATGCGCTCTACTCACTGGCGTGTAGACCTGATAGACGTGTATCTAGATATACAGGTTGTATTGTAAACGAGATTCGGTTCAACACTAAAGAGCGTGAGAAATATAGGACCACACAAAATAGTGGGGTGGTTGTGAAATGAACACATGAGGAGGCAGAAATTGATTTTTATGGCGTTTTGACGGATATTATTGAGCTGAGTTATTGTATGAGAAAGCGGGTGTACTTATTTAAATGCGATTGGTGGGACATTGGAAATAAGAAGTTGGGAATACAGATTGATGACTACTTCACGAGCGTAAATTTATCTCGGAAGTGGTTTAAAGATGACCCATTTATCATAGCCGGCCAAGCCGAACAAGTATTCTACCTCGCTGACACCAAGTTGGCGGCTCTTGGCACGTGGTGCAAAAAAATAAAGCCCAGGAACATATTTGACGTTCCCGAACTAAACGTTGAAGATAGCGATGAAGGGAGAAATGGAACGTTGTCAGTTGAACAAGCATATCAAGAAGACATGCCATCTTAGGATAGAGGGAATGATCCAAATGTTGATATTGATGTGGTGTAATTGAATAGAGATGATGTGCTACCTGATCATGTTGATGCATCAATCATAAATGACATTGTTAGAGATGATAGCGCTTTCATCGATGACGACGTTGCAGACGATGAAAAAGAAATACTGATCAGCGATAGTGATGGTGAAGAAGAAAGAGTGTTAAGCGATAATGATTCAGACGATGATTATTAAATGTATACAATATTTACATGTCATTTTCAATTCGATTAATTTGATTATTACATGTATATATGTTTTACAAGTCATGATTTATTTCCTGAATTGACTTGTTTATAATCAACATTTACAGTTAAGTCACTTTCTGATCATGTCCTCCACAAACTGGAGTGTAGCGGAAGCACGCAGCATACTTCATCAGTTGTTGCGGATGGAGTTTCCGGCCCTATATTCTTCTGGAAGGGCGAAAGAGATACCCGGTCTGGTCGATAAATGTAGGGAGGAAGACGATGACTCAGATGAAAGATTATACAATCTCAAAGAAATTCCAGACCTGATGGAGGAATATAACCGCGGAAAACTTCGTATGGAAGATGTGACATTGTCACTTGCACATATGAACGGAGTCCCGAGAAATCAGATTTCTCCTATTATGACTGGCATGTTGGCTGTAACAATGTCGAGCGCTTCATACAGCTTGACATATACATCTACAGCGTACGATAACGTACGCAAGGAGTATTTCGGATAGTTGATCCGAAGTTGATTTATATTACAATGAAATATATGTATTTAATATAGAATGACAATGTGTAATGAATTTTTCAACTTTTATATTCTGTTTACGGTTTTATTATATTCTGCTTACATTATAGTGTAATGGTCTAATCATATTTTTATCATCTCTCTAAGCATAAGCACAAATTCATTCTACCATGATATTCATAAATATAAATTGACATTGTTTAAATTTATAAGTTTGTATTTCAGACATATTCAGTCATGGCATCAGGTGGGAGATCAGGTCGTTCGCGCACTGGATCTACCCCTTCCACCCGTGATGCGACGCAGACAGCATCGACGTCGCACGGTGCATCACAGGCATCTGATCCTTCGGTTGAGCATACACCGGGCACTGCATGTAAGTGTAGACATTTATTTAGTAATTTCTGTTTATATTATTACTTACATATATCTTTTCACGACAGCATCTTTTACTAGCCGACGAGGATGTGGACCCACGTGTGAGTTAGTTTTAGAGCGACTTACGCAGTGAGGGTAGGGTGGCGGTAGAGTTCCCACAGGACTGCCTTAGACCTGTTGGGGACAGTGCCAAACTGTTTACGTCTGAGGTCGGTGTCCTATGCAGATCTCTGATCCCCGCGACCACCCCCCGTTGGACTGACGTGACAGATGATGTGCGACAGCTCATCCGTCAGCGCCTTCAGGTAAATTTTAGTAAATTGAAATTTTCTTTTGTGAAAGTTCATTTACGGTTAAGTCCTATTCTTAATAAGTTTATTACCTTAATTTATTATTTACGAAACTGCAGGATAAATTTGACTTCGATTTGAATGTTCCTTACATTTCTCATGCCGTAGACGACATGATCAGAGAGGGGTTCAAGGAGTACCGCGGAGAGTTACACCAGTGGTACAAGCGGTGCAGGACTCACAATGAGGCCGTACTGTCCGCACCGCCCCACGTTACTACAGACGACTGGCAGATACTCTGCGAGAGATTTTCGTCGGAGGCTTTTCAGGTAATATTTACAAATTTACGATATCTTAAGGTAACAATTAAATTCGCAATTAATAGCAATGTATTTTGTATAATGTGTTCAGAAGAGGAGTAGAAAAAATTCTGCTAACAGGGAAAAGTTACAAGTGAACCACGTAGCTGGTTCAAAGTCATTTGTACGACATCGTTATGACATGGTAAGAAATTATTGATGATTATTAAATTAATATATTATTTTGATTGGCATTTATTATAAGTCTTCTTTCCTTTCGATTGCTCAGCGAGATTCCGTTACGGGCCAGGAGCATGGACCAGTAGACCTCTACAGAGGGACTCACTGTCGGCAGGCGACGGGATCTTGGGTTCATCCTAGAGCCAGTGAGCATTGGGTAAAAATCTTTACTTTGTAAAATTTAATTGCACATTAATTGATAATAATGTCATTCATGTCATTTTTTATGAAATTTCATATGTTTTCATTATAGGCGGCGATCGACACCATACGTAGTCAGCCCACTCCCGATGGTAGTCAGCGGAGTGAGCCATAAATCCTGAACGAGGTGCTTGGCACTCGTTCTGGATATGTGCGTGGGCTTGGCCATGGTGCCAAGCTCATGACACCCACTAGAGGTGGCTCCAGCCGATCCGTAGCTGGTGAGAGCGCTCTACGCCGAGCTGAAATCGCAGAGAGATAGGTTCAGCAGCTACGAGTCGTCGTCGATGAGATTAGAGAGCAGCTGGAGACGCAGAGAGAGGAGGAGCAGAGGCGTAGGGAGGAGGGGCAGAGGAAACGGGAGGAGGAGGAGAGGCGACGGGAGGAGGATGAGAGGAGGATCGAGGAGTTGCGGGAGGAGCATGAGCAACGGATGCAGGAGATGTTTCAGGCTCTCGCTGTACGCTTTACGCTTTGGCACCAATGCCCCGCTAACTCCGCCTTCTTCTTCGTGATTCTTTTTTTTAATATACGAATGTTAACTTATATGTATTTGTGCATGGATAAATATTGGTTGTTTGTGGATGTGGAATGGATTATTTGTATATGGATGGTGTAGTTTCTGTTTATTCGTATGTATGTGGATGTGAATAGGATAAAAATGTATAGGTTTATTTACAGGTGTATATCAGGAATTGTTTCCTGAATTTTGAAAACAAATGGAACTGGGAAAGGGAATACTATTACCGACGAAATTGTTCGTAGGTAAAAAAATAGCAAATTTTTTTACCGACGAAATTTTTCGTTGGTAATAAACTTGTAAAACTTTTACCGACGAATTATTTCGTAGGTAAAAACATTTTACCGACGAAATCTTTTGTAGGTAAAGACTTTTCCCGACGGTTTTTTTCGTAAGGAAAAATCTTTACCGACGAAAATTTACGTAGGTAAAAACTTTTACCGACGAAAATTTTTGTAGGTAAAAGTCTTCACCAACGAAACTTTTCGTTGGGAAAATTTCTTTTACCGACGAATCACAGTTTTTCCGACAAAAAATCATATGTTTTGTCAACGATTGTTTTCGTCGGTAATTGTTTTATTATTTCCTACGAAACTTTTTTTCGTCGGGAAAAACCTTTACCAACGGTCCTTTTTACGACGATGTTAGCCGTCAAAAATTTCGTCGGAAAAAACATTTCCCGACGAAATTTTACTGAACGCCGACGAATTATTTCGTCGGTAAAGATGGAATTTCTTGTAGTGACTTAGTGCAAAAATTTCAATCTGGATTGTGGAAGAGGTTGTGCAACTAGCCAATCGCATAGAGACCTAACTTGCTAGAGTTCTCGCGTGCCCCTATCCGTCGACCCATGTCTCTACGATGGGTCATGTTCAAGATACAACCCTGTCCAAAGGAAAAGAGCTCGTTAGTGGATGTGCTCAACCCCCATTGATCGCTAACCGTGATGCAGGAAGTGGTACCGCTAAGCCACAAAGAACCAATCCTACGACAATGGGTCCAAGTCAGGCGCCAAATCTGTATGCTCGGCTAAGGCAGAACAATTGTTTCCACTATGGCCAATTAGGCTACTTGTCCGACACATGTCCTCAATGCCCCACCACCGATCTGACCACTAATGAATGGGAAGTTGAGGAAGAGCTCGCGAAAGGAAAACCCTAAGAATGAAGAGTTTGATCAATACAATGAGGATGACGCGGATGGAATAGACTAGTAGGGTGAGGACCATGATGATTCCCTGGTCGTGAGATGTCTATGTCATCCTAGGAAGGAGGTGCATCATCAGCATCACAACATCTTCCGAAAACGTTGCACCATGAACGGGAAGATTTTTTACGTCATCATCAATAACGGGAGTAATGAAAACATTGTGTCCAAGGCTATGGTGGACAAGCTCCGATTACCGATGACCAAGCATCCATCCCCTTATTCCATCAGTTAGATCAAGAAAATCAATGACACCAAGGTAATCGAGCAATGTTTGATTTCATTTTTTATTGGTAAAAGCTATAAGAATGAGGTGTTATGCAATGTAGTTAATATAGAGGAATATCATATGCTTCTTAATCGACCGTGGTAGTCGAACCGAGACGTGACCCATCAAGGGAGAGACAACACATATATGTTTGTCAAGAATAGGCGTAAAAGGGTTCTAGCTCCTACGGCACCGGAGAGCCACCCCAAGACTTCGAAAGTGGAGGGGAGTTTTCTCTTTACCATAAAGAGTTTGTAGAAGAATCAAAGGAATCAGAAGAGATTTATGCCATGGTAGTCAAGGGCGATGATCCAAGGGGCACGATTAGTCCCCCAATCCTTCGACCATTACTAAATAAATTTTGGGAAGGCTGGCCTGAAGACCGTTCCCATGGATTGCCACCGATGAGGGATATACAACACGACATTGATTTCATCCCTAGGGCTAGTTTACCCAATTGACCACATTACCAGCTGAGCCCAAAAAAGAGTGAAATTCTCTAAGGGCGGGTTGAAAAAATGCTGAGAAAATGGCTACCGAAAGAGAGTATGAGCCCCTTTGTAGTGCCAGCTTTGTTAACACCAAAGAATGATGGTAGTTGGCATATGTGTGTTGATAGCAAGGCGATCAACAAGATTACCATCAAGTACAAGTTTCATATACCCCGGTTAGATGATATGCTCGATATGTTAAAGGTTCTAAGGTGTTATCCAAGCTTGATTTGGGGAGTGGATACCATCAGATCCGAATCCGCCCTGGTGACGAGTAGAAAACAACTTTTAAAACTAAAGAGAGGCTATATAAATGGCTCGTTATGCACTTTGGCTTATCAAACACCCCAAGTACCTTCTTGCACCTTATGAACCAAGTCTTAAAGTCGTTCATAGGTAAGTTCATTGTGGTGTACTTCAACAACATCTTGATATACAGTCAAGATGATTCAGAACATAGATCTGTACAAAGGAAAACGTAAATATCAACTTGATTGAAAACGTCTTTGGCCGTAAGAAGTATTCAATGGTAGGATTTAAATCCATGCTACTTTATGCAGTGTTGTCCACTTAAGCCTTTGAACTTCCTCCTTTTCGGGCTCATGCCATAATATGATCTATCAAAATAGATGGACAACATGGATAAAAATATAGATCACAATGGACCCATGGAGTCTCTAACATGATCGCCTGCCTCTAGCTGGATCCTAGTGGGGTAGTATAGTACCCAATCCATGCCTTATGCGTGCTCGTATGTGGTTGTATGGTTGGTGAATCTATATCTCATGGATTGGGTACTGCCCTAACCCGAACCTAGGTATCCCCACTGCTTCATGTGGTATGGTCCACTTGTTCCTTATATGTAACTCCGTTTTCATATCATTCCCTAGAATGATCTTTCAAGATAGATTGGACAACATGGATCATGAAACATAGAAATCGCAATGTACTCCATAGAGCCACTGACAAGACAGTCTGTCTCTAGGTAGGTCCTAGTAGTGGGGTAGTACCCAATCCATGCACAGTGATGTTTATTTGACATCCAACCTATTCATAAGATACATAGGTATGAAAGATGGGAAAACATAAATATCAGTCTGATCCAAAACTTCTATAACCCTCAGGAAATTTTTGCGATGGACAATCAGTTCACACTTTTCCTATGATGTGGTTCACTTGAGCTTTAGATATGCTTCAGTTTTGGGATCCAGACCTAAAATTATCTTTTAAGATGGATGGATGGAAGGAGTTGATAAAATACTTAAATCATGGTGGTTCCCACAGAGTTTACTCAGGCCCACCATAAATGTATGTGGTTTATCCATGCTGTCCATCCGTTTCTCCAGCTCATTTTAGGGGTGGAGCCTAAAATTGAAGCATATACAAAGCTCAAGTGGACCATGCCACATGAAACAATGGGAATAATGATTTCCACCATTGAAACCTTCCTAGGCGCCACAGTGATGTTTATTTGTCATCCAACCTGTTCATAAGATCACATAGGTATGGATGAGGGGAAAACATAAATATGAACTTGATCCAAAACTTTCGAGGCCCTTACGAATTTTTCAACTATTAGGTCAGACTTTTCCTATGGTGTGGTTCACTTGAGCTTTAGATATGCTTTAATTTTGGGATCTAGACCTAAAATTATCGTTTAAGATGGATGGATGGAGTGGATAAAATAGTACGCTCTTATTGTACTGAGTATACTCTGTTAAGCCCACCATGTGTGTGTCGTATATCCATGTCGTCCATCCGTTTTTTCAACTTATTTTAGTGGTTGAGCCTAAAATTGAAGCATATCCAAAGGTCAAGTGGACCATGCTAGAGGAAACAGTGGGAATGATGATTTTCATCATTGAAACCTTCCTAAGAGCGACATTGATGTTTATTTGTCATCCAACTTGTTCATGGGATAACGTAGTGTGGACCCTCGCCGTTTTCGCGCTCCCACACGACGTTCTGGTCCCTTCCCTTTCGGAAAAAGAAGGAGAGGAGGTGCGTGCGTGCGAAATCGCCGTTTGTGCCACTGGCTTGCCTCGTTCTCGAGGGCTTTGTTTGGTTGTCGTGTTAAGCTGGATGTGTTTAAATGAGTTTATATAAGACCAAAGTCGCCACTAGCAAGTTACTTCGAATCTACAGTCGGCTAGACCCCATAGAAACGTTAGAGAAGGGGATCCGAAGATTCCTTCCTCTAAAATGACTCCTTTTGATCTGCGGTCGGAGATTCAAGGTAAGGGATCACTGGTTACAAGGTGGGAAGAGGTTAAGCACCCCACACACTGCCCGTACCGAAGTACGGTCTCTACTTCACAGAATCGAACTAATACTTGAAAGTCTGTTTTAATCCTCGTACATTCTCATAGATGACATGATGCATGAATGCGGGTCTGAACAGTAAGAGTTTCTGATGGGCAGGTTCCAACAATGGGCAAGCCCAGAGCATACGCTCGAACTGACAGGTGCTTAATATAAGACGTATGCAGTGTGCTTGGATAATCAAGGTGCTTTATAGTGAAGCATGAATGTAGGTCTGAACAGTAAGAGTTTCTGATGGGCAGGTTCCAACAACGGGCAAGCCCAGAGATACGCTCGGACTGACAGGTGCTTAATATAAGACGTATGCAATGTGCTTGAATAATCAAGGTGCTTGCAGTGAAGCAGGGGGGTTGGAAGAAAAGTAAATGTTGTACTTATGCTAGATGTAAATGAGATGATGCTGGAAAAAGAGTAGCTAGATGGACGGAGGTGTCGCAAGGGTTGGCTTCGAGTGGCTGGATCAAGACTTGGATGGCTTGGGAGACTTGGACCAGTGGTCAGGCTGGGCTGGACCAGGGCTAGGCTCTCCTCACTCGGGTTCTCCTTGGTGGAAAAATGGGCTAAAGGGTGGAGAAGGAGACTCGAACGGACGGGCTCTCTCTGGCCGGATTGCTGTGTTGAAATGAGAAGGGGGGGGGGGTATTTATAGCAGCAGGCAGTGGCAGAGCCCGTAATTATTTTTGGACGGCCCGCTATGGGCCGCCCGTACGGTCACTCCTCGATTTTCAGCGAGGTACGGTCGTTCCCTCGGGGCTGCTGTTTGGCTCGGTGGGTTGACTCAATGAGTTGACTCAGCGGGTCGACTCAGTGATTTGACTCAGCGGGTTGACTCGACGGGTTGACTCGGTGTTTTGACTCGATGAGTTGACTTAACGGGTTGACTCAGCGGGTTGGCTCAGTGGGTTGACTCAGTGATTTTGATTTTTTTAGGATTTTTTGACTGGCTTTTCTTATGGGGGGTTTTTCAGGCTAATGTTTAGGACTGGGTTGACTGGGTTCAGGCTTGAGTTGGGCTATGGATTGGGGCTTACAAGGGTGAGTTTGGCTGAGTTAGGACTTGGGGTTTGGGGGTATGGTCCTCCATTCATCCAGCTATCTCTACCAACAGTGTAGCTGAAGGTGGGGTGTCTACAGATGCCCCTCTTTGGCAGAGTTTGCTTGCAACCGAATGCCAAAGCGAGTGGACACCCCACTTCTGACCCGGTCATTCATGGATCATGGTCTGAAATCTTTGCTTGCCTTTGCATCTGTGTTAGTTGATCGTTTGGAAACCGATCACTCGCACATACCGCGGGAGTTTGGAGAAAACGTTGCGATTGTCCCTGCATGCGTTGCAACCTGGGTACCCAATCGCAACCCTTCCATTCCTGATCGGTACTAACATCGGAAAGGTACAACAGAGCCTCTGCGTCGCTAGTCTTATGAGGATGCTGACCCTGAGACTGATTGTGTGATGTTTGATGTTTTCCCAGATCACTTCAAAAGTACTTGTTTCGCTTGACTGTCAAAGTGGTTAGACGCCCTGCGTCAGATAGTCTTACGGGATTCTACTACGCCGACTTGGACTCAGTCAAGGTACTTCAGGCATCCACGCCTAGGTATGTGCGGGTGGACTCTTTCCACCCAATCTACTGATTTCGATGCTTAGTTTGTAATTCATTCTTTCCTTGATTGTGGTCTGGAATCTTTGTTGTCCTTTGTATCTGAGTCAGTTGATTGTCTGGAAATTGATAACTCGCACATACCGCGGGAGTTTGGAGAAAACGTTGCGATTGTCCCTGAAGTTTGCTGCAACCTGGGTACCCAATCGCAACCCTTCCATTCCCGATCGGTACTAACATCGGAAAGGTACAACAGAGCCTCTGCGTCGCTAGTCTTACGAGGATACTGACCCTGAGACTGATTGTGTGATGTTTGATGTTTTCCCAGATCACTCCAGGAGTACTTGTTTCACTTGACTGTCAAAGTGGTTAGACGCCCTGCGTCAGATAGTCTTACGGGATTCTACTACGCCAACTTGGACTCAGTCAAGGTACTTCAGGCATCCACGCATAGGTATGTGCGGGTGAACTCTTTCCACCCAATCTGCTGATTTTGATACTTGGGTTACAATTCATCGTTTCCACCTGTTCAAATGGTTTCTGTGACCGAGCCTTTTGGCTTTCATCTTTTTGTATCTTAGCATGTGGTACGACCGCACTGACACTGGAGTTCAGTTCGACCGTACTTTGAGTGCATTGGATCCGATGGTCTCCGGGGAAACCGCGAGACATCGGATCTTATTTGATTTTTGCGTCGGCTCCTACCCAGAGATATGGAAGATCTCCTGGTGTTTTGAAGGCAGAACGCTCTACTGGGAAAATATTTTTGATTTTTTAAAAAGATACCCACTCTGGGGAGTGACACTCCGTGGGGTTTTTATTTGCAAAATAGGAATATTTTTTTGTCTTTTTGAAATGAAAATCTGGTCTGCACATGCCTCCACTAGGGATGCCTGTGGGGTCTTTGGCTAGCCAACTTTATTTTGAAAGCAGGTAAACAATGATGATTGATGCGATGGATGCTGATGCATGATGAATGCATGGCTTTGCTCATTCTCTTTCAGTTTGATGATTTTGCTTTTGCTAGAGATGCAGAGAATTTTGAGCTTATTGCTTGCAGGGTTGTGCTCTCCTGGGGTTTTTCTTTTTTATATGGGTGTTTGGTCAGCGGGTGGGTCAAGATCCCGACCCGTTGTCGATCAGGTCCATCGTCCCAAAATGCTGCTTCTTTGCTAATGAGAATGTACGAGGATGTTATCCGACTTCAAGATGTTCTTCTGAGCATAAATGCGGTTGAGACGGTGCTTGGTCGCCAGTTTTGATCAAGATTCCAATTTGCGGGCGATTGGATCTGTCATCCCAAATTGTGAAGAGAGTGGAGTTCAAGACTCTTGAAGTGTAGTGCTGGGCGATAGTGACAATTTTTGTGATTTTTGTAAATATGTGGTCCGAATCTTTACTTGAGTGGTCAGGATAGAGATCGGTTATTGAAAACAAAGGAAATATTTTTTGTGCTTTTGAAGATTTTTGGCTTGAAAGCAAGGGAAACATTTTTTGTGATTTTTGAAAATATTTGATTTGAAAGCAAGGAAAATATTTTTTTTTTTTTGTGATTTTTGAAAAGGTGATTTCGCAATGTTTTGTTATTTTGTGATTTTTCTGAAATGCAGGGAAAAGTATGAAATTTTCATCCACCTCCAGCTTCTACTGCTGGTAAGACACCCGATCCATTTTACGTTAGCGAGCAAGACGAGTCTCACACAGTTAAGTGTCGTAGTTTTACATCTTCGGATGAGGGAATTTTGAGGGTTTTCAGTCAACACACTCACAAAGTTGCCTGTTCCTCATGTGCAATGCACATAGACCACGTATCGTCTGACGGACTCCTTCGGCCACAAAATGAGCCACATCCTCACATTTCCCTTAGTCAATCCAGTTTGGGGCCTTACGTTGCTCACAATTCCGTAAGGGTGCGATCCACCTCCCAACAGCCTTAATCTCCTTCATGAGTTTTAGGAACAGGGAACATCCGTCAGATTCAACAGCGACTTCCAAATCAAGGTTGTCTATCACGGTGCGTTCAACACGAACAGGATTGCGGAGTTCTGCCCGCCTCAGCCCTTACCTGTTTAAAAGATTTCGGACACCCGTACGATCAAGTGTCAGCCATGTCCGGAACAGGTTAGGAAAGAAAGCTCCCGAGAAGTTAATACCAGTGTAGTTTTAGGTCTTCGGACTACTGGAGATGAATTTGTGCAGTTGAAATTGATGGCAATTTTTTTTTTTTTTAAAAGGTTCCAGAGTTCAACTCAAGTGTTTGGGATTGATACTGGTTTTTATGGAAAACTCAAAAATCTTTTTGGTATTTTTGGAAATGATCCAGGTTATCAGATCCTGGCTTGGACGGCTGGGATCGATGCCAGGTTTTTATTAAAAATCTCTCGGGATGTTGATCCCGACGTAGTTTAAGGTCTTCGGACCGAAAACATGTACAAGCGATGCTGGAAATCACACATTTTTTTTATTTTTTAGAAAAAGTCCGGAGTCATCAGATATTGATGAAGACCGATGCCGGTTTTTATTGAAAGTCCCTCGGGATGTTGATCCCGACGTAGTTTAAGGTCTTCGGACCCCAAAATATGTACAAGCTGAACATACATTCTTTTTTGTGATTTTTTCAAAATGATCCAAGTCATCAGATCTTCGGCCTGAATGGCTGGGATCGATGCTGGTTTTTATTAAAATCCCTCGGGATATTGATCCCGAAGTAGTTTAAGGTCTTCGGACCACATTTTGTGCAAGCTGAAAATACATTCTTTTTTGTGATTTTTTTGAAATGATCCAGGTCATCAAATCTTGGCCTGAATGGCTAGGATCGATGCTGGTTTTTATTAAAATCCCTCAGGATATTGATCCCGACGTAGTTTAAGGTCTTCGGACCCAAGACTTTATGGTTGGGCATACTTACCTTACTTTGTTTGGCTTCTGACGGGGCTGATTGTGATTTGAGTAGTCTGAATTACTTGAATTGGCCCTGTGAGCCCTTTTCAGACCTCAGCTTTGCTTTGGAGCACCTATCCTTGATGCTTTGTGAGGCTAAAAAGGCTTCTCATGGTGTGGATGATGACTTGAACGGCTCAGATCGCTTAATTTGGCCTTGTGGGCCCTCTTGATGATCAGAGCTTGGGTTCTGGCCCTCTTTCTTGATGATCAAACCTTTGATCTTGCTATTTTATGACTTATGTACGCTTTTCCATGGTTTAGATCATGCTGATCTGGTCTTCGAATGGCTAAGATTGCTTGTGGCCCTCTCTTGATCATCTTTCCCTCTCTTTGACTTGATCTGACCCATTCTGGCCGCAATGCTTCGTGATTGGATAGGTGGAGTACCTTCTAAATGATTCTGATCAATCTCAATTGAAATCTGGAATGGATTGGAACCTTGGGCGGTCCTCAGGATGCCATCTGCTGATGTGGACTGTCAGCCTCACCTACCAACGACCATGAAGCCAATTGTTGAGCTCTTAATTGTGCATATTCTAACCCCAATTCATCACTCATTATGCATGGTTTTCATAATTTAAAGGCTAATCTAATGCATAGTTTTGTGGTTGTAGGAATGAGAGTTGCTTTGCTCAAATTGATGATGGAAAGAGCTGCTTTAGAACCTTGGATGAAGACCCAAGGAGGGCTGAAGGAAGAAGGAAGCAAAGAAAGAAGCAAAGAAAGAAGAAAAAAAGAAGAAAAAGAGACCGACCGGTCTTGACCGGTCGGCCATGCTTACTGGAGTAATGCTAAAGAGGGCCAGACCGGTCGTGACTGGTCGGCCAGCCCTGTCCGACCGGTCGTGACCGGTCGGCCATGCAAGTTTCAGATTCCAGATTCTAAAACAGCAATGTATTCCCGTACCTGGTTTTTCGGACCAGATTTCTGGGCCTATATTAATGATATTTAGAAATCCAACACATCCATGTCGAAGAGGAGCTCGGCGCCGAACTAACCCAAGTGGTTTCGTGTCGATCGGAGTTACGGATTGATCGTGGTGGCCAAAACAATACAAACTGTCCAAAAAGTTCCAGATTTCGCTGTTCCACTCTGGGCCGGTCCAGGTGGCCCATCATTGAGGATATGAAAAATATACTTTGACCATCTTTTAGACCACATCCATATATGAATAACCACAAAAGTTTCAGATCAAAAGGATGCGTGGTTTGATCGTACCGGTTGAAGAAAGATGGACCATCCAGAAAGATCCAACTGCGCAGAGTTTATAAAAGCCCTAATTGTTCTAATTTTCGGACCACATTCTGGGATCGTTTTGGACAATCTAATCCATCTATCATGTAGAGGAGGAAGTTTTCTATTAATTTTCCAAATTTGGGATCAATCCGACGTCTGTACACTCCGGAGCGTTGGAAGCAAGATGACTGGTTCTGAAGGTACCCGAAGTGCGTGATTTTGAGAGGCGGTCGGTGATGTGATTGGTGGGCCCATTCAGAGGACAATCTTGGAAATCTAAATCATCTATGAGGAAGATCACATTACAAGGAAGCTACAAATCAAATTTGAAGGCAATCCGACCATTGGTTAAGCCGTACCAAGCGAAACAAATTCTGCTATGTTGCTGTACTATTGCTGCACTATAAAAAGAAGTGCTCTCTTCTATTCCAGGGCAACCAAGGACGTGGGGAGCAAGGAGTTCAAGTCATAGGAGGCTTCCTAGCCTCCTCCAGCTAGTTTTTCTTCCTTTTCTTAGTTCTAGTTTTATTTTTAATATGCTTTTCATTAGCTAATCTCTTAGCTAGAGCTAAGAGGTGAACCTTATAGTTTTCTTAGATTGTTTAATTCGTTTTATTGGTTTTAAGATTGGTTTTCATGATTATGAACTATGGGTTGAAGTTTATACAAGCTTTTGAGTAGTTTTTCTTAGTCTTATGATGACTCATGGATGTTTCGGGAGAATTACTTAATTGCTTAATTGGTTTGTAACGGTTTAGACCTGTATGATCCGAGGAATCGGAGTGCGCTCTAGTACTAAGCTCTTCATAAAGGGACTTCATGCCAAAGTTCTATTTTTGTTGATTTTCTGGAATATATAATGACTGTGCATGTGATTTGAATCCAGTTCAAATCCTGATCTAGCCTTGTCTTGTGAGAGGACTTGAGGATGGTTATGATTGAGAACTGGACCTATAGAAAAGGGGAATGACCTATGCAATTGAGCATGCTCAGCTTAGCCTACATTGAGTGAATCTTATGCACAAAACTTACATATTACAGACTGTTTGGTTTAACAGCTCTATCATCCGACTAGATGGACTTGAATGTCGACTCTAGTTGAGAGAATAAGAAACCATAGCGAATTATGCATCTAAGGAAAGCTATAAGTGGATCCTTGATGCTCTAGTTATCTTTTCATTATCATATTTTCTATTTTATGTTAAAAATCAATTTCACAAACCTCTTTGATTCTAGTTATTGGGATAATTGGAATTGTTTACTTCCTTCCCTGTGGATCGACCTCGGTCTTACTGAGTTTATTACTACATCGCAACCCTACACTTGGGGAAGCGAACAAGTTTTTGGCGCCGTTGCCGGGGAAGAGGTTAAACGTTTCTAGTTGTTCTAGTAGCTATAGAGTAATCTTAGTTAGGTAGGATTTTCAATTTTTAGAGAAGTAGATTTTCTGATTTTTTTAGATTACTAACAATTTTTTTTATTTTGTAGGACATTGTTGCTGACATAGCTCTCACCTTCACGGGTAACATCTCTCCATCTCCCTTTCTTCTTTTTGTTTTTTTTTCTAGATTGGGACTGTTTCAACTCTTTAAAATCTCATTGTGGCTGATTGGAAGTGTGGTGCTTATGCATACCTTTTGGAAGATGAGATGACAGACCATGGAATCAAAACTCTTTATGATTGGCACCAATTTAAGCACAAGTATTATTCTGAGAGTCAATCAACCTCCACTACCCCCCAACGTAAGACGCTATGTGATTACTGGGTTGAAAATAACAAGAGTGTTCCACCAAGTTTAACAGGAGGTAGGAATAAGAAAAAGGACCGGGGGAGTAATGACCAACCGGTAAAGACATTGCGTGACCACTTGTATGGTTATGCCTATCAACCATCTTATCAGTCTTTGTCATATAACACGTATGGTCTTCATCAAGAGAGTCCTTACACCTCTAGTCCAATGGAACATGAGCCAACCATGGATGCCAACAATTATCCTCAAGAGTTTCTTTCTCATGATCCACAACCGACACGAACTCTTGAGGATACACTGCGAGAATTTATGGAAATAACTGAGCAATGCATACAAAACCTCTCGCCATCTCAAAATATTGAACCCAACATTGGGAACTCGAATCAATCCCCAACAATGAGGAGGATGAGGCTATCCAAACCCAACCTTCTCTAGATTTAATGACTAAACTTCTAGAGGATATTGATCTCAGTGATCCCACCATTACCATCGATTATGGTAAATCAACTATCTCTTTTAGCTATTCCGATTTGAATGATGAAGAGATTTCAAGGACGATTGACGAACCCGAGGAATCTACAAAATCTGAAAGTGATAGTTTGATTGCCTACATGAGGGTTTGAAGGATGATTGTGAGTTCATGATTTCTTCTTCCAAAGGGCTGAATGTTTATGAGTCGCTAGAAGATATTCTTGCTAAAGAGATGGCTGAAGTCGATATTTTTGAGTCCTTCCACCAACAAAACATGACCAATTCTATTGTGGAAGAACTCCCTTGGATTGGAAATTCTGTTTCTTTGGATGACGGGGTGGCACAATCTGAAATTTCAAAAGATCAACTAATGTTAGATGATGTGCTTACCACTGAATCTGAAAATTTTTCTTTGGAAGATCTCCCCTCTATAGAGGAGGAATTCCTTACCCTTGAAACAGAATTTTCTCAATCACTTAGGGAGAACGAGGACCCTTCGTTCGACTCTCTCGATTTCCTAAAGGAATGCATGACCCACCCCTATGATCTGGATGATGAGATGATTAAGGAGTTGGATAGTTTGTTAGACATGGTGTCGGTGCCTGAAGAAAACCATTCCACTGATTTACACTCTTTACCATGGTTTGTGGAAGCACCATGCAAATCTGAATTTGTGGAGGAGACAATCTAAACTGAAAAATACTTAATGAATGTCTCTCCACCATCATGGGTTTTTCAACCCATTGAAAATTCTGATTGGGAGGACCCGTTTTTAATCAATTACAACCCAATTCAGAACTTGAGGAGATATCTTTTTGCTGCTCTTATCTCCTCCTTACATGCGTGTGGTGCATACTATGATTGGACTTTCATGAAGAAACGCACACATGTATACATTCGAGCAGGACTTTGGATGGTCCTCATGAGAAACCTATTGAAATTCATGAAGATCCTGCTCAAATTTGATCATGTAGTCGATCGGACTAATTAAAGGTAGGTAGGTAGGTTAGGATTTCTTTCTGCATTTAGGATTGAATAAGTCTCATTGAGACAATGGAAGATGCTAGAATTGATCAACTTGCTACCTCAGGTACTCTCGTTCTCACTCTCCTTTGTTTTGTGTCATTGCTCTCATGTCATGCATATTGCATATCTTATTATATTGAGGACAATGTAAGATTTTGGTTGGGGGGTGAGATTCCTTAGATGAATCCACTAGCTTTTGTGACATTTCGAGCAATTATGTAGAAATTTTTCGATTTTTCTAAAATTCAAAACTCTTTTGGAAAACGTTGTTTCTATGCATTCAAGATGATATGAGTATAAGAGGAGGAGATACGAAGTGAGTAATGTTGCAAGCTTTAAATTTCTTTTAATATAATGGTTTTATATGTGAATTCCCCTATTTATGTGAGTGATAGAAAATTTGAACACTTTTACACCTAGTTCACATTACACGATTTTCATGGGTTGAAAGGATTATGTGATTTGTGGATTAGCTAGACTTAGATTTAAGGTGTTGAGGAACCAAGCCGGGGTACTTTGTCCATCCTTGTCCATGGGAAAATAATGAAAGATATGGATTTTTAAAAATCCTATCTAATTTTAAAAAAAAAGGAAAAGGAAGGATGAAATTGGGAATGATGGAAAAATGGTGGAAAATTCCGATTAGGGCTACCTATTACCAACCGGGGGATGGTCTACCGTAACCAAAGCCGGAAATGGGACGTAGTGTGAAAGTCGTCGGAAGGACGGTAAGGCAAATTCCTGTCATAGGCTTGTTGTTGCTCTGTGCACCTTGAAATCCATAATTCAGTTGATCTATGAAGAAAATAAGCCCGGAAACTCATGAGATGAACTTTCACTATGCACACTAGGTTGAAGTTGTTCAAGTTCTTCTATTTATCAATCAATCAGCGGGAATTTCATATAAACACTTATTATGTTCTAAGAGTTTAAGGTTTCAACTTCTATCACCTAATTTCTCTGATTTTTATGCTTGTGTGTCTTGGAATGTATAGAAGAATAGTTTCTAGAGGAGAGTTGGATTTTGGAGAATGAAACTTGTTTCACGCATGTTTTGCTCGGGACTAGCAAAATGCTGGTTGGGGGGTGTGTTGAGCTCTTAATTGTGCATATTCTAACCCCAATTCATCACTCATTATGCATGGTTTTCATAATTTAAAGGCTAATCTAATGCATAGTTTTGTGGTTGTAGGAATGAGAGTTGCTTTGCTCAAATTGATGATGGAAAGAGCTGCTTTAGAACCTTGGATGAAGACCCAAGGAGGGCTGAAGGAAGAAGGAAGCAAAGAAAGAAGCAAAGAAAGAAGAAAATAGAAGAAAGAAAGGAAGAAAAAAAGAAGAAAAAGAGACCGACCGGTCTTGACCGGTCGGCCATGCTTGCTGGAGTAATGCCAAAGAGGGCCAGACCGGTCGTGACTGGTCGGCCAGCCCTGTCCGACCGGTCGTGACTGGTCGGCCATACAAGTTTCAGATTCCAGATTCTAAAACAGTAATGTATTTCCGTACCTGGTTTTTAGGACCAGATTTCTGGGCCCATATTAATGATATTTAGGAAATCCAACACATCCATGTCGAAGAGGAGCTCGACGCCGAACTAACCCAAGTAGTTTCGTGTCGATCGGAGTTACGGATTGATCGTGGTGGCCAAAACAATACGAACTGTCCAAAAAGTTCCAGATTTCGCTGTTCCACTCTGGGCCGGTCCAGGTGGCCCATCATTGAGGATATGAAAAATCTACTTTGAACATCTTTTAGACCACATCCATATATGAATAACCACAAAAGTTTCAGATCAAAAGGATGTGTGGTTTGATCGTACCGGTTGAAGAAAGATGGACCATCCAGAAAGATCCAACTGCGCAGAGTTTATAAAAGCCCTAATTGTTCTAATTTTCGGACCACATTATGGGATCGTTTTGGACAATCTAATCCATCTATCATGTAGAGGAGGAAGTTTTCTATTAATGTTCCAAATTTGGGATCAATCCGACGTCTGTACACTCCGGAGCGTCGGAAGCAAGATGACTAGTTCTGAAGGTACCCGAAGTGGGCGATTTTGAGAGGCGGTCGGTGATGTGATTGGTGGGCCCATTCAGAAGACAATCTTGGAAATCTAAATTATCTATGAGGAAGATCACATTACAAGGAAGCTACAAATCAAATTTGAAGGCAATCCGACCATTGGTTAAGCCGTACCAAGCGAAACAAATTCTGCTATGTTGCTGTACTATTGCTGCACTATAAAAAGAAGTGCTCTCTTCTATTTCAGGGCAACCAAGGACGTGGGGAGCAAGGAGTTCAAGTCATAGGAGGCTTCCTAGCCTCCTCCAGCTAGTTTTTCTTCCTTTTCTTAGTTCTAGTTTTATTTTTAATATGCTTTTCATTAGCTAATCTCTTAGCTAGAGCTAAGAGGTGAACCTTATAGTTTTCTTAGATTGTTTAATTCGTTTTATTGGTTTTAAGATTGGTTTTCATGATTATGAACTATGGGTTGAAGTTTATACAAGCTTTTGAGTAGTTTTTCTTAGTCTTATGATGACTCATGGATGTTTGGGAGAATTACTTAATTGCTTAATTGGTTTGTAACGGTTTAGACCTGTATGATCCGAGGAATCGAAGTGTGCGCTAGTACTAAGCTCTTCATAAAGGGACTTCATGCCAAAGTTCTATTTTTGTTGATTTTCTGGAATATATAATGACTGTGCATGTGATTTGAATCCAGTTCAAATCCTGATCTAGCCTTGTCTTGTGAGAGGACTTGAGGATGGTTATGATTGAGAACTGGACCTATAGAAAAGGGGAATGACCTATGCAATTGAGCATGCTCAGCTTAGCCTACATTGAGTGAATCTTATGCACAAAACTTACATATTACAGACTGTTTGGTTTAACAGCTCTATCATCCGACTAGATGGACTTGAATGTCGACTCTAGTTGAGAGAATAAGAAACCATAGCGAATTATGCATCTAAGGAAAGCTATAAGTGGATCCTTGATGCTCTAGTTATCTTTTCATTATCAGATTTTCTATTTTATGTTAAAAATCAATTTCACAAACCTCTTTGATTCTAGTTATTAGGATAATTGGAATTGTTTACTTCCTTCCCTGTGGATCGACCTCGGTCTTACTGAGTTTATTACTACATCGCAACCCTACACTTGGGGAAGCGAACACCAATCCCGCGGAGAAAGAGGGAGTGTGTCCGTACGGGCGGCCCAGAGCGGGCCGCCCAAACCTCGCCTCTTCTGCAGTCTGGGCTGTCTCATATTCGGACATTCTCAGCGGTCCACTGTCCCTGTCTCCTTGATTCAGTGCACACGAGGTTTCGATCTAACCATGAATCCTTCTTTTGTCTTTACTTTTCTTCTCTTTTTGTTTTCTTCTCACTTTGTCCTTTCCCAAGCAATGGATAGTGGAGATATAGGGGCTGTGGGGGCTGTCCATGGTGGGTCCCACATTCCAGATTTTCTTTTGAGGTTTGATGGAGAGGAGATGCCTTTAGTGGATGGGGTAGATGGGGCTTTAAGAGGGAGCATTGATGGAAGCTCAAGCTTGGTGGTTGATGGAGCTTTTAATGACTCCATTAGTGGTGGGATGGCTGGAATTTCAGATTTAGGATGGGTCTTTGGATGATGGAATTTTGGATGGTATGGATGAGATGGGGAGATGGGACATAGGTGAGGCTATGCATCCTTGGAGTGTGGGCCTCATGGATCGTGTGATTGATGATGGAGATGGGGCCATGATGGACATTGATGGGCTGATCTTAGATTGCCTTCTGGTACCTGTGAGGAGAGAAAATACTTTAGCAAAAGGATTGAAGCATTAAAAGCAGGAAGAGAGATACTTACCTTCTAGGAGGAATGATCGGGAGAAAGACGCTTGTACGAAGCACTCTGTGAATTGGCTGGGGGATGTTTATTTTGAAAGCCCTGTAAGATATTTTTTTTTTTGAACATATATGTAAATCATGAAGTAAAAATTTGTGTCAAGTGCTTATCTGTCTGTGCGTGATTTGGACATATGCTTTTAGACGTAGGAATCAGAATATTTGACTCAGCCTAATGTCATACTCGATTTTCTTAATTATTCACCAAGGGTCCTAGTCTCCTTAAGATAATGCGCAATGGTATCCTGCCCCTAGAATTTGGGCAGATCTTGAAAGAATTCTTGACTCATAGCCGCCATCCTTGCTTCCATTGAATCTTCATGTCGCTTGGATCTCTCATGTACCTGCTTTTTTTCTTTTTTTCTTTTTTTTTCTTTTAACCATTATTACCCGCAACGCCCTTTCGGGTTTTCGCTGCGTCCGGCTTACCAATCATTTTTGCCCGTGGCGCCCTTTCGGGTTTTCACCACGTCCCGGGTGTTTGATCTTGCCTGCCCCTTGGCAGCTATGCTGTTTTTACCCTCAGCGCCCTTTCGGATTTTCACTAAGTCCGCTGTGTGCCCACTGTTTTTACTCGGAGCGCCCTTTCGGGTTTTCACTCCGCCCTCTTTGTTTAGGCACACATCTCTTTTTTTTTTTTGATAACTGCGGCGCTCAGAGGTCAGGAATCCGTCATTGCCGGCCGATGGTAACCTTTTGGCCCTTATCTTAAGTTACAATGGCAGAGCTGTCGGCCTTAGCTACAGACCATTCTGAGGTGGATGGATGGATAGATGTGTTTCTTTTGGGTCGATTTGTTTCCTCTTTCTTTCTTTCTTCTTCTTCTTCTCTTTTTTTTTTGTGGGTTGTGTGCCCCTTCTTCTTTTTTTAAAACCCTTTTTTTTTGCTCTATTCTTTTTTTTTTTCTCTTCTTTTTTTTTGGCTTTTGAACCCTTTATTTGGAACACTTATTGGTGGACGGGAAGGGATTCTCAGAGGTCTAAGCCTTGACCTCTTGACTTCAGCTCTACTAATGTAACTCTTGATAAGGTTGGATTGGCGTACCTGTGAGAGATTTTTACGTTGTCGGCGTTGATTGGCTCTGGAAGATCCTTTCCCCTCAGGTTGGTGAGTTGAACGGTGACTTCCCAGAAGAACTTCTCTGATCTCAGGGCTTGCCCCTTGAGTCTGACAGATGCAACAGTGCTTGTTGTAAACCCGATATGACTTTTCATTCTTTGGCTTCATTCTTCATCAGCACTCACGGTGACATGATTTTGACTCGTACTCGTAGGTCTGTCTTCTGATTTTTAAGCTTCTCGAGGAACTCTTCCATCCTTAGATTTCGAAGGACGTCCCATTGCCAATGTTGATAGCATATGGGAACCCTTAACAACTGATGATGTCATTCTTCATGAGAATTATCGTGCGAGATCAGAATGTTACCTCCTTCCACTTTGTGCTGTAATTGACTGCCACAAGTATATGTGTATGACTACTAGATGATGTCGAGTCGATCTTTCTTCTGATATAGATACCTCATACAGGGAATAGCTGGAGCATTGTCAGGTTGAAGCGCACACATGGATTCGATGTGCATGCTGCTAACACTTGAAGTATTTGCTGACATATTGGCCACAATCTTGTCTTCATTGAGCTGTGAGATTTCTCTGATCATTCGTCTGGTCGCATACTCCTGCATGGAATGCAAGCATAGTCTTGGCAGTATCCTCTTGATAGGCTTGATGAGTTTTTGATCGAGTCTGGATAAGTCTTCATAGGACGCAAGATTGGGAAGCCATGAGTTCAAAAATTCGATCATTCTCTGCTTATTTTTCAGGGATAAGGAATCTCAATGCACACTTCCTTATGGGTTTCAAGAGATCCTAGGTTTATAATTTTGAAACTTTTTTTTTAGTTGACATTGGCTTTTGGTTCGAACTTTCGAGGAGACCCTCTTAGTTTGGGAGTCAGCTCATCATTTTCCACATCATTTGGCTTTGTCCAGACCCTTGAGTTTGAAGTCCAACTCTAGATCGAAATCTTATGAGTCAACTTCATACTTAAGTGCTTTGATAGACAGACTTGACACTTTTATCGAAAAGATTTTTTTTTTTTTTTTTTTGCTTTCAAAGATTTTCTGGTTTTTTGGAATTTTGTGAATATCTAGATTTTTTTTTTGAACTTTTGGACTTTGTGAAAATTTGATTTTTTTTTTTTGAAAATTTGAAATATTTGGTGTTTTGGGTTTTGAATCTTCTGATTTTTTTTTAATTTTTTGTAAAAGACCCGAGCAAGACTGCGATGTGAACCAGGTGTTGCCTGATTCGGCTTAGGGAGCCAAGCACTGTCGACTTTTATTGTGCCGTTGTGGGGACTACAAACCTGTTACTGCCTTGCACTCCTTCCCCTCAGGAGGCAGGGCCAGAAGGATCAGTAGGCCAACCCTCATCGTTGTGCCCAAACGTCATGGCAGATCTGAAATTGGGCTCCGAGTCGGTGTCGGATGCGATTTCTCCTGGTTCGTCCCCGATGACTTGTAGCTCTTCGGGTTCATCCGGCTGAGGTAGGACTAGGATGGCAGTCCAGTCGATCTGGGGAAATTCTTGCCCCTTGCTTGAGTCTTCTTTGGGCAACTCTATCAGACCCAATCTGCTCGCTTGATCATCGAAGGTGGAATCCAACCCATAATCAGGATAGATAATCCTTGCATTGAACTGGATTGGTATGCAGATGCAGAGATTGCCTTCTTGATGACCCCATCTTCTTCTGATACTTCTGTGCTTTGGTTTCCTAATCCGAGTAGGCCGATATCGCAATCTTTCTCTACCCACATTCTCTTGAACTCCCATGATTCGGGTCGAGTCTTGATATTCAAGCTGATCGTAGAAGGTTTGACGCTTGGCAGGGAGGAAGACGTAGTTCGATCCAATGGGACATGCGCGAGGGAAGTAATTTGCATTGTGATGGTATGAGACCTCCCCATTAGAGCGTTGTGCGTCCATGGCTGGGATGGTAGGCTCTCGAAGGTTGGATGCTTCTACCATTGGAAATTGTCCGGGATCGGTAATGACGGTGATCGCCCTATCTCCGAAGATGTGCTTGACCCTTTGGTGAAGATTTGAAGAGATGACACCGATTCTGTGAAACCAGGTCCGATCGGAAAGGAGATGGAATGAAGCTGAGATGTCCAAGACCTGAAGAGTGATGGTTGATGTTTTTAGACCGATCAGAACCTGGACATCAATCTCCCCTTCGACCTCCTCGATAGTGGCCACATAATTGAAGCTGGGCCCTAATTCTGCTAGGGCATATGGCATGCTGTCCGAGGAAGGGTCTTCTTCTTGGAGGACGATGGCTGAAGTAGAAGCCGAATAGACAGGTGCGGTGGGCAAGTTGTGCCCCTGGTTGTTTGCTGGAGAAATGGGCAAGCTTTGCTCCTAGTAAGCTGGAGTGGGCAAGCTGTGCCCCTGACTGACTATTGCTGAGATGGGCAGGTTGTGCCCCTGGTTTGCTGATGTTGTGTTAGGGAGATTGTCCCCTTGGTTGACTGAGATGGGCTGATTGTGCCCATGGTTAAAAATGGGTGCGAATAATGAATCGACTGAAGGTGCCCCTTGCATGATGATGGGCTCTAGGATCGAAATAGTTGAGGGTGCTCCTTGCAGGATGAGAGGTTCGAACTCTGAACTAGAGTTGATGGCACGGATAAACTGGAGAGGAGGCTCTTCTTGGCTTACGAAAGCTGGATAGGCAGGAGGTGCCCCTTGCATTGTCAAGACTGGATCAACTGGAGATGCCCCTTGCAGGATGAGGGGTTCTGAAACTGGACTGGTAAGGGGTGCCCCTTGCCAACCTTGATTAGGGAACTGTAAGTTCCATCTTGACTGTTGTTGTTGTTGCTGCTGCTATTGTCCATGCTGAGGGAGGAATAGTGCACCTTCGGTAGAGGCGACAAGATCATCCTCTTCCATTGGATGGGAGATGGGAATACTATCATTATCGCTCTCGTATCCGGTAGGCTCACCTTCCACTATCGGTTGTACTGGAGAGGCCTGCTGAGGCCACCAAGGGGAGATCATCCCAGCCCTTATTCCGACTTCGACTTGTTCCCCGGCGCAAATGAGTTGGGTGAAGTTCGCATATGGATGTGAGACAAGGTATCCAGAGATACTTAGATTAGCCAAGTGGACGATCATGGAGATTTGCTCGTCGTCGTCGAGGGGGGTCTTCATTCTAGCGGCCATGGCCCGCCACCGTCCAACGTAAGCTGACAATGTTTCATCACTTCTTTGCCTAAGAGCTGCGAGGTCCGCTCTTCTAGGTGCCATGTTAAGATTGTATGCGAACCTGTTGACGAAAGCCTGGGAGAGCTGATCCCAAGTCCTGATGCGATGGCAGTCCAATGATGTGTACCACTCTAAGGCATCGTCTTTCAGGGACTTTTGAAACAGACGGATCAACTCTCCGTCATTGCTTGCCACAGCATCTAGCTCACCACAAAATGATCTCAAGTGGTCTATAGGACACCCTGTCCCATCATATTTTTTAAATTTTGGTACTTGAAAGCCTTGAGGTACCATTGCATCGGGAAATGGACAAAGATCTCTGAACTTAGTGGATGGAAGATCCACCCCTTGCTGCTTCTGCAACTTTCTCTTCATCTCTCGCATCTGTTCTCGAAGTTGCTCTATTTCGGAGGGACCAGATGAAGGAGATCTTGCCCCTTACCAAGACTGAGATGGCCCTCTTTCATAATAATTGATGTCATTGATGCTCTTATAATTCTTGCTTGAAGAAGGTTGGGCCTGATAATTACTCCCATTGTCGGGACTTTGTTGGACTGGAGCTAAGAAGAGAGACTGCGAAGAAATCCCAGTCACAGGAGAATATTGAAATTGGTTGGAGTTCCCATTGGGGAGAGATTGTTGGAATTGACTGGGAGTTCTGATTGTGGATTGTAACTGAAAATGGCTCTTGTTTGCAGGAGGATACTGGAAGAAATGCCCTGAGGTCGAGAGTTATCCTGATTGAGGACCTTCATTAGGAGGGTATCGAAAGTCCCGCGCCACCCTCGATAGTTGTGGTTGAGATGAACTGGAGGCTGGAAGAGATGGTTGTTGTGGTTGTTGAACTGGACCAGCTTGATTGCTGGCTGCTGAAGCCTGGGCTTGTGTGAATCGGAGAAGCATTTCCTGCATGGCCTTCATGCTTTGTTGTAGCTCTTGGATGCCAGGAATTGACATGGATTCACTCGAGTTTAACAGTGGAGAGGAAGCCTCAGGTATAGGGAATGGGAGAGCCATGTTGATTTTGTATTGGACGTGGCAGGGTGATTTGGTTTGGAGGAGTAATGGTGGGGAATATACTCTACTCTCTTTTTTGGGTTTTGGGATTTTCTATTTTTTTGTATTGGTTTTGGGAAAAATGCTATGCAGATGAGATTTGTATGAGGACTAATGACTTTTAAGCATATGGAGGATTCTGTTTTTCAAGTCGGATCACGACTAGTGGGACTAGCTTATCCCCAACAGAGTCTCCATTCTGTGGACCCTCGCCGTTTCCGCGCTCCCACACGACGTTCTCGTCCCTTCCCTTTTGGGAAAAGAAGGAGAGGAGGTGCGTGCGCGAAATCGCCGTTTGTGCCACTGGCTTGCCTCGTTCTCGAGGGCTTTGTTTGGTTGTCGTGTTAAGCTGGATGTGTTTAAATGAGTTTATATAAGACCAGAGTCCCACTAGCCAGTTACTTCGAATCTACAGTCGGCTAGACCCCGTAGAAACGTTAGAGAAGGGGATCCGAAGATTCCTTCCTCTAAAATGACTCCTTTTGATCTGCGGCCGGAGATTCAAGGTAAGGGATCACGGTTACAGGGTGGGAAGAGGTTAAGCACCCCACACACTGCCTGTATCGAAGTACGGTCTCTACTTCACAGAATCGAACTAATACTTGAAAGTCTGTTTTAATCCTCGTACATTCTCATAGATGACATGATGCATGAATGCGGGTCTGAACAGTAAGAGTTTCTGATGGGCAGGTTCCAACAACGGGCAAGCCCAGAGCATACGCTCGAACTGACAGGTGCTTAATATAAGACGTATGCAGTGTGCTTGGATAATCAAGGTGCTTTATAGTGAAGCATGAATGCAGGTCTGAACAGTAAGAGTTTCTGATGGGCAGGTTCCAACAACGGGCAAGCCCAGAGATACGCTCGAACTGACAGGTGCTTAATATAAGACGTATGCAGTGTGCTTGAATAATCAAGGTGCTTGCAGTGAAGCAGGGGGGTTGGAAGAAAAGTAAATGTTGCACTTATGTTAGATGCAAATGAGATGATGCTGGAAAAAGAGTAGCTGGATGGACGGAGGTGTCGCAAGGGTTGGCTTCGAGTGGCTGGATCAAGACTTGGATGGCTTGGGAGACTTGGACCAGTGATCAGGCTGGGCTGGACTAGGGCTAGGCTCTCCTCACTCGGGCTCTCCTTGGTGGAAAAATGGGCTAAAAGGTGGAGAAGGAGACTCGAACGGACCGGCTCTCTCTGGCCGGATTGCTGTGTTGAAATGAGAAGGGGAGGGGGGTATTTATAGCAGCGGGCAGTGGCAAAGCCCGTAATTATTTTTGGGCGGCCCGCTATGGCCGCCCGTACGGTCACTCCTCGATTTTCAGCGAGGTACGGTCGTTCCCTCGGGGCTGCTGTTTGGCTCGGTGGGTTGACTCAGCGGGTCGACTCGGTGATTTGACTCAGCGGGTTGACTCGACGGGTCGACTCGGTGTTTTGACTCGACGAGTTGACTCAGTGGGTTAACTCAGCGGGTTGACTCAGTGAGTTTGACTTTTTTAGGATTTTTTGACTGGCTTTTCTTATGGGGGGTTTTTCAGGCTAATGTTTAGGACTGGGTTGACTGGGTGAGTTTGGTTATGGATTGGGGCTTACAAGGGTGAGTTTAGCTGAGTTAGAACTTGGGGTTTGGGGGTATGGTCCTCCATTTATCCAGCTATCTCTACCAACAGTGTAGCCAAAGGTGGAGTGTCTACATGTAGGTATGGATGAAGGAAAAACAAAAATATCAACTTGATCCAAAACTTCTGTGGCCCTCAAGGAAAAATGTATTTTTCATAGGTAGACATTTAGTTCACACTTTTCCTATAGTGTGGCTCACTTGAGCTGTAGGTATGCTTCAATTTTGGGCTCCAGTCATAAAATTGGCTTTTAAGATGGAAGGACTTTACTCAGTAAGGCTAGCCTAGGCAATCCACTTCCGAATCTGTACCATCCATTTGGCAACTCCCATCTTGGAAAAAGAAAAAGTGAGATGTGTTGTCGCAGCGCAATTTTACTGCATCCATGTGGACGGTCAAAATAAGATAACCGTAGATGCAGATCCAGATTTCGGTTGATGCGGTTGGCATCATTGGTTTAAACTATCATGAAGATGGATACGCATTGCACGACTAAGAGATACATTTTCTCATTAGCCATGCAACATGAACAATACAGAAAATAGGCAAAAGAGGATTAAAGGTAGTGAAGAAGTGGCAGCCAGTCATGATAGATTATTGAGAGTAATCTGACAAATATCACTGGAATTTTAAAAATCTCACAAAATACTATCAATAAAGGTATATTTTAATATATAAAGTTTTATAGTTATTGCAATATTAACTCAAAACTAATCTCGCAATATATATATATATATATATATATATATATATATATATATATATATATATATATATATATAACCAATCGGTCTCCTGCGCGCCGGACCATCAATAAGCAATTTACGGTCAGGTCCACTGACCGCCGCATGTGGGTCCCACCGTGGTGTGTACGTGAAATGCGCTCTGTGCATCGGATACAACATGCCACATTAATTAGGGCTAGGGCTTAAAAATAACTTCTATCTGTGATTCAGATGGGCCTCTCTACAAAAGAGTCCGGATCCTCTGTTGGCTTCTAAGCAGAAAACCTTGCTATGCATGTTAGTCGTTCTTCACCCAATAGTACAGTGAGGCGTTCACCATTGTTTACCCCGTTGTGAAGACTGTGGGACCCACCATAATGTATGTGTTTCATCCATTCCGTCCATCTGTTTTGGTCAATCATTTTAAGACAGGGGACCAAATTCGAATATGTCCAAAGGTCGAATTCACCACGCCACTGGAAACAATGGGAATTGAAGAAGTTTTGGATCAAGTTGATATTTTTGTTTTCCATTCATCCATGGCTTTGCGACCTTATTAAAAGGTTGGATGACAAATAAACGTCATAGTGGGCTCTGGGAAGGTTTCGATGGTAGATGTCATTATCCTCGATTTTTTATGGAGTGGTTAACCTAAGCTTTGGATATATATATGCTTCAATTTTGGGATTATTCCCTAAAATGATTTGGGAAAACAGATGGACGGCATGAATAAAAAAGCATACATCAAGGGGGGGCCTTTAGAGTGTTTACCACAGAGGTAAAGGGTGGTAGAGCTGTACATGAGCCAAGCTAGCTCGGTTAGCTCGCTCGACTTGGCTCAAACCAACTCGATTCGGCTCGATTCGAAGGCTGGTTTCGAACTAAGCCAAGCCATTTTTCTAGGCTCAAAATGATTTTCAAGCCGAGCTCGAGCTAACCGAAGCTCGATTCAGCTCAATTCAGCTCAACTCGAAGTTCGGCTTGATAGAAGCTCGATTCAGCTTGACTCAGCTCTACTTGGCTGACTCAATTGGAAAAGTTTATGTTTTAGTCCCATGTTGAAAGTGAGCAAAGAAACGAGAGATGAAACTCTCTATAAAAGTAAATGGGGCTGTCAATTGGCTTTGGGCTGCCTTTGGGCCCGATTTTAAAAAGTGTTAGGTAGGACCTTTGGGTTGGGCCTAATTAAAATTTTGTCTTTTCTAAGCTTGAACTCAGCTCGAATTGGGCTCGAACTCGAGCCAGCTCAAACATGTAAGTCAAGCTTGAAGGCGGAGCTGAACACGAGCCAGGTGGTCATTGAACAACCCTAGCTCGAACAGGGCCAAGCTTGGCTCAACTCGGCTGTTGTACAGCTCTAAAGGGTGGTGAGTGCCTCACTGGGCAATCAGCGTCCTATTATCACGGCTACCAAAATGTCTTTTTAGGTAAAGGGTGGCACAGCTCGGGTGGGCCAAGATCTTACATTTGGAAAATCTACTCTTAACTATTAGGTGAATGCCTTACTTTTATGCCCGGGGATGAAAACACACCCCCAACCATGGTTCAGATGGACCACAAATTTGAAAACAGTGTAAGGCTACACTAACCGTCCAAACTGTTTCTCTTATTATGGCCCTCTTGTATAATGTATGGGCTTGATTTTTGGGTCGCCAGCCCAACTTTTAGTTTGGAATTTAATGATTTGGGTGGATGGAAAATAAACATTACGGGTGGCCCAGGAAGTTTTTAATGATTGGGGTTCAATCACTACTATTACCTGTGCTGTACTACACCTAAGATTTCAATCTGGTTTATTTTTGGATCAAAGCCTAAAATGTGCTTGCAAAACAGATGAATGGAGTGGATATATAGCAAATACATCAAGGTGGACCCATGGTCACATCCTAACCGTGTTCGGTGTTGGTGGGATGTTTTAGAAACGCACGACTTTAACCGACAGCGTAGCCACCTGAATGGCGCACCTGAATCACCGATCGAGCTGATGTCTGGGGCTTACAGTTAAAATAGGATGAGTCACCTGGTGTTTGGGGTGGATTTCTCTTAAACATCAAGGTGAGGCCCACTTCAACTGACCGCACCTTAGGACCGTAAATAAGGTATGCGGACCGGTGCGTATTATATAAATGTATTTAAAATTTAAACTTATCTATTAATTTACAACTAATATTTTTTCTTTATTTTTAGCAAGATTTTCTGATAATATATTAAGAAAATCTTACAAATTTTAAAATCTTGTTAGAAATTTCTGAGCTAAGAGGGAGATTTGTCACCACGGTTAAGAGTACCTCACTATTGATCTTCTAAGCATCCATAAATGGATTTTGATTAAAACGTGTACAAAATTGGAGTTGCTCATCGAGATCTGGAAGCCATCTCCATGAATATAGATCCATATATTAAGCTGATCAATGATACGACCATGAGGTGGACCATGCATGTACAAAGTACATTAATGGCTAAGAGAAACTAATGATCCAAAAAAATTTGTACATTATGGGACTGGAATCTTTGTCTCTCTTTTTTTTTTTCTTTTTTTCTTTTTTTTTTTTTTTTAAGTCATGCAACGCACCTACGCTGTTAGTTGGGCAACACACTCACACGGTTAGTCGCACAATGCACCCACCCACCAGTGTCTCCTTAGCCCTCCAAACTGAGGCCTACTGTTGAAACGCCTAGGCGTCCGGAATACTCACCACTATACTACAACGACAGATTATTATGGGACGCAGATTAGCTACTGACAGGTTGAGCAGCGAGAATAGCTACTGAAGTGACGTCACTATATTTTGTGGGCCCCACTGTAAGGTATGTGTTGTATCACACCGTCTAATATTTGGAGAGATCATTTTAGCGAATGAGCCTAAGAATGAGTCAGATTCAAAGCTGGAGTGGACCCCACAACAGAAAATAGTGGAGATTGAACACCTACTATTAAAAACTTCTAAGGGTCACAGAAGTTTTAGCTCAAGCTGATATTTGTGTTTTCACTTCATTCATGTCTGTTTTAACTCATGAACAGGTTAGATCTCAAATAAACATCATGGTGGATCCTAGGAAGGTTTCAATGGTGGGCGTCACTCTCCCACTTTTTTCTGTGGTGGGGTCCACTTGAGCTTTAGATCTCTCTCATTCTTTGAATCATGCCCTAAAATGATCTCTTCAAATGGATGGATGGTGTTGATACACCACATACATCATGGTGGGGCCCACAAAACATGGTGACGGCGTTTTAGTAGCGAGTCTCTATTCAACATGTCAATAGCTCACCCGCGTCCATTATTATGGGACCGGAATCTTAAGGCCTGTTTGGATTCACAGTGTCCATTATTATGGGACTGGACCGAAATCTTAAGGCCTATTTAGATTCATAGATTCACTGAAACGGTAGGAAAGAAAACAGGATTTCTCAAGAAACCATCTTTCCACCGTTTGTAAACATCAAAACGATAGGAAATGATAGGTTCATTAGAAAGGAAGTTTCCTTTCCCACGCTCATTTCATCAGAAAGGAAGTTTCCTTTTCCCACGCTTTTTCTTTCGCAGTAACCCTTCCACCAAGAGTGAATTAAATGTGACCTCACATAAGATGGTGCAAGCCTTACCGTGGGGCTCACCTCGATGTATTATTCAATATTTACATCGTTGTTCGCTCGCCTCAAGTGTAAGGCTGCAATGTAGTAATAAATCTCGGTAAGACATAGGTCGATCCACAGGGAATTAGAAACAACTTTCAAACTATTTCAGCAACTCAGTTTTGTAAGAAATAGGATTCAATTGAGTAATTAAACTAAAACAGTAACTTAATGGAAAATCAGTAATTTAAGTACTAAGGCATTCAAGGATCCACTTGTAGCAATCCCATGTTAATCCAATCAATCCAAGTAGAGAACACAACTAGATTTGAAGTCCTATCTCTCATCTAGTTGGAAAATAAAGCATTCACACACATTCAATCCCATTCAAGTTGAACTTCCAAGTTCTAGTCCCATTCAATCAATGTAGAATTCAAAATCATAGCCTTCGGAGTAACAGCCATGCCTATGGACTATGGCCTGCTCAAGGATTACTATAATTCGAATCTAAATAAGCACCATATGATAATCTCGAAGAATTGCAAGGAATTCATGTCCGGAGCACATAAACTCTCATAAAACATCTCAAACTACCAACTTAAGAACTAGAATATGAAAAATCCAAACTTGAATTGAAAATTACTTGAATTAACTTGAATCAAACATGAAATTAGCTACAAGCTTCACCTCTCAGCCTTAACTGAGAGATTCTAGCCGAGCATTGTCATACTACAACTAGAACTCATAATAGAAAGCATAAAAACTAGAAAAACCAGAAATTGGAGGGTTGCAGACGCTCCACGACAGCTTCCTCTCTCTAGAACCACGTCCCTTAGCTTCTATGATGATCTAGGAAGAGCCCCTAGGTGTCCTTTTATAGTGGAAGAACCCCCTTGCGTCGGAAACATCCAGAAATTGCGTAAGGTTACGCAGTACACAGAAATTCTAGGAGCCGGATTTAGAAACTTCCTAATTTTTCTGCGTGGCCGACCGGTCACGACCGGTCGGACTAGTCCGTTTAACAGTCCAGGGAGTTCAATAGACTTCCCACTTTGATGACCGACCGGTCAAGACCGGTCGAACTGGGTTGGCCGATCGGTCACGACCGGTCGGACCTCAATTGATTTTGAGTCCAGCGAGCATCCACAGAGATGCCGGCCGGTTGGCCGACCGGTCAAGACCGATCGGACCAACTGGTCCTTCCAATGGTTTCCACATGTGTGGACGACCGGTCGGACTTGCCATTTTTCTTCTTTTTCTTCTTTTCTTTATTCTCTTTTCTCCCTCTTTCTTCTTCCTTCTTTGTTCCACCTTGGACCTTCATTCACAGGTTCTAAATGGTTCCTTTTTGGTCTCCAATTGAGTGAAGTCTGCTCTCATCCCTACAATCACAAAACACACATTAAATGGCCTTTTAATCATGAAAAACATACATATAATGTCATGTAGTGGGCAATGCAATGTATAAATTGGAGGTTTAACAATCATCCATCTGTTTTGTCATATTATATTAAGGCATGAAGTAAAGATGAAGTAGATCTAATATGAGGTGGACCACTCCATATAAAACAGTGATGATTGAATGCTCACTATTAAAAACTTTTTCGAGGCCACAAAAGTTTTAGATGAAACTTGTATTTGTTTTTTTCCCTTCACACAAACCTATGTGACCTAATTGACAAGTTTTATAGCAACTGAACATTGCAATGGACCTTGGAAACTTTTTAGTGGTAGGCATTCGTAACACCGTTATTTCCTGTGATGCGGTCCACGAAAGATTTTGATCTTCTTCATTTTTTGGCTCATGCCCTAAAATGAGCTAGCAAAATGGTTGGATAGTGTGGATAGAACACATACATCATGGCGGGGCCACATCTTTTACACCACCTACCAATATCTTTTCAATTGGCTACCGTATCTCATTAAAATAATTCATCTAGAATTTTTCTAAAACTAAGGGGTTAGACAACTCTCGTTAAATGAGTTTCACTCCATTTAGCAGGATCATTCCTTAATATTATACACTAAGACAAAAAATCAGTTGGATCCACAATCCTTATGGGCCACACCACAAGAAACTATGTGAGCTACATAGGTGTTAAAATTGAACCATTGGACACTTTTTCTAACCATCCATCTTTTTTTTTATTTTTTTTTATTTTTAATCTTGGCCCCCTAGTCATGCATATGTGACCGTCGTTGATCAATACATTGCCACTCTATAGACTATAAGTGTACCTTTTCATAGTTAGGCTTATGTGACTTATGTGATCATGATCACATGGTGGCTCAACCCCTAAAATGATCGAGAAAAATGGATGGACGGTGTGGATAAATCTTATACATTAACAGTGGGGCCCAGCTGAGTTTACTCGGTACAATAAAAGCGTACCCATTTTCAAGCACCCGGATTTTTGGTGCGAAAGCCTTTGGTAGGAAGTTTAAACACTGGGACCATAGGTGGGGCCCACCGTGATGCTGGTGAGAAATCCAACCCGTTCATCCGTTTTTTGAGCTCAGGACGTAAGACAAAAACTGAGCCAGATCCAAAACTAAAGTGGGCTGAAAACGTGAGGATTAATTGTCTACAATTTAAATATTTGTGGGGCCACTGAAGTTTTGAATCAGGCTAATATTTCCCAGTAAGAACGACATTAGAAATTACATTATGATCAGTATGGATGGCATATAAACATCACTGTATTCCTACCCACCTTTTCCTCTAGTGTGGCCCACTTGAGTCTTGAATCTAGCTCATTTTTTGTCTCACGTCTTAGAAGGAGATCGCATAGAGGATGGACAGAGTGGATTTCTTACAAACATCATGGTGGGCCCCAACTACGTGGGAACGCAGTAACTTCCTGCCTAAGGTTTCTGCCAAAAATTGCATATCCTTCTTGCCCCTTCCGAGGGATTCTCGGAAGAGAGAGAAACAAAGGAAAGAAGCTAGCTCTCGAAATGTTAAAATCTCTTCGAGATGCGAATCTTACGCACGGCTGGGATTTGGGCCTTAGATAGCGTACGCAGGCAATGGGTGTAGCAAATTTTTTCTCGGAATGATACTAGTCCAAATTTGAGAAGACATTCCATCACTCTCACTGGTCTTACATATCGAGAGAGAGAGAGAGAGAGAGAGAGAGAGAGCATGCAGTGTCATGTCTCAATCGACTCACCCACACCCATGTGCCCGTACAGTAGCCTTCCATAATACTCCGGTAATGCATGATGCTTGATAGGCAGGCACTCCAAAATTGTACGCACAGCATATACTAACCCATGTGAAACTGCCAAAATTGTGCAACACACTATTGCCAAGTCACTGACCCAAAAATTAGATTGGTTCAGCAATCTTGGACCGTGATCTGTGAAAACTTTTTATTGAAAATGGACCATTGGATGTTTTTCATGTTTAAGTGTCCAATAAAGGTTAACTCATCTGATAGATAACTAAAATAGCAAGCATTTTGATTCATGTTCCATCAAAACTAAGAAACACAATTTGGGTGGTTTTAAGTTGAATTTGTTTTATTCAACTATGCAATTTCTAAGTAATATCTAAGTACCTGTGGATCATCCACCATACTTAGCCTGAGCATCAAAGTTTTTTTTCTCCCGGAATGGGGAAGCGGATTGGCTTGTGTACCCCACACCAGCGAGCTGGCTAGTGTATTTACGCCACCAGGTTCTGTGGGCCCACCATCAGGTTCACGTAATATCCAAACCGTCTGTCCATTTGGCGACATCATTATACGATTTCAAACAAAAAAATAAGACAGATCCAAAGATCAAGTAGACCACACTGCAGAATGCAGTGTGGGAAATTGAACGTCTAAGTTTTGGATCAATCTGATAGTTGTTTTTACCCTTCATCTAGGTCAGTATGACCTTATGAACAGTTTGGATGGAAAATAAACATCATTCTGGGCCCTAGGAATGTTTTAATTGTGAAAATCACTATCCCCACTGACTTTTGTAGTGTGGTCCACTTGAAACTTTGATATGATTCATTTTTTGAATCATGTCCTAAAATGATACAGTAAAATGAATGGACGGTGTAGATATTTTAAATACACCATTGTGGGGCCCACATAACCTTATTTGCTTTTAACCGTTCGTACATTCACGGAGCTCCAAGACTGCGACACGTACTCACACCAGTAAAATAGCTGGTGTAGGGTACACTAATAATTGAGGGACAGCCAGGACACCAGTGTTAATGATATGCTTGCTACTGCATTTCACGTGAGATGGAATCTTTAAAGTAAGCTTGCCACTGCATTTCACGTGGGATGGAATCCTTAAAGTAAGCTTGCCACTGCATTTCACGTGGGATGGGACAGGCAGTACCCCAGTGTAATCAACAGATTTTCCCTCCGTTTGATTTTCATCACATTCGGTGAGAATTACGAAAATTGCATTATCGAACCTTGACTCAGGCGGTAGCCACACAGACTATAGACGGTTCTCAGTGAGCCAGATGATGATGCACGTGTTTGATCGATACTGTCCATCTGGAGATGGGTGGTCAGTTAAGGACCAAACGAGCTTGCTAAGCTTCACAGATGTGATGTGATCAAAACATCACGGTGTGGCCCACTATTATGTGCGGTGCCTTTCACTTGAGGTTCATCCCTGCGTTATACATTGGCTCATGGCCTAGATTGAATTTATGAAATGGATGGACGGTGTAGATGCAACTTAAAGATCCGGGTTATAACAGGATTACCAACATAAATCATCACCGAAAAAAGTGCACACGTGTAAAAGGTTTGTTCCACTCATTCACGGTGTAGATGCAATTAACACACACATTATGCATGCCATCCGGACAGTGTGAACCACGAGAGCGGATTAGGTGAGACCCCGGGCTCACCTAAGACGGTGCGGCCTTTCTGTGGGGTTACCGTGGGGCCCACCTTGATGTATGTATTATGTATCCACTCCGTCCATCCGTTGTTCCAGATCATCTTAGGACATTATCCCCAAAATAAAGCAGCTACAATTATTAGGTGGACCATACCATAAGAAAAGGTGGTGATTGACCATCCTACCATTAAAAACCTTCTTAGGACGCACCTTCATGTTTTCGTAGTGTTTATTTACCATCCAATATTTACCATCCAATCCGTTGATAAGGTCACATGAGCCTGGATGAAGGGAAAAAAACAAATATCAGCTTCATTCAAAACTTCTGTGGCCCATTAATGATCAATCACCACTGTTTCCAATGTTATGGTCCACCTGATGATTTGATCTTTTTCATTTTTAGTATAATCCCCTAAACTGATCCGGAACAATGGATGGACGGCATGGATACATAATACATACATCAAAGTGGTCCCCGCGGTAACCCACAATAACGTTCACTCGATCCCTTCCAGCTAGCTCTCCAAACGAGCCCAAAGATCGTACAAGACGATGCATACACAACGTCCAAGATCTAAAACAGATGGTTGTTTGATAGATTAATTTCTCATCAAACTATCTTTAATCAATGGTCCATCCCATGTATACAATGAGAATCATCTGTTGTGGAATCTTTCATCATGGCTCCATCCACGCCCACCCACATAATTCAAAACCACCATTCACAATGAGATACAACAATACATGGCAGGCATGAAAGCCATCTTCAGGCGAGACAATCAACTTGAAGATCATTATCAAAACATTTAATATTAATCTAAAATCATTATCAAAACATTTAATATCATTATCAACTTGAAGATCATTATCAAATCTAAAATATGAATCAAAACGCAAAAACTTTAATAAGGCGTGAAATGAAAACCAGCTCAATTTGTTCCTCATTCAGAGAATAACAACCTAACTGATTCCCATCCTTATCAATAAATGTTGTTGAAACTTTTAAATCTAATTAGAAATCTTAAGTTATTGCTAAAGGGGCCTGCTCTGATACCACTTGTTAGATCTTTTAGCTCTACACGGCAGAATTGTGTACAATACAAAATAATCAAGGATCCAATCCCATGAATACTTGTAAGTAATAACATCATATTTTTAAGCATGTAAAGATGCATAGATGAATGAGATGGAACCAGGATGTGACTGGAAAGATGAACTTGATATTCCACATTATATACTTATTTTAAAAACCTCTTCATGGGATTAAAGTTTTTTGTATATGTAGGTGATGGGATCAAGACCTGTATTTATAGAGAAATAAGACTAGAGAAACTTACCCATCATACTTTTCCGCTCTGAAGTATCTACATTGTAAGATTTCATATTAGTCTGAATTAGTGTAGACAGGGACCACAGTCAAAGTGCACCACCCATAAACCTATCTATATAGATCACAACTATAATAGAGTCTATTGGTATGCTTAATCGGAATATCCAAGGGTCAAATCATCCAAGCTATTGATTACGTGTGGCCCACCTTATAAAAGTCTTATAGTCCCTTGAACACATAAGCCAATTCATTGAGAAGCTGGAGAAAGTGCTATTCAACTACCATAGTCATGTTGTTTGTTGAGCTCTTAATTGTGCATATTCTAACCCCAATTCATCACTCATTGTGCATGGTTTATATGGGTTGAAAGCTAATTCAATGCATGTTTTGTGACTACAGGATTGAGGGTGGACTCTACTCAATTAAAGACACAAAGAGATCATTTTGAACTATTCTAATGGAGATTACTTGAGGACCAAAGAAGAAAAGAAGAGAGAAAGTGAAAGAAAGAAGCAAGGAAAGAAAGAAAAGGAAGAATGTAGATGCATGAAGACTGCCGACCGGTCATGACCGGTCGGCCAAGAGGGCCAGACCGGTCTTGACCGGCCAGCTATGAACAATGGACTAGTATTGCATAAGGCCGACCGGTCATGACCGGTCGGCCATGATCGCTGGATAGAGAGGCTGGAATTTCAATGAACTAAGGCCAACCGGTCATGACCGGTCGGCCATGGCTGCTGGTATGAGAAGAAAAACGTCCGACCGGTCATGACCGGTCGGACATCATTGCTGGAATGAAGACTGCTGGAGTGCTGTCACTTGAGGCCGACCGGTCTTGACCGGTCGGCCATGCGTACTAAGTTAGAACTTTCTAATTTCTTCCCGAAATTCTCTGCGCTGCGTAAGTGTTACGCACTTTCTCGATTCTTCCGAAGTCGTGGAGCCTCCAGACTATAAATAGACACCTAGGGATTGTTCCTAGGGTATCCTAGAAGGGCTCAAGCGAGGTTGGAGGCTGTGGAAGTGAAGATTGGAGTTTCACAACTCCTTTTGGTTTGCTTTGCTGTTTTCATGCTTTTTGTAGTTGTTTCATGTTTCCTTGGATCATGAGCAGCTAAACCTCTTAGCTAGGGCTAAGAGGTGAAGCTTGTAGTGTATCCAAGATATTTTAATTCGTAGTTAAGTGGTTTTCAGTTTTGGAATTCATGATTATGAACTAAGGTTTGAAGTTTATGCAAGTTTTTAAGTAATTTCTCTTAGTCTTGTGATGACTCATGGATGTTTGGATGAATTACTTATCTTCTTATTTGGTTTGCAACGGTCTAGACCTGTATGATCTGAGGAATCGGAGTGCGCTCTAGCACTAAGCTCTTCATGAAGGGACTTCATGCCAAAGTTCTAGTTTTGGTTGATTATCTGGAATATGTATGGACTGTGCATATAATTTGAATCCAGTTCAAATCATGATCTAGCCTTGTCTTGTGAGAAGACTTGAGGATGGTTATGATTGGGAATTGGACCTATAGAAAAGGTGAATGACCTATGCAATGAGCATGCTCAGATCAGCCTAGAGTTGAGTGAACATTATGTACAGAACTTACACGTTACAGACTTCTGGTTTAATAGTTCTATTATCCGACTAGATAGACCTGACTGGTGATTCTAGTTGAGAGAATGGGAAACCACAGCGGATTGAACATCGAGGATTGCTACAAGTGGATCCTCGAACCCCTAGTGCCTTCTTATAATTGTTTACATTCAATTTAGATTAAACTGTTAGTCACACACATTCTATTCAAACTTTGATTGTTAGCTTCAATAGAAACTTGTGGATGAGTTTGTGACATCCTACATAAGTCCCTGTGGATCGACCTCGGTATTACCGAGTTTATTACTACATCGCAACCCTACACTTGGGGAAGCGAACAAGTTTTTGGCGCCGCTGCCGGGGACCTTGACGGTTTTCACAAATTTCTGAAATTAGTATCTATTTAGGACTCTTTTAGATTTTTAGAACTAACTTAGTTTGTTTATTTGATTTTTTCAGGGATTTCTAGGAAGCTGAAGAAGATTCACGGATTTCAAGTGCGAATCAGGTTCTATCCTTCTAAAACCTTACTCTTCTCCTTCTCCTAGTCATTCTTATTTTATTCGTCTCTTGTAGAGTGGGTGGAGACTCCTTTTGGATCTCTGAAAGGTCGGCCTTTTTGCCACCTGGATTCCTATTGGTCGGTTCTGCCGTCTTGGATCACCTTGTGCTCAGGGATTTCTTTTCTCATCTCTACTCCTCTTTCTCCTTTTTCTGCACCTTTTCTCAAAAGATTCAAAGAGTGGGTGGGGTGTTCTCTGAACCCCTATTGACCAGGAGAAATCGGTCTCTATCTTTGTTTCTGGCCTAGCCATTGCAAGACACCTTGTGCTTCGGTCTTAGAGAAGAGTAAAGAAAAAGAAGGAAGAATTCTTTTTCCTTTTTGTTTCTTATTTTTGATTTTGCATGCCACATTGGGCTCGGGATTCCAATAACCGACTCATAAGTGAAGGGGGATAGTAGAAGGCATTGATAGAGAGCCACGTGTTAGGAGACATCTAGATTCTCCAATTTTATCTAAAAGTATGGCTACAAATCAACCTAACCCGGTTCAAAATCAAACCGAAACAGGGGAGAATGTGGTTGAGAATGTTCCCCGACCTAGGACTTTACTTGATTTCTTACAACCTGCAAGAACGAGCACTCCCTCATGCATAGTATTTCCACCAAATGCAGGGAATGTGGATTTGAAACCGGGAGTGATCAATCTTCTCCCTAAATTCCATGGTTTAGACAGTGAAAGTGCCTATCAACACCTTAGGGAGTTTGATGAGGTAATCACCACCATGCACTTTGCAAATGCGACTGAAGATGTAGTAAGACTTAAATTCTTCCCTTTCACTCTTAAGGATAAAGCCAAGGGTTGGCTTTATGCATTGAGGCCAAGATCAATTGGGTCATGGAATGATATGCACAGAGAATTTATAAAAAAATTCTTCCCTACTCACAAAACGAACATGCTTAAGCGCCTTATCATGAACTTTGCCCAAAAGGAGGATGAAACATTTTCCCAATGTTGGGAGAGATTCAAGGACCTATTAAACGCATGCCCACATCATGGCTATGAAAATTGGCGGATTATAAGTTTTTTCTATGAAGGACTGATTCCATCCATGCGCCAATTTATAGAGATGATGTGTAATGGGGAGTTCATGAATAAGGAAGCTGATGAAGCATGGGATTATCTGGAAGAATTGGCTGAAAGTGCACAATCTTGGGACACATCTAAACCAACAAATTCCAAGATTGGCCAACAAAAGGAAAAGGGAGGAAAGTATGTCTTATCAGAAGAAGATAGCATAAGTGCACGGTTGGCTAGCCTTACAAGAAAGGTCGAAGCCATGGAATTAAGGAAAGGAGAAACAATCAACTCCACTGAGGTTGAAACTGTTTGTGGAATTTGTGCTGGAAATCAACGTGCTACACCAGATTGTCCCACAATTTCAGCAGTCCAAAGCATCTTACAAGAACAAACAAATGCCATAAACAGTTATCAGCAGCAATATGGTGCTCCAAACTCAAACACGTATAATCCTAATTGGAAGAACCATCCCAACTTCAGTTGGAGGAATGGACCCACTGCAAATGCAAACAACACTCCAAAAGTATCACTAGAAGAGATGTTGGGTGCACTCGTATCGGTCCAGAATGAGTATAACAAGACAAATTCTCTAAAAATAGATGGGTTCATGCAAGAGCAATTGAAATTCAATCAAAATTCAAACCAAGCCATTAATGAATTGAAAACATCTCTGGCTAGAGTTGAAGCTCACCTGAGTGGTAGAGAGAAGGGCACACTTCCTGCTCAAACTCTTCCTAACCCAAGGACCCAGTATGAGATACAAGATGCAAGCTCATCCTCCCACCATACGGAACAAATCCAATCCGGTGAAGGCCCCCAAGCCTAAGGATCCGGAAATTTCCAAAGAGGATGATAGCCCAAACAATATTCCACAAGAGAAAGAACCGGAAAGACAATACAAGCCGGTTGCCCCATTTCCACAAAGGTTGATTTCACCTAAACCTTTAGATAAAAATCTGAAAATTCTGGAAGTTTTCAAGCAGGTGAAGATCAACATTCCACTGTTGGATGCAATAAAACAAATACCATCTTATGCCAAATTTTTAAAGGAATTGTGTACAATCAAAAGGAAACATAACGTTCACAACAAAGTGCTTTTGGCTGAGAATTTGAGTGCCATCATCAAACAAGAGGTGCCCCAAAAATACAAAGATCCGGGTAGTCCAACCATATCATGCATCATAGGAGACTACCAGATTAAACAAGCCCTACTCGACTTGGGGGCAAGTGTGAATCTCATTCCATACTCGGTCTATGAACAACTTGGGTTAGGTGAATTGAAACCCACCAAAACCACACTCCAACTTGCTGATAGATCCATCCGGATACCGAGAGGAATGGTAGAGGATGTTCTAGTCCAAGTTGATAAATTCTACTACCCAGTAGATTTTATTGTCTTGGACACACATCCTGTGATAGGCACCGGTACTCAAATTCCCGTCATACTTGGACGACCGTTTCTAGCTACCTCAAACGCCATTATCAATTGTAGAAACGGACTTGTACAAATGTCCTTTGGAAATATGACCCTTGAGCTTAACATATTTGAGTTATGCAAACAACCGCGGGAAGTTGGTGATGATATCCACGAATTAAACATGATCGAATCATTCGTGGAAGATACAATCCCCTTGTCACTATTTTCCGACCCTTTGGAGGCATGTGTGGCCCATCTTCATGATATGAATGATGATACAACACAAGAGATGGATGCCATTCTAGATGTGATGATGGTGCGTGAAAATAAAAGATGGAGGACCCCAATTGAACCTTTGCCTATAAATGAGAACAAGGCCCTCCCATCCAACATTAAGGCACCAAAACTCGACCTAAAACCATTGCCAAGTGAGCTAAAATATGTTTATTTAGGTCGAGATGAGACATATCCAGTGGTGATTTCTTCCCACTTGAATGAGGAACAAGAGAGTAGGCTAATAGCCACTCTATTAGAGCACAAGAGTGCCATCGGATGGACAATTGCGGATCTCAAAGGCATAGACCCACTGATTTGCACTCACCGCATACATCTTGAGGAAAATGCAAAGACATCCCGGCAACCACAAAGACGACTAAATCCAAATATGAAGGATGTGGTTAAGGCCGAAGTGGTGAAACTATTGGATGTAGGTATCATTTACCCAATATCTGATAGCCAATGGGTGAGCCCAACTCAAGTGGTGCCTAAGAAATCCGGAATAACCATTGTAACCAATGCCAATAATGAACTCGTACCAACTAGAGTCACTACCGGTTGGAGAATGTGCATTGACTACAGGAAGCTAAACACTGTCACGAGGAAAGACCACTTCCCCCTACCGTTTGTTGATCAGATTTTAGAACGGTTGGCGGGTCATTCCCACTTTTGCTTCCTTGATGGCTATTCAGGGTACAACCAAATAGAAATTGCCCGTGAAGACCAAGAAAAGACTACATTCACATGTCCATTTGGCACTTTCGCCTATCGACGGATGCCGTTTGGACTATGTAATGCCCCTGCCACTTTTCAGCGTTGTATGATGAGCATCTTTTCTGACATGGTGGGGACAATTCTCGAAGTCTTCATGGATGATTTTTCCGTATTCGGTTGTAGCTTTGATGAGTGCCTTGAGCACTTGAAATATGTGCTAAAAAGATGTGAAGAGAAGAACCTTGTGCTCAATTGGGAAAAGTGCCACTTCATGGTTAAAAAGGGAATTGTACTTGGTCACATCGTTTCACAAAATGGAATTGAGGTGGACAAGGCGAAAATTGACCTTATCTCTAACCTTCCACCACCCAAAAGCATACGAGATATACGGTCCTTTTTAGGACACGCAGGATTTTATAGACGGTTCATAAAGGATTTCAGTTCACTCTCTCGTCCTTTATGCAACCTATTTCAAAAGGAAAATTCATTTGAGTGGAGTGAAGAATGTCAAAAGGCCTTTACCACCCTTAAAGGCATGTTGACATGCGCCCCAATAATGCAACCACCTGATTGGAGCCTTCATTTTGAGATTATGTGCGATGCTAGCGACTATGCTATTGGGGCCGTGTTAGGCCAAAGAAAAGATAAAAAGCCATGTGTTATCTACTATGCAAGTAGAACCCTAAACTCAGCCCAGGCAAACTACACCACTACTGAAAAGGAACTTTTAGCCGTAGTTTTTACCTTGGAGAAGTTCAGATCCTACCTGATTGGATCCAAGATCATTGTATTCACTGACCATGCCGCGCTTAAGTATCTTCTCTCTAAGAAGGATGCTAAACCACGGTTATTAAGATGGATTCTCCTACTCCAAGAATTCGACTTAGAAATACGTGATAAGAAAGGAGTAGAGAATGTAGTAGCTGACCACCTCTCTCGACTTGTACTCACTGATTCCCCTGAAACGACTGCAATCAATGACATGTTCCCTGATGAACAACTTTTTGCTGTTTCCCAATTGCCATGGTATGCGGACATTGCTAATTATCTTGCTACAGGTACAATTCCTACATATTGGAAAAAGCAAGATAAGGATAGATTCTTCTCAGAGGTACGGAAATTTCTATGGGACGACCCATACTTGTTCAAGTATTGTCCCGACCAAATCATAAGGAGATGTGTCCCAGATAATGAGCAACAAAGTATCATCTCCTTCTGTCATTCTCAAGCATGTGGTGGCCATTTTTCGGCTAAAAAGACCACAGCGAAAATTCTGCAATGTGGGTTTTATTGGCCCACCATGTTCAAAGACACACATGAGTTTTGCAAAACGTGCGAACCTTGTCAGAAATTAGGAGGAATCTCCCGTAGAAATATGATGCTACTCAATCCCATCTTAATTATCGAAATTTTTGATTGTTGGGGCATCGATTTCATGGGCCCATTCCCATCTTCTTTTGGAAACTTATACATCTTGCTCGCCGTTGATTATGTTTCCAAATGGGTCGAGGCCATCCCTTGCCGGAATAATGACCATAAAACGGTCATTCGATTCTTAAAAGAAAACATTCTTTCCCGGTTTGGAACGCCTCGAGTCATCATAAGTGATGGAGGATCTCACTTTTGCAATCGCCCTTTTGAAGCATTAATGAAGAAATATGGCGTAACGCACAAAGTGAGCACTCCCTATCACCCACAAACTAGTGGACAAGCTGAGATATCCAATAGAGAGATTAAACACATTTTAGAGAAAACGGTGCATCCTGATCGCAAGGATTGGTCACTTCGACTTACCGATGCGCTTTGGGCCTACCGTACTGCCTTTAAAACTCCTATTGGAATGTCTCCCTATAGACTTGTCTATGGGAAGGCTTGTCACTTGCCTGTGGAGTTGGAACATAAGGCATATTGGGCTATTAAGAAGATAAATTTCAATCCTGACAAGGCAAGCTCGTTACGCAAACTACAATTGAATGAACTTGCAGAAATCCGTAATGAAGCTTATGAGAATGCAAGAATTTACAAGGACAAGACGAAGATATTCCACGATAAGAATATTCTTCGCAAGACATTCACGATAAATCAAAAAGTCCTCATGTATAATTCTCGCTTACATCTATTTCCGGGAAAATTGAGATCTCGGTGGACCGGTCCCTACATTGTGCAAACTGTCTATCCATATGGGACTGTTGAGCTATTAAATCCAAGGAACGGCAACATTTTTAAAGCAAATGGGCAGCGATTAAAGCCGTTCTTTGAGAACTTCCCTTCAGAAGATATGTCCATACCTCTGAATGATCCTGTGTATCAGGATGATTGATCTCCTAGTCTGATGGAGGTATAGAGTAGTTAGGATTAGGATTTTGCTGCTTTTGTTTTCGTTTTCATAGGTTTGTTAGAAGGAGGAAGATCTTCACTCTTCTCTCTCTCAGGTACTATCTTTCCTCACTCCCTTTTATTTTCAAATTGCTCTCATGTTTTGCTCATTGCACATCTTTTACATTGAGGACAATGCAAGATTTGGTTGGGGGGTGTAGGATCTCTTGGATGAATTCAGCGATTTGCAACATTTCAAGCAATCATGTGAAAATTTTTTCGATTTTTCAAAACTTTGAAACTCTTTTGGAAAACACTGGTTCTAGGCATTCGAGTTGATATGAGCATAAGAGGAGGAGATATGAAGTGTATAGGGCTGGAAGTCTGGAATTCCTCACAGCATAATGGTTTTTATATGTGAACTCCCCTATTTTTGTGATTGATAGAAAATCTGAACACTTTTACACCTAGTTCACATTACACGATTTTCATGAGTTGAAGGGATTATGTGACTTATGAATTAGCTAAACTTTGAATTAAGGTATTGAGAAATCAGGCCGGGGTACTTTGTCCATCCTTGTCCATGGGAAAATAATGAAAGATATGGATTTGTAAAAATCCTATCTAATTTAAAAAGAAAAAGGAAAAGGAAGGATGAAATTGGGAATGTGGAAAAATGGTGGAGAATTCCGATTAGGGCTACCTACTACCAACCGGGGGATGGTCTACCCGTAACCAAAGCCGGAAATGGGACGTAGTGTGAAAGTCGTCGGAAGGACGGTAAGGCAAATTCCTGTCATTGGCTTGATGTGGCTCTATGTACCTTGAGTTCTATAGTCTAGTTGATCTATGAAGAAGATAATCCTAGAAACTCGTGGAATGAATTTTCACTACCCACACTAGGTGAAATTTGTTCAAGTCTTTCTATTTATCAACCAATCAGCGGGAATTTCATATAAATGCTTATTATGTTTTGAGGGTTTACGGTTTCAACCTCTGTCGCCTAATATTTTTGAATCTTATGCTTATGTACCTTGGAATGTATAGAAGGAGGGTTTCTGAAGGAGAGTTGAGTTTTTGAAGAATAGGATTAGTTTCACGCATGTTTTTCTCGGGACTAGCAAAATGCTGGTTGGGGGGTGTGTTGAGCTCTTAATTGTGCATATTCTAACCCCAATTCATCACTCATTGTGCATGGTTTATATGGGTTGAAAGCTAATTCAATGCATGTTTTGTGACTACAGGATTGAGAGTGGACTCTACTCAATTAAAGACACAAAGAGATCATTTTGAACTATTCTAATGGAGATTACTTGAGGACCAAAGAAGAAAAGAAGAGAGAAAGTGAAAGAAAGAAGCAAGGAAAGAAAGAAAAGGAAGAATGTAGATGCATGAAGACTGCCGACCGGTCATGACCGGTCGGCCAAGAGGGCCAGACCGGTCTTGACCGGCCAGCTATGAACAATGGACTAGTATTGCATAAGGCCGACCGGTCATGACCGGTCGGCCATGATCGCTGGATAGAGAGGCTGGAATTTCAATGAACTAAGGCCGACCGGTCATGACCGGTCGGCCATGGCTGCTGGTATGAGAAGAAAAACGTCCGACCGGTCATGACCGGTCGGACATCATTGCTGGAATGAAGACTGCTGGAGTGCTGTCACTTGAGGCCGACCGGTCATGCGTACTAAGTTAGAACTTTCTAATTTCTTCCCGAAATTCTCTGCGCTGCGTAAGTGTTACGCACTTTCTCGATTCTTCCGAAGTCGTGGAGCCTCCAGACTATAAATAGACACCTAGGGATTGTTCCTAGGGTATCCTAGAAGGGCTCAAGCGAGGTTGGAGGCTGTGGAAGTGAAGATTGGAGTTTCACAACTCCTTTTGGTTTGCTTTGCTGTTTTCATGCTTTTTGTAGTTGTTTCATGTTTCCTTGGATCATGAGCAGCTAAACCTCTTAGCTAGGGCTAAGAGGTGAAGCTTGTAGTGTATCCAAGATGTTTTAATTCGTAGTTAAGTGGTTTTCAGTTTTGGAATTCATGATTATGAACTAAGGTTTGAAGTTTATGCAAGTTTTTAAGTAATTTCTCTTAGTCTTGTGATGACTCATGGATGTTTGGATGAATTACTTATCTTCTTATTTGGTTTGCAACGGTCTAGACCTGTATGATCTGAGGAATCGGAGTGCGCTCTAGCACTAAGCTCTTCATGAAGGGACTTCATGCCAAAGTTCTAGTTTTGGTTGATTATCTGGAATATGTATGGACTGTGCATATAATTTGAATCCAGTTCAAATCATGATCTAGCCTTGTCTTGTGAGAAGACTTGAGGATGGTTATGATTGGGAATTGGACCTATAGAAAAGGTGAATGACCTATGCAATGAGCATGCTCAGATCAGCCTAGAGTTGAGTGAACATTATGTACAGAACTTACATGTTACAGACTTCTGGTTTAATAGTTCTATTATCCGACTAGATAGACCTGACTGGTGATTCTAGTTGAGAGAATGGGAAACCACAGCGGATTGAACATCGAGGATTGCTACAAGTGGATCCTCGAACCCCTAGTGCCTTCTTATAATTGTTTACATTCAATTTAGATTAAACTGTTAGTCACACACATTCTATTCAAACTTTGATTGTTAGCTTCAATAGAAACTTGTGGATGAGTTTGTGACATCCTACATAAGTCCCTGTGGATCGACCTCGGTATTACCGAGTTTATTACTACATCGCAACCCTACACTTGGGGAAGCGAACATTGCTCTCTATAGAAAGGGTAAAGATGAGGGTCCCGTTGAAAATCCACAGCTAATATCTTATGTTATTTTCCCTTTTTTCATATAGGAGCAATCATATCTAAATGAAATTAAAAAGGGAGAAAAAAAAATCTCTCCGTTGCCTGCTTGTAGAAGGAAAGAAGGGAAAAGAAGTTTAAATGAGTATATGATGTGGAATATAGACCGATCATGTAACGGTTAGCCAAATGATAACTTCCATAGTTACCATAGAAAATAGGATTCCGAAAAACAGGGATATGTTTGGATAGCAAGTGGAATCCTCAAATTCATTTCACCAATCGTCTTGTTTCTTGTGCCAAACACAAGAGCGATGATTAAGATGTTGAATCCATGTATTTAAACAGCTCCTCTTGACAAGCAAACAATTTCCATTTTCCAATGGATTCCATGTATCCAAACACACTCAGGATGAAAACAACTAACGAAAATTCCAAAGCTAACGTTTGATGGTGCTTTCATTACCACATGCATCCATCACATGTAAGAGATCCAAGCTGCCCATCAGGTGGGCACTGCATGGATGTTAACTGGTAAAGGGACTCGGATTGACTTGAGTCGAGTAGGGAACTCTTGAGTCTGAGTCATATGGGACTTGTCTAAGTCTTAAAACTATGCATTCTTCTTAACATATATTTTCAATCATATATATCGTGACAAAGACGCGAGACAGACTTGTTTGGGCCTGAGGGTTTTCTTTTTCGTACGCTGTTAGATCTAGGCCTTTCATCAAGTAGGCTGATTGTGAACCTGCCCTGGCTAGCACTTGTCTGAAACTGCTCACAAGTTGTATAACTAGGCTTGAAAGATCAGCCCCTGAATAGGTGGATTAGAAATGTTGTGGGAAGTGATATAACGAAGTATTATACAATGCTCTCAACTGATCAAGCTTTGTTGTTTTGTCATTCAAGCTGTAAATATGATGGGCCTGATTGGGGAGGGCCTACATGCCACACACACACACACAAATCCCCAAATTGGAGAAGTCCTAAACCATAAGAAACATTCGCCAATTCACGTTCAATGAAGAAAAGTTTAAACATTCCATGTCATGTCATAGGATTTTTCAATATACGGGATTTTTAGGCACATAGGCGGTAGCACCACGATTTAGATCTTGGAATATTGAAACATATTGTACAAAGATTTAAAGATTTGACCCATCGTACATATGAGAACTCCATTTTAAAATCAATTTTTGAGGGATATAATCTTATAATTTTGCTAAAACCTAAGTAGGTTATTGATTTAAGTCGTTGCCCAAGAGGAGATTCTCTCCCCATTAATATACTAAAAGATAACTGTTGTGAGGGATAGGGAGTCAAGTGGTACCATACCAGATGAAAAGTTCAAATCAATGACTCTTTCTACTATAATGAATATTGACCATCAATTTCAAGCTATTGCTCAGATTGTTAGACTCACCCAATCGATCAAAGCAAAAAAAAAAAAAAAAAAAAAAAAAAAAAAAATTCTTCCTATGACAGAAGGACAATCAAAGATGGCTTTTTATATTTTTATATTTTTTTATTTCCTTGTCTTTTTTGTTAGTCATGCGCAACACACCCACCTTGTTAGCTGCGCAACGCACCCACCCACTGGTGGGTTAGCGTGTTTCCTTAGCACTTAAACCTGAGACTTGCTGTTGAAACGCCTAGGCGTCTTCCAGCTGTGCTAGGAGGCGAGACACATGGCCTAGAATGATAGACAACGGCTATACCTTTTTTGGTGTAATAAATATGGATTGTCCATTTCCTTGCCTTTGGTTGGGATCATTGCGTCAAAATGATTTTTTTTGGAGCATTTACTGATTAAGGGTGGCCCTCACATGACGGATGGTCTAGAGAATGATGGAACTTTTCTAATATGATAGATATGAGTTGCCCATTTACTATCCAATGATTAGATGGCTTGGATCATCATTTCAGAACAATGAAGCATGTAATTCAGTGATCCGAACTATTGATATGATTGGCCCAATCTGGATGCCTGATAGATCATGCCAAAGCTTCAACCAGTTCGATATGTGTAGTCTCTAATTCTTCAGTTAATTGCCAGCATATAGGCAATTAATTAAGAAAGAAATGTGACAATATTCTACATTCGATGAAGAGAAGGGCAAGGAAACAATAACTAGGAACATTACCATCATATCAACCATACGTATCCTTGAACCATGGGTTCCAATTGTGCAAAATGAAAATCCAAATTTACTATAGAAACTCTCTGTTGTGTAGTAGAGTATATGATACCTAAAAAAAGGGGGTAAAAAAATCATAGAAGCCCTCCTAGGCTTATACTGTAAAGAAATTCCATCGTATTTCAATTTTCAACTAACATGTTACAGGCAGACAATACATACAAAGAAATAAATAGAACATCAAATGAAATGTTTGTGCGAACTGAAGTTACATACAACGAACATGAGCACATGGTTCCATATTGAAAGATCTCTAAAACAGAGGAAAAAAAAAACGTAAATCTTCAAGTTACAACAAAAAAAATATCATTTAAACATCTCATCATCATCGAGTAACCATTTCACCATTCTTCACTCCAACTACTTGCACGTGCAGATCACTGCAATCTTTGCTGTGAGAAAAATGTTTAGAAATGAAATTTGTGATTAAAAGCTGAAAGTATTATGCTAAATTTGGTTGCTTAAACCTATAAAAAAAGTGGAGCACATACCTAACTTTAAAAACTAATCATGAATAACACAGGAAATATAAGTTCCTAGTGCATTTGGTCGAAGTGTCCTGATGTGCGTTGCAAGTGGGGCCAATAGTTTTGAGATCCAAACTTTGATTTGATCGGATCTACAATAGATGGAAGATGTTCCAAAAATCTTACAGATCGAAGCTCCTAATATGTTGATCAATGTCCTACAAAAGGCAGTTAAGAAAATAATAAATCAATTGCTTGGGAAAAAGATGGCCAAAGATTGCATGGCAAGGAGCTCTTAATTAGATTTGCTTGTGTCGTAACAAATAGATTACTTTTTGTAGGAATATTACTAATACGAATAAATTTAAAACTTGGGATGTGAAATTACTATACTCATCCAATATCAGCTTCAAAGCATGCATAGATTGAATGCAAACAAATCCAGACACATTTACTTGTCACGAGTTCTCTATGTACAAACAAAAACTAAACTACTACAACTAAACATTTATACATGTAATGCCAAATGAAGTAAACATAAAACAAAGGTTAAATCCATGTGCATGTGGAATCACGACCATCCACATGCAGCCGCACATTTCACTATGGTTAATGTGTTTGAGATCCTAGCGTTCCATTAGATGAGCCACGTGCAAGAATCAGGCTTTTCGCTCCTAAAGTCAGCACACTATATAAAAGAAATGAATGGCTAATACAACTCTTTCTAAACATCCATTTCTTTCATACACGGTAGTCCACCGGAGGAGGGAAACACTTGATTTTCAAGCTAGAAGTTATAAAAAAAAAACCTATCCACTGAATGGAAAGCTCTTATCTCACACCCTTAATGCATGTCGCTCATTTGGTTGGACAATGCTCCACACATGTCGGCTTAGGAAACCTCCCCCACAACTTATGCTTGGTTCAAGAATCAGGTTGGACTCAAATTAAGTGAGTCAATCATATGTCAATGAAATGGATAGTCAGCATTTAGCGTACATGATGGCATGCCAGGTGAGCAGACAACCTGAAATTTACGCAAGGGAATGTATATAATGGCTCCCACCTACTGAGCAGCTTGGTCATGCATATGTGTAAACTCTCATGAATCAACTCAAATGTACCAAGAAGCATTGCCCAATAAAATCTAAAGACTATAAATCAAATATCTAGTTAAAGCTTGAAAATGATGTACAACTATTCATTCCATAGCAATTAATTATCAAAATAAAAGTACATAAATGTAAAACCTGTCATGATGCACTTATCCCATCCTAGTGGGGGTAGTCCACACTATAAATATAATGGATCTCAGTGTGGATGGAGAATGCCCTCAGCAACAATAGCCTACAGAAAAGACCAAAGAGATGGTTAAGAATTTCTACTTAGGTCAGGTTCCAATAGAATGAGAACTTGTAAAATTGCATATGAATCAATTTTCGTCCCAAATAGGAAATCACCATTTTCATTCAATATCGGCTTGAAAGTATGGTTTGACCACAAAATTTAAACTTCTAGGCTCATCAATGTTCTATGTGAACAACAAAAATTATTAGAGTACTGCCACCAAAAGGAACATGCATATTATAAAGCAAACAATCATATAGAAGATGAGCATATGCAAAAAATGTAACATGGCCCACTCATAAGGTGGTCTTGCACAAAAAAACATTGGTGGTTTAAATAAAATTGCCAGCTGTGCCAATTGAAGATAGATGTGTGCCCCCACCTTGTTAGTTGTCAACCCTAATTTTTGCACACGGTCATCTTCACAAGAAAGTCCCCTTTATACACTGCTGATATGTGCAACACACTTGTCAGGTTGGCATGTGTACAGCTAAAGCCATTCCTGAGTGTTGAGTACTCTGTGATATACCAAACAGACACAATAAAGAAATGTTGAGGCCATATATGCGAAGAAGCCATCCCAGGCACAAATGGCAACATGGCATCCTTGTAAAGCTAACATTCTTCTTCCTTTTCAAGATTCCCATGCCAATAACAGGATATTTGCACTACCCACATAAAAGCATTTGGTTAGCAAATAAACACATCGTTATTTTACCATTATTGCAAATACAAACTTCCGGTAGCAACTGTTAGAAAATGACGAAAATGCCCATAAGAAGCATACCACAAAATTGTCCTTCTTGGGAAGAACATAAACAGTTTAATTCTCCTCCATAAAGAACAAATCACAAAATAATTTTGATTATTATTATTATTATTATTTTTTTTTTTTTTTTTTTGAGTTGCAGAGGGAAAGTGGTTTTAGAGTAGGGTTCAAGATACATAAAAAAATAAACAGTCTTTAGAATACGACTAACAGAACGTCAGTATTTGCAATAACCACGAATTAACCATGTAGTTATTTGCAAACATATGTTTTTATGTGGGTATTGTAAACATCCTATTATTTTGGTAGTTAATTTCCATAACTCTTAAAAAATTCAGTTGCTAATGGATCCTTATGCAATTCTAGATAAGAATATTTTTGTGCCAGTGGGGCCATTGAGGTCCTTTGCTTAGCCTATTCTTGTATGTGACCTGATGAGACCCGAGTTGCATATTTGATTGATCCACACAATCCTTATGGCAGACCCTATTGTGAATGACCATTGTACGAAAATCAAACTAATAAGATGATGTTGACCATTGATGAAAGTCCTTCAAACAAAAAATTAATGGTCCTGAGTCCACGTTTAACAAGTCACTTAGCAAAATTTAAAGTATTCAAATCAATGTGAACTTCGATAATGGTAGACCAAAAAAGGGTTAAGTAGATGGATAATGCGGTGGTTTCATCCAACCATATGACAACCTATGCTTGTCAAAGCAGAGGACCGCTAGCATAGTCTCATCCAAAAAGGTTCTTGGTTGAGCATTTATTCAAAACAATTAAAATGCTGATTTCAATATATAAAAAACTATTAAACACTACAACACAATAAAATACTGTCTTCCTTAAGATAGATGGATACAAATTATAACAGGGATGGAGAAGCCTCGCAGTAGATTTACATAGTAAGAATTTAAACCGTTTAAAAGAGTAAATTACTTAAAGAATATATCTAGAATTTAAAATTCATGGGAATATATATATTTTTTCTAACTAACAAAAAGAAAATGTACAATAAAAAAATTCATATGATTATAGTAACTTGAAGTATAGATTAAACAGGAAAATAAAATGAATAGGGGAAAGAAGTGTCACCAATGTACCTCTGGCAAAAACAGAATGTGTGAGTGCTTACAATCTCTCCCATTCCCTGATGTCGATGGAGGAAATATACCGAATCTTATGCCAATCCTCTCCCTCGTTTTCTTGGAGCCTTGCTTTGAATTCATCACGCATACCCCACAACTCCAATATCTTGAGGGAAGTCACGTGTTGCAGTCCTTCTGGGAGCTTCTTCAATATCCAGCAGTTCGAGATCCGTAAATGTAAAAGACTTGGCATAGCTCCTTCCTCCACTCTCCACTCCTCTAATTCATATAACCATTCAAGATGTAAGGATTTGAGTTGAGGAAACCCTTGTGAAGAGCAAGCCATTTCCTTTCCTACGTACGAATCATCCAGCAATCTTAGAATGCGAAGGTTTTCCAGCTTCTCCAACGTCGCCAGTGGGTCTTGCTTTAAACGGGAGGATTCCAAGGTGAGCTTGGTGAGGTTTGTTGTGAATTCAGGTAACTTCTCTAGCTTTCCTTCCAAATGCAACTTACGTAACTGGAGAAAATGTGAAAGGGGAGGTACCAACAACTTCTCTAAGCGTAGTGCCACTACCGACAGAGACTGGAGACCTATTCCCAATTTGACAATAGAATCATAGAATACCTCAGCATCTGCTACTGTATCTAAACCTATTCCTAATTTTCTAAGATTGGTGAGCTTTCCCAAGCAACCCTCCATCCATTTGCCAGCCTTTACATGTGACAGAGTCTGCAAGTTACTTATCCGGTCAAGATTTAGATGCCCTTCTATCACAGCCCAACCTCCAATCAATCCCAAATGAATCACTCGTACGTCCTTCACTTGAAGATGTCTTAACTCATGCATCTTTCCTATTGTGCTTGGTACTTTGATGTTAACATAATGAGAAGTTACAAATAGAGTTTGTAAATTGGAAAGATTGCCTATGGTCGATGGGAGGCTTTTTAAATAAGTTTGGGTACAGCCGAGGTACCTCAAGTGGATTAGTTCACCTATTGCCCTTGGTAGCTTTTTAATTTGTACACCATGTAGATATAGCACCCTAAGCAACTTAAAGCCTCTGAAGAGAAACTTCTCTTGTTCCCTTTGAAGCCCTGCATAGCTTTGGGTGTAGATCAACACAGAACGAAGGTGTGGAGTGGAAGATTTTAAGGAAGTGTACTCACTTATTGCATTATGATGAATTGCAAGTCGACGGGCTTTAGATGCAGGAGCATTCGAATTCCCATGGTAAACTTCAAGAAACATGCCTTCTTTAGCTTCTGATATGGATAGATCCCTCAAAAGATCATGGATGCGACAACTTTTAATACCCCCGCTTGAACTGCTGCTTGCAACTTGAACCATACTTCTATGAATCAACTCCTTCAGATAATCTTCTCCGACATCCTCCAATGTTTCTTCCCCTCTCACATGGAGTAATCCTTCTGCTGCCCACAGTCGAATCAATTCCTTGGCATGGAACTCACAGTCTTCTTGAAAATTGCCCAGGTAGAGAAAACATGCTTTCAAGTAATAGGGAAGATCTTTATAGCTCAAAGATAATATGCTGGAGATTTGGGCTTCTCCATTGACAAACTGCCAGCTAATGCTCTTGAATACATTCTCCCACTCCCTTGGTTCTTTTCTTGACAATAGCCCCCCAATGATGATGATTGCAAGAGGTAGACCGTGGCATTTTCCCAGGATCTGTCTTCCTAACTCCAAATCCTTAGGCCAACCTCCATCTTGTCCTAGGAATGTTTTCTTACAGAATAATTCCCAGCTCTCTTCATCGTTTAGAAATCTCATATCATGGGGCTGGCTTCGTGCATCTGCATATAAAGCAACGTCTTTGTTTCGTGTGGTGAGCACGATCCTGCTGCCATTATTCACATCTGGAAATGCATCTTTCAAAGCATCCCATGCTTGGTTTGTCCAGATATCATCTAATACCATCAGGTATCTCTTCTCCTGCAAATACACAGAGAGTTTCTGCCTCAGCTGAATAACGTTCATTTTCTCCACTTTCTTGAGCTCCTTTTCTGAGAGCACCATATGGCAATTTATCACGTTCTGAAGAAGATCTGTCACAACATACTCTTGAGATACAGAAATCCATGCGCAAGATTGAAAATGTGTCTTAACACGCACGTTATTATAAACTTTCTTGGTAAGAGTGGTCTTACCTACACCACCCATTCCGACTACAGAAACCACACAACGTCTCAGCTCTCCCTCTGTCAACCGCACGACCAATGCCTCCAAGTCCTCCTCAAAACCAACAAAATCTGGTTCTTGAAAATCAGGAGAAGTGAGCCTCCAATCTTGGCAGCATAGACCCTCGGAGCTTGTCCCTGCTACCTGGCTTATATTTTCAATTCCGTATGTCAACCTACTTTCAAAGATTGCATGGATTTTGTTCTTTATGCGTTCGATCTCAGAGCCCACCTCATGGCGAGTTATCAACTCACTGGAGGTGAAAGCGTACCTCCTAATGCAACACAGAAATCTTCTTCGCTTCAAGGTTGCTATCTTGAAGACAAAGTTGTCAATGACGTCCTCAGCATCGTATGCAACATCTCTCACGTCCCGCACCCAGTTTTTCACTCTTTTATCTCCTTGTTTGGCGTCTGCGTCTTCCAAGAAGCATTGCATCCGCCTAAATTCTGCCATGAGCAATTCGACTTGATCGCGAACCCCATGTAAGAAAATGGCTTCTCGAATGAGCTGGTCACTGAGGTTTTTGAGAAGGATCTCGACAACGGACTCAACAACGGACATCTTTCCTCACACTGTTTTTTTTTTTTCCCCTCTCTCAGAACAAGAAATTTAGATCAAAGTTTTCTCTCTCTTGATTGATGTTCAATGTCTCTCTATTTACAGAGGCCAGATAGAATGGTCATGCGACAAACCAGTCATGGTACGTTGCCAGTAAATGGTTGATGATCTGGAGCCTCCCATCTCGCGGACTTTATCGTACACTGTATTCCAACCGTCTACTTGTGGCCTCCAAGCAGATGGTATAACAAATGAAATATCAACCATTCATATTCAAAAGTGAAAAGTATACTAAGGGCTCACCTGGCATCTATACTCGAGTCCATTAAGACCTTTTCAAGTACGTAATTAGAGCTCTTCTAATAAGTTATTTTTGTTTTAGCTCGGATGTTTTAGATAATCTTCATAGATAAAATTACTTTCTCAAAACGGAAAAAAGCTCTTATCGAGATTAAAAGCTTTCTTTAGGAGTAGCTGATGCTGTTTTTAAAGATTACAACAACTCCATTATAAGAGCAATTGTTTTGGTGGATCTCATTAGAGATGGATCATGCTTTAAAACATTTAATTTGGGATGTATGTCGGACATAGGATGCGGATCATCCATCATACGGAGCCCACCTTTGATGTGCACCGTCCATCGTGTGAGCCAAACTTTCAAAGTGTGCCGTCCATCATATGTGAGGCCCGTCTTGGATGTGGACCATTCATCATCGGGGGCTGACATTTGGCATGGACCGTTCATTATGTAGGGTTCCTCAATATCCACTACCCATCACATGGAGTCAACATTTGATGTCCATTTGTGTGGGCCCCACCTTTGAAGTGGGTTGTCCATCATGCGGGGCCTACTTTTGTTGTCCACCATCCATCGTTTGGGGTGCACGTTCTATGTGGATCATCCATCATATTGGGCTATTTTAGATATGGTCCATCCATCTTGCAAGACCTTGGATGTGAACTGTCCATTAGGTGGGGCTCACTTGATGTAGACTGTCCATCATGAGAGGCCACACTTTGATGTGGACCATCTATCATGTAAGGCCCACTCTGTCCATTATGTGTGCCCACATTGATGTGGACCATTCATTATATTGGGTCGCACTTTCAATATGGGTCATTCATCATGTCAGCACACCTTTGAGGTCAACCGTCCATCATGCGGGCTCATCTTTGATGACCATTACCTATCATGTGGGTCTTACCTTTGATGCGGACCATCCATCAAGTGGGGCCCACTTGAGGTGGATGGTCCATCATGTGGGACCCACCTTTGATGTCCACTAACAATCTTGTGGTTCCCACCTTTGTTGTGGACCATCCATTATGTGGGGCCCAACCTTCAATATGGGTCATTCATCATGTGGGCCCAACTTTAATGTCAATCTTCCATCATGTGGTCTCACTTTAAATGTCCATTATCCATGACCTTTGATGTGGACTGTCCATCAGGTGGGCCCTGCTTGATGTGGATCGTCCATCACGTGGAGCCACACTTTGATGTGGGTCATTTTATAGCCTAAGCCTAAAATTGTGATGTTTATCTACCCCTCCAGTCCCCCAAGAAGTTTTTCTTTTAATGGTGGGCATTCAAGCACCACCGTTTCCTATGGTGCGGTCCACCTGAGATTTGGATCTGCCTCATTTTTTTCGGCTCATGCCCTAAAATGAGCTAACAAAATGCATGGATGACATAGATAAAACACAGACATCATGGTGGGGTCCACAGAGCTTTTCCAACACCAACCAATATTGAGGTGGGGTATTGACGGGTCTCTATTGAATCCATGTGCACGTTGAGTGGTTCTAGTGATGTCAATATAACACACAAGAGAGGGAAAAAAAATAACACAAGTAGAGAAAAAAAAGATTGCTTTGATTGAAAATGGAGGTGACAATGTACTATAGATGGCATGGGGATTCATGTTGGGGATGCCTTTAATCTTGACACTAAGAGGGCTTCGGGTGACCGATGGGACTTGGTTGGGTGCTCGAAACTTCCCTGGATAGGCTTATGAAATTTGGACACTACTAGATCGATTGGAGGGGTTTTCGGCTGCCCGAAACTCCCCAGACAGGAACTATGAACTCTTTGGATATAATTTGGTTTTGATGGGTGCCCGATGGGATCGGGTTAGTCACCCGACAGACATCGAACTATATAGGTCGGTTACGCGGTTTTGCACGGGATTTGTTTCTAATTCCAGTTGTTTCCTATTTAAAGGGGTGTAATGCTGGATTAGGGTAGAACATAAGGAGTCCTGGACGTGTTCAAGGGGTTGAGAGAGTTCTAGGGTGAGAGAAAAAGCTTGTGGAGCTTGGGTTTCTCTTATGGGGCTTGGATCCAGGTAAGTCATTCTTCTGTAATCTCTTGTAATTTCTGATTCATAGTGAATTATTCGCTTTGTGCTGTAGTTTTTTACCCGTGAGGGGTTTTTTCGCGTAAAATCGGATTGCCTTCTTGTGTGTGTTGATTTGATTGATCATTATGATTGCTCTCATTTGATTTTTCTTTCTCACTTTTGATGCGGGGTTGGTCTTCTTTTCCCAACAAAGTGGTATCAGAGAGAACGTTAGGAGGTAGATCAAAATTTGAGACAAGGTTTCAATGATGTTTAGCATGATATTCAACATTTCCGAGTAAAATAACTTCGAACTGTGGAAGGTGAAGATGGAAGGCCTTCTAGTTCAACAAGGATTAGAAGAAACAATCCTTGGGGAGCGACCAGAGATTATGAAAGAAGATGAGTAGAAGAAGCTAGATAAGAAAGTCAATGTCTCAATTCGATTATGCCTAACGGATGAGGTCCCATACAATGTCATAAGGGAGAAGACTATAAAAGATACATGGGCGAAGTTAAAAAATATATATGCAAAGAAATCTTTTGAAAATCGTTTGTATCTGATGATGCAGTTGTTCAATCTGAAGATGGCAGAGGGAGACTGATGTTGAGAGCCACATTAACACGTTCAATAGGATCGTTTGCATGTTTTTGGATGTAGATGAACCGATGAAAGACAAATATCAGGCATTTATCTTGTTGAATTCGCTTTTAGAATCATATGAGTCATTTAAGGACTCTTTGTGTGCGAGCGAAGGCGATGAGAAGAAAGAGAGGTAACTTGGGATCGTCCTCTGATGAGGCACTGGTTATGAGGGAAAGAAATTCTGAGTGGGGTGGGGTAAGGGGAAGGGGAAGAGCAATGTGAGGTGCTGAAATTGTGGGGAAGAAGGGCACATGAAGAGGGATTGCCAAAATCCCAAAACAAGGCAAGAGAAGTCTAGAGATTCTTTTAGGGAGGCAATTAATACCGTGGAAGTCACAGAGGATGGTTGTAATGATAATGATGTGTTGACTGTATCCGCTAAGGGGTTTCTTGGTGGAAAGTGGATCTTGGATTCAGGTGAATCATGTCACGTATGTCCTAATCGAAGTTCATTCATGACATACGGGACGTATGATGGTGGATCGGTGTTTATGGACGATGGCTACGCCCACAAGGTGGTGGGTATTGGTATAATGCCCATTAGGATGTTCGATGAGTGCTACAATCCGAAGATTGCACACCCAAGTGCAGGTAGCAGAGTAGTAAAATACTCGGTGAGATCAAGGTCAAACCACAGGGATTGAGGTTAAGAATACTTAGAGGAATTAGTTTAGGTGAGAGAGATGAAATCTAGTTTAATCCACAAGAGTGGAGCAAGTTGTATGTGTGTTGATAAACAAGAAAGAAAAGGGCTAAGGCATTAGGGATCCACTTTTGGTTTATCCACAAGGTTTGATTCATTGGTCCAACTATAACTCAACTGGAATCGAATAAAGACCCATTCCAATTAGAAGATGAAACGGTTAAACCACTTGCATATTTCATAAAAGATGGTGATCTAAACCGAATGATCTGACCATGAAGCACTCATTAGTTGATCGCAGGGAATCTCAATCATCCATTGTGTTCGGAGTCGACAATGGATCAAGAAATTATATAGATCAACAACTTTGCCAAAAATTCAATTGATAAGATCACAAATAATACGATCAAATGCATACTTACAAAATATGAGGCTTTGATTTATCGATTCAACTGTTAAGATCTCGTCTATCAATCGCAGGGAATCCAAAGCATCCAATGTGCCCAGAGTCTACAATGGATAAAAGGATTTTACAGATCGATGACTTTACCCGCACTAGCTCGATGACCGTAGGGAATCCAAAGCATCCATCGTGCCCGGAGTCGACGATGGATCAAGGGACTTTATCGATCACGAACTAGTTAATTGGTATGCAAGGAATCCCAAGCATCCATCGTGCTCAGAGTCGACGATGGATCAAGGAGCTTGCACAATAATAGCTTCCGCCGAGGTAGATAATCACACTGATTAACCAAAAAGAACTCCAACATTCAAGCACCATTGTTGAATCAAAAGAACCAAAGTTTCACACCTAGCATTAGCTAGAGGTTTAGCCAACCATGCTATAATGGAAGACTAAATTCTCTACAAAGAAAATTTTTTACACTACTCTACACTAAGAAAGAAAAGGAAAATAAAGCAAGAGAAGAGAGAACTCTTGGATTGTGAGATGATGAGAATGAGAAAGAGTGAAGCTCCTTTTATAAGTTTTTGAGAGGCTTCAAGCCTAGGTGGCACTCCAAGCCTAGGACAAATTTTTCTCTCGGTTTGGGCTTGGAGTAAGGCTTGGGATGACATGTGACACTCCAAACCTATGTGGCATGAAAAGTACTCCAAGCCTAGAAGTGATTTTTCTCTGAGTTTGGGCTTCTTAGCCTAACACATGTGTAGGGAAAGGAGAGAGAGAGAGAGAGAGCTCCTCTTGCTTCTACACGTTGGATGGATCGAGAAGCACTTGCTGGAGATTCTTCCACTGGTTGTTGAATGTAAGTGATGGAGGAGACATCCTTTCAATAGGTTGCTGGACATGGAAAGGTCTTCATCTGGAGTTGCTAGTTGCTGATCGTCCACCATATCTGGACAGCAAAGGAGTTGGATTCATGCTGATTAGATGATCAGCACGTGTGCTGACCTGGACTAGTCCACCTCGCTAGAAATTGATGGACGGCTGGATGTGAAGCAGCCTGGGTCGGTGAAGGAGCTGAAGCTGCTAGAGATGTCAAGCTTTGCTGGATGATCAGCAGCTGGACGGTGGTCTTTGAAGAGATGGACGGCTAAAGGGATTGCACCAGCACATGTGATGGTGGTGATCATAACACCTATCATTGGATGGTGTGGTCCACCTTTTTCATGGCTGACGTTGTTCAGCTGGTGGACGCTGATCATTTATGGACGATGCTGATGATGGTGTCCAGGAGGTGGAGCTGATGGTGAGGCAACTAGGACGGCTGAGATGATCAGCTGGTGGTGAGGGTGGACGGTACGTGAGACTGGCCACACAAGATGGATGGCTGCAATTGAATGGTGCAGACCGCTGATCACAAGTGGAGATGGGAATGGGGTCCACACTACTGGTCTTTGAGTGGTTCCTCCAACTGTTGGATGGATGGATGATGGTAGGGCCACTTGCTGATCTGCATGTGTGGTTAAAATGGTCGGTGGAAGATGATCTCCCTTGATGATGATGGAGTGGACGAAAGAGGATGGAAAGATGGATGGGCGGTGAATCAGGTCCACCAGTTGCTGGATGATCAAGCCTTTGATTTGATGCTCATGAAAGTGTGGCCCACCTTGATGTGATGGCGTGGATTGAAGTTTGGGGGGCGGCTGGTGGAGTTGGATCTCCTTCATATTGACCAGCTGATCGGATGGTTGAGACGTCCTCCATTTGTCACTTGATGCATGGCTGGTCCCACATGTGGACATCCAATCTTGATCTTCAAGCTTGCATGCTTGCTTGATCACGATCATACAAACAGGCACAAACCTGAATTTTCAATGAGCGGTTGTGATGCGATCCACCGTAGCATGTGATCCATCATTTGACTTTTTCAATTCAGTTTCCTTCAAGATTACAATACACTTGATCTTGATCACTTTTAGGTCCTAAAATGCCTTGATTGGCTTGGATCTTGTCCAACCTCTCTTGATCACCTGAATGATGAAAATTAATCTAATGAGGGATAATTAACCGGGAAAACAATGATAATGCTCTTAACAATCAGGGTTAATTATACAATATTAGGTACTTATCAAAGAGATCGAACGAGTCCTAAAAGATGTGAGGCACATCTCTAGGCTATAAAAGAATTTGATCTCTCTTGGTGCACTCGGGGCGATTAGGTGCAGGGTTTATTGGCTGCGATCGGTATTGTAAAGTGATAAAAGGGGCACTCATGATGATGAAAGCATGGAGGTGCACAATCTTTACAAGTTGATAAGGAGCACTTCTCACGGTAGAGCTACGATGACTTAGTAAAATCCACAGTTGCTCGTATGTGGCAAGTGCATAAGGGCCACATGAGAAGAGCAAGGGGGCATGAAGGTACGAGGATAGAGTCGATGAGGCACGAGAAGTGGTGGAGCTATGAATAAGACAAAGTAGAGATGAAGAATGGAACTTTGGAGCAGTGGAGTTTGAAGATTAAAGTTACGATGGAGATTGTTGGGGATGTCTTCAATCTTGACACTGAGAGGGCTTCGAGCAACCGACAGGACTTGGTCGGGTGCTCGAAACTGCCCTGGATAGTCTTCTAGAATTTGAAAGCTGCTAGATCGATTGAACGGGTTCTTGGCCTCCCGACAAGGTAGGGTCGGGCGCCCAAAACTCCCCAGAAAGGAACTGTGAACTCTCTTAACAGAATTTGGTTTTCTCGAGCGCTCGATGGGATCAGGTTGGTCGCTCGACCAACAACGAACTGTATAGGTCAATTGCGCGGGAATTTGTTTCTAATTCTAGTTGTTTCCTATTTAAAAGGGTGTAATTGCGGGATTAGGGTAGAACACAATGAGTTTAGACGTGTTCAAGTGGTTAGAGAGTTTTAAGGTGAGAGAAAAAGCTTGTGGAGCTTGTGTTTCTCTTGTGGGGCTTGGTCCAACCAAGTCATTCTTTTGAAATCTCTTGTAACTTCTGATTCATAGTGGATTATTCACTTTGTGTCGTGATTTTTACCCATGAGGGGTTTTTCCATGTAAAATCGGATTGCCTTCTTGTTTTGTTGATTTACTTAATCATTGGATTACTCTCGTTTGATTTTTTTCTTGCTTCCACTGTAGGGCCGACCTTTTTTTCCCAAAAATTCACTCCCACCTAAATATAAGAGGACTCACTCTAAAAACTTATCAAGAAAATCTCACAAAAAATGAGAAATCCACTAATGTCTTTTCTTCACTTCTAAAATTATATTTATAAAGGGGGGGGGGGGGTGGTGGGGGCCCCCCCCCCCCCCCCCCCCCCCCCCCCCCCCCCCCCCCCCCCCCTCCTAGTAGCTCCGTAGGTGTGCGTCCATCATCAGGGGGACATCATCAATGATCACATCAAGTCCACCCAAGCAAGTATACCGCACATCTCGGCCCTCATCCAGAGCATCCAAACCGTCAAAGGTACCATCTGAGCCATCCATACCATCCAGACATGAGATCAGCCCATCTATGTCCCTCATAGTCCCATCATCACCGTCCATCACATCATCCATGGGACCCACACTCAAGGGATGCATAGCCTCACCTATGTCCCATCCCATCATCTCATCCATACCATCCATTCCTCCCATAATGAGGGCCCCATTCAAATCAGAAAATCCAGCCATCCCACCATTAATGGAGCTATTCAAAGCTCCAGCAACCACCATCCCAAGCCCCTCATCAATGCTTCCATTCAATGCACTATCTCCACCATCCGTTAAAGAAATCTCTCCATCATTAAAGCCTTCAATACTCTCTGAAGTGTGGGACCCACCATGAACAGCCCCCACAGCCCATAAATCCCCACCATCCATTGCCCAAGAAAGGACAAACCAAGATGAAGACAAGATGATGATGACAGAGGAGACAAAGAGAAGATTCATTGTTGGAATCGAACCTGAACGTACACAGCAGGTGGGGACAGCAGCAACAGGGACCAGAGAATGTCCGAGCACGAGCCAGCCCAGGCCGCTCAAGAGACGAGCTCTGGGCGGCCTGCCCTGGGCCGCCCGTACGGACGCGGTTCCCCTCTCTCCGCGGGATTGGCTCCAGGGCTTTTGGTAGGTGAGGCTGACAATCCACGTCAGCAGATGGCGCTCCGTGGGCCGCCCAAGGCTCCGGTCCACTCCAGATTTCGATTGAAGATGATCAAGATCATACAAAAGGTGCCCCACTGGTCCAATCACGAAGTAATGTGACCGGAATAGGGCTGATCAAGCCAAAGAGAAGGAAAGGTGATCAAGTGGGGGCCACAAGCAATCCAAGCCATTCAAAGACTAGATCATCATGATCTAAACCATTGAAGAACCTACATGAGCCGTCAAACAACAAGATCAAAAGTTTGATCACCACAAGAAGGGCCAGAATCCAAGATCTAATCATCAAGTGGGCCCGCAAAGCCAAATCAAGCGATCAGAGACGTTCAAGCCATCATCCACACCATGAGAAGCATTCCTAACCTCACAAATCATCAAAAGAAGTGCCCCAAAGTAAAGCTAAGGTCTCAAGTGGGCCCACAGGGCCAAATCCATCAATCTGAACCATTCAAGGGCCAAAATCGTCAAGATCCAAACCATTGGGAAGCTTACACAAGTCATGGAGTGGCAAGATCAAAAGTCCAATCATCAAAAGAAGGGCTAGAATCCGAGATCCAATCATCAAGTGGGCCCCGCAGGGCCTAAACAAGCAATCTGAACCATTCAAGTCATCACCCATGCAACTAAGCAGTCTCAAATCATGAAGGAATGAGTCAAGAGTCAAAGCATCCAGACATCACCAAGGAATTTGGGAGAAATCAAAGCCTGTATATTCATCCAAAAGGGCTTGATACAAAAGGGGACAAAAACAAAAGTACAAGGCTATATAAAGCAGAGCCAGCTACAAGTCACCAACATAATCATCATCGCCCCTCCTCGCGTCCCGCTCCCGACGATAAAGATCCATCAAAGGAGCAGTCACTGAACCTCCAGCATACCTGCGACGGCCACCTGGAACGTAAAGCGAAGGAAGCAAAGGCCCCTGGCCAAATAGCAGATACCACTCGTCATAATCACGATCCGGGATCGTGAAACGGAAGCCAGGCTGGCCCACCAGAGCCTCAACTCTCTCATCAGCTGGCATCCGAGCGGCTGGAGGAGGTGCAGAACAGGGGACCCGAGCTACCCCAGTGACTTGCCGAAGCAATCTCTCTCCCAAGTACCATTGGAAGGACTCAGCGTCAGAAAGCATAATACGGAGACATGAAGCATCATATGCCTCCACGCGCTGGGGTGTGTAGTAGAGAGGGAAACTAGCGTACGGCATCCGGGCAAACTGCAGCAGAAGAGGTTACCACGATCAGTTACAAGTACAGTACAAGGACAAAGACAAGCAAGATACTTACGTCCTCAACGGTCAGCCCGTCTATATCAGCACGCCAATTATCCCCGGGAACTCGGGAGTTCCGCTGACGATTCTGCTGATGCCAGTACATGTGGCGATACTGAGCGGGTTCAATGTCATCTCGCATCCTCGGCGCAAGATGCGGAAAATGGTCATAAAAGCAGGTCTGGATGAAAGTACATTTAATGATCAGAGAGAGAAAGGAGGCAAACGGCTCCAAAGAGGATGAAAGAAGAGGTACCTCAACGACAGGCCAGAAGCCTGTGAAGGACCGGCTATGCCGACAGGTCTTGTCCAGACCTTGAAAGAGACGGGTCAGGATGGCCCCATTCCAATTATAGGGGTGATGAAGATCCTCGACTAAACGAAGAAATTTAGGATCAACTCTCTCATTCGCATGGCAAAAAAGAAAGGATCCAAAAGCATAAGTGATCATGGCCCGCGCCTTGTGGAGGGCCTCTCGCTCGGTGGTAGGGACGACGGAAGCAAAATTGTTGTAAAACCATCGCATCTTCACTTGATGGCCTTGGAATTCACCCTCAGGAGGGACTGTCACCGACAAGCCGCAGCCAATCAGTGGAAGAGAGGGGAGCTAAAGAGCTAACTTGAGGGACAATTGCCCCATGAAATGGGAAACCTATCTGCATGTAAATGTCCAAAGGGGTTATCCCCCATTCTCCACAAGGAAGCTGGAAGGTGTGGGTCTCATCCCGCCACCTCTCACAAAGGGCCGCAAGCATCATGACGGTTGGCGTCATTGTTATGGAAGCGTAGGGTGAGGAGGCCAGCAAAAGGAGTACCATCTAGTACTCGCTCAAGCAAGGGCTGTGGCTCCTTCATCCAATTGTCCCAGCGATCCCTGGTACCTCGACCCTTGATAGCAGGAAGAGGTTGATGCTCCATAGCTAGGGAACACATGTGGTCCCCTCGGCGGACAATGAAAGCAGGATCATCCTCGTCAACCACTTGGTGGCCCCTAGTACCATCCGCCATGGAATCCTACAAGCTTGGCAAGGTAAGTCCCTATCCTTTACCCATTAAAATCCAAATTCTCATCCAAGAAACCCATGGGATTGGACTCACATTCAAATGCAAAATCTAAAGTCCAACTCCATGTGTCACTTAGGATATGTGTTGGACCCATTGGAAAAAGTAAGGCCTGCCTTAAAGAAGGTGGCATGGCATGCCTCAGGTAAGAAAAGTCCATCATCCAAGGACACATTTTGGACAACAAATGCACTCAAGTGCCATGAAATCAACTAAGGATGAGAGTCCTACTGCACATGAGAAGTTCCTCTTCAAAGTCCACATGTGGCCAAGGATTGACTCACTTTTATGCCAAGGTCATGATTCTCACTTAGGATGTCTCCATCTTTTTACACATATGCATGGACAAGTGGGGAATAGAAAGGAAACGGGTCCCCAAGAGCAACCCAAATGCCTCATCTCAATGGATTGAAGAGAGCACATAGCCCACTTGAAGAACATGAGGACCCATTCATGGGTTAACCATGGGCAACCTTATGTGCCTCATCTTGATGAAAATTTTGACCACGAAAATGCAACAAGGAGGTCTACCCACAAACATATGAATCAAAGAAGCTAAGGGTAGAAAGTCGATGCACATAGCCCACATGAAGAATCAAAGTTGAAAATGCCCATGAAAAGGCAAGTTTGGGCAACTTATGTGCACCAACTTTTTCACCAAAAGGGAGACCATTTGAGCACAAAAGAGCATGGCTTGATGAGTCACCCAACCATCATGAAAATGGATAAGAATGGTACACATAGCCCACTTGAAGATCAAAATCCAAAATGTCCCAAGGCATGGGACAAAAATGGGTAACTTATGGGTACCATTCCTTCTCACAAATGGAAGAAGAAATCACTCATATTTGAATGATGATGGGTGATCCACCAAGCCCCCATAGAAAAGTTCAAGGAACTATGGTTGTATGGACACTCACTTGAGGATCATCCAGTTGAGGTTGATAACATTAAAGGGAAACTCTTGAGAATCACATTCCTACCACAAATGAAGCCATTTGAACTTAGTGGGATTGTGGGAACAACTCACTCATGGGACTTGTAGATGGTTAAGTAACTCAAGTCCTCCATCCATCAAGAGGGAAAGCATGAAGAGAAAAAGCCTACATGAACAAAGTGTAGTGTGGCACACATGGTTCAAAGAAGTGCCCAAGTTTCAATGAAGGCCCAAAAGCCCATCCACATGAAAAACTCCAAGGAGCCCACCACACTTTGTGCAAAGATGTACATCATAATCAAAGAAATAGTGGAAGACTTGGGCTACTTGTCCATATAAGCCCAACTAGGAAAACTAGCCCACTTGAGATCCAAAATGAAGAATGGGCTAGCCACCTTGATCCATACACATGTAAAGAAAGATGGGGTCACCCAAAGTGAGCCCCATGAGCCCAAAACTTGAGATGGGCCCTACCATGCCCATGGGCCCAAGCCTTGAAAGGAAGATGGAAAAGAAAAGAATAGCTCCAAAGGGAAAATGACAAGAGAAAGAAAGTAATGAAGGGAGCCCAAAATGAAGCATTGGGCCCATCAAATACACCAAGGGCCATGACTTCACTTTGAGCCCATTTGATACACATGAGAAGAGGCCCAACTCCCATGAAAAAGATAGAGTATTTTGCCATGCACACTTGATGACATGGCAAAATTACTCCTTACATGCACATGGAGGGAGTGTGAAAAAGGAAAAAATGATGAAGTGGAGAGCTTGCAATGTCCTTCTCCAAGCACCACCTTTGAAAGACTTGAGATCTAAGAAAAGATCAAGAATGCTTGGGCCCACCTTCACACCCCTTTGAATAGCTACATGAAAAAGAAAAAGGATCATGAGAAGAGACAATGAAGATGGAAAAGGACAAGAAAGAGAAAGGAAGTGGTCCATACCTTTACCACTCACCAAAGAAGGACCACCTTGCTGTCCCAAGATTTCTCTAAGGCCCACCACTTGAAAAGAGCAAAGGACCACCAAAGAAGAGAGAGGAAACTTGAAGAAAGAAAGAGTATGAGAGAGAGAAGAGAGAGATTGCACGTTTGAGGGGGGGAGGGTGTCCCATGTTATATAGAAAAGGGGAAGGCACCCTTTTACCCAGCCCCCTGAAGAGACCAGGAGGCAGAGACCGGGCGGGCGGCCCATGGGAGGCCGTCCTAGCCTCTACCTAGGTGAAACGACCTCCCTCTCCCTCTCCTCGGGAAGAACTCCTCCTTGGGAAGGGTGGTTGCAAGTGAATCTTGTACCTTCATGTAAGAATGAAGTGATGGAAGAGAATGGTGAGAAAAAAGAGAAAATCTCACCAAAATCTCATCTCATGAGAAATGGGTGAGAAATTGGGTGGATGATGTGGAAAAGTTCCATGGAATTTCCAAGAAAAAGAAAGAAGAATTTGACTTGGTCAAACAATGATCTCAACCATCCAAAGGCATGACCAGATGATCCAAACCATTCCAAGAAGAATCCCAAGAATCTCCGCCCTTGATTACTGTTCACATATACAGTTTCGTGGTCCGAAGACCTTAAACTACGTCGGGATCAAGATCCCGAGGGATTGTCAATAAAACCGGCATCAGTCTTCTTCAAGATCTGGTGGCTCCGGACATTTTCAGAAAACCAAAAAAATATATACATCACTTGTACAGTTTCAGGGTCCGAAGACCTTAAACTACGTCGGGATCAAGATCCCGAGGGATTTTTAATAAAAATGGGTATCGATCTCGACCATCAAAATCAGAATCGATGACCCAGAATTTTTTCCAAAAAAAGAAAACAAAAAAATGTCTTTCCTCTTTTAAAGTTTTGGGTCCGAAGACCTTAAACTACGTCGGGATCAACGTCCCGAGAGATTTTTAATAAAAACCAACATCGATCCCAGCCTTTCAGGCCAAGATCTGACGATCTGGGTCATTTCAAAAAAAAACAAAAAATGTGTTTGCCCCCCCTTTTTACTAAGTCTGGGTCTGAAGACCTTAAACTACGTCGGGATCGACATCCCGAGAGATTTTCAATAAAAGCCGGCATCGGTCTTGTTTGCTCAAGATCAATGACTCCGGACATTTTCAAAAATCATAAAAATATATTACCAGCCCCGCTTTTAAAGTTTTGGTCCGAAGACCTTAAACTACGTCGGGATCGACATCCCGAGAGATTTTCAATAAAAACCGGCATCAGTCTGGATTGTCCATCCGCTGACACCGGACATTTTTCCAAAAACAAAAAAAAACATGTTTGCCCCTCTTTTGTACAGTTTCATGGTCCGAAGACCTTAAACTACACTGGGATTAATTTCTCGGGGGACCTTTCTCACTTTCAACTAAAAACCGGCATCGGCCTCGACCGTTGGGATCATGGTTCGATAACCCGGATCATCTCAAAAATACCAAAAATATTTTAAAGCTTTCCATAAAAACCAGTGTCAATCTCGATTACTCGAGTTGAAGTCTGGAACTTTTTCAAAACAAAAAAATATATACAATATAAAACAAAAAAAGTTTTCATCACCAGTTTTGATCCATCAATTTATCCCCAGTGGTCCGAAGACCTAAAACTACACTGGGATTAACTTCTCGGGGGCTTTCTTTCCTAACCTATTCCGGACATGGCTGACACTTGATCGTACGGGTGTCTGGAATCTTTTAAACAGGTAAAGGCTGAGGCGGGCAGAACTCCGCAATCCTGTTCGTGTTGAACGCACCGTGATAGACAACCTTGAGTTGGAAGTCGCTGTTGAAGCTGACGGATGTTCCCTGTTCCTAGAACTCATGAAGGGGATTAAGGCTGTTGGGAGGTGAAGCTCACCCTCACAGAATTGTGAGCAACGTAAGACCCCAAACTGGATTGACTAAGGGAAATGTGAGGATGTGGCTCATCTTGTGGCCGAAGGAGTCCGTCGGACGATACGTGGTCTATGTGCATTGCACATGAGGAACAGGCAACTTTGTGGGTGTGTTGACTGAAAACCCTCAAAATCCCCTCATCCGAAGATGTAAAACTACGGCACTTAACTGTGTGAGACTCGTCTTGCTCGCTGACGTAAAATGGATCGGGTGCCTTACCAGCAGTAGAAGCTGGAAGTGGATGGAAATTCCATATCTTTTCCCTGCATTTTAGAAAAATCACAAAATACAAAAACATTGCAAAATCATCTCTTCAAAAATCACAAAAATATTTCCATCAAATATCTGCAAAAATCACAAAAATATTTCCCTTGCTTTCAATCAAAATATTTCAAAAATCACAAAAATATTTCCTGTGTTTTCAATAACCAATCTCTATCCTGATCACTCCGGTAAAGATTCGGACCACATCAAAAAAAATCACAAAAATTAGCATCCCCAGCACTACAATTCAGGAGTCTTGAACTCCGCTCACTTCACAGTATGGGATGACGGATCCAATCGCCCGCAAATTGGAATCTTGACCAAAACGGGCAACCAAACACCATCTCAATCACATGTATGCCCAGAAGAACATCTTGAAGTCGGATGATATCCTCGTACATTCTCATTAGCAAAGAAACAGCATCTTGGGACGATGGACCTGATCGACCACGGGTCGGGATCTTGACCAATCCACTGTCCAAATCTCCGTATCAAAAAGAAAAATCCCCAAGGGAAGCACAACCCTACAAGCAATAAGCTCAAAATTCTCTGCATCTCCAGCAAAAGCAAAATCATCAAACTGAAAGAGAATGAGCCAAAGCCATGCATTCATCATGCATCTCCATGCATCAGCATCCATCACATTAATCATCACGTTTACCTGCTTTCAAAATAAAAGTCGGTTAGCTAAAGACCCCACAGGCATCCCTAGTGGAGGCACATGCAAACCAGATTTCCATTTCAAAAAGACAAAAAATCTTTCTATTTGCAAATAAAAACCCCACGGAGTATCACTCCCCAGAGTGGGTATCTTTTCAAAAAATCCAAAAATATTTTCCAGTAGAGCGTTCTGCCTCCAAAACACCAGGAGATCTTCCATATCTCTGGGTAGGAGCCAACGCAAAAATCAAATAAGATCCGATGTCTCGCGGCTTCCCCGGAGACCATCGGATCCAATGCACTCAAAGTACGGTCGAACTGAACTCTAGTGTCAGTGCGGTCGTACCACATGCCAAGATACAAAAAGATGAAAGCCAAAAGACTCGGTCACAGAAACCATTTGAACAGGTGGAAACGATGAATTGTAACCCAAGTATCAAAATCAGCAGATTGGGTGGAAAGAATTCACCCGCACATACCTAGGCGTGGATGCCTGAAGTACCTTGACTGAGTCCAAGTCGACTTAGTAGAATCCCGTAAGACTATCGGACGCAGGGCGTCTAACCACTTTGACAGTCAAGCGAAACAAGTACTCCTGGAGTGATCTGGGAAAACATCAAACATCACACAATCAGTCTCAGGGTCAGCATCCTCGTAAGACTAACGGACGCAGAGGCTCTGCTGTACCTTTCCGATGTTAGTACCGGTCGGGAATGGAAGGGTTGCGATTGGGTACCCAGGTTGCAACAAACTGCAGGGACAATCGCAACGTTTTCTCCAAACTCTCGCGGTATGTGCGAGTTATCAATTTCCAGACAATCAACTGACTCAGATACAAAGGATAACAAAGATTCCAGACCACAATCAAGGAAAGAATGAATTGCAAACTAAGCATCGAAACCAGCAGATCGGGTGGAAAAGCCCACCCGCACATACCTAGGCGTGGATGCCTGAAGTACCTTGACTGAGTCCAAGTCGGCGTAGTAGAATCCCGTAAGACTATCGGACGCAGGGCGTCTAACCACTTTGACAGTCAAGCGAAACAAGTACTCCTGGAGTGATCTGGGAAAACATCAAACATACAATCAATCACAGGGTCAGTAACCTCGTAAGACTGTCGACGCAGAGGCTCTGTTGTACCTTTCCGATGTTAGTACCGATTGGGAATGGAAGGGTTGCGATTGGGTACCCAGGTTGCAGCAAACTGCAGGGACAATCGCAACGTTTTCTCCAAACTCTCGCGGTATGTGCAAGTGAGCGATCTCCAAACGATCAACTGGCACAGATGCAAAAGCAAACAAAGATTTCAGACTATGATTTATGAATGACCGGGTCAGAAGTGGGGTGTCCACTCGCTTTGGCATTCGGTTGCACGCAACCTCTGCCAAAGAGGGGCATCTGTAGACACCCCACCTTCGGCTACACTGTTGGTAGAGATAGCTGGTTGAACGGAGGACCATACCCCCAAATCCCAAGTCCAAAATCAGCCAAACTCACCCTTGTAAGCCCCATTCCATAGCCCAGTTCAAGCCTGAACCCAGTCAACCCAGTCTTAAACACCACCCTGAAAAACCCCCCATAAAAAAGTCCTGTCAAAAAATCCCAAAAAAGTCAAACTCACTGAGTCAACCCGCTGAGTCAACCCGCTGAGTTAACCCGCTGAGTCAACCCGTCGAGTCAACCCGTCGAGTCAAAACACCGAGTCAACCCGTCGAGTCAACCCGTCGAGTCAAACCACCGAGTCGACCCGCTGAGTCAACTCACTGAGTCGACCAGCGAGTCCAACAGCAGCCCCGAGGGAACGGCCGTACTCGCTGGAAACCGAGGAGCGGCCGTACGGGCGGCCCATGGCAGGCCGCCCGGATAAAATTACGAGAGCTGCCACTCTCTGCTGCTATAAATACCCCCCTCCCCTTCTCAATCCAACAGGCCATTCGAGTCCATTTCAGCCCGAGAGCCCTGAGTCCATCTCTTCACCCTTTAGCCCATTTTTCCACCAAGGAGAGCCCGAGTGAGGAGAGTCTAACCCTGGTCCAGCCCAGCCTGACCACTGGTCCAAGCCTCCCAAGCCATCCAAGTCTTGATCCAGCCACTCGAAGCCAATCCTTGCGACACCTCCGTCCACCCAGCTACTCATTTTCCAGCATCATCTCATTTGCATCTAGCATAAGTGCAACATTTACTTTTCTTCCAACCCCCCTGCTTCACTGCAAGCACTTTGATTATTCAAGCACACTTGCATATGTCTTAAATTAAGCACCTGTCAGTTCGAGCGTATGCTCTGGGCTTGCCCGTTGTTGGAACCTGCCCATCAGAAACTCTTACTGTTCAGACCCGCATTCATGCTTCACTAAAAGCACATTGATTACTCAAGCACACTGCATACGTCTTACATTAAGCACCTGTCAGTTCGAGCGTATGCTCTGGGCTTGCCCGTTGTTGGAACCTGCCCATCAGAAACTCTTACTGTTCAGACCCGCATTCATGCATCATATCATACATGAGAATATACGAGGATTAAACTAGACTTTCAAGTATCCGATCGATTCTGTGAAGTAGAGACCGTACTTCGGTACGGGCAGTGTGTGGGGTGCTTAACCTCTTCCCACCCTGTAACCGTGATCCCTTACCTTGAATCTCTGACCGCAGATCAACAGGAGTCATTTTAGAGGAAAGGATCTTCAGATCCCCTTCTCTAACGTTTCTACGGGGTCTAGCCGACTGTAGATTCGAAGTAATTGGCTAGTGGCGACTCTGGTCTTATATAAATTCACTTAAACACATCCATCTCAATACGACAACCAAACGAAGCCCTCGAGAACGAGGCAAGCCAGTGGCACAAACGGCGATTTCGCACTCACGCACCTCTTCTTCTTCTTCTTCCGAAAGGAAAGGGAGAGCGAACGTCGTGTGGGAGCGCGGAGAAATCGGCGAGGGTCCACACATAGGTAGACATTTAGTTCACACTTTTCCTATAGTGTGGCTCACTTGAGCTGTAGGTATGCTTCAATTTTGGGCTCCAGTCATAAAATTAGCTTTTAAGATGGAAGGACTTTACTCAGTAAGGCTAGCCTAGGCAATCCACTTCCGAATCTGTACCATCCATTTGGCAACTCCCATCTTGGAAAAAGAAAAAGTGAGATGTGTTGTCGCAGCGCAATTTTACTGCATCCATGTGGACGGTCAAAATAAGATAACCGTAGATGCAGATCCAGATTTCGGTTGATGCGGTTGGCATCATTGGTTTAAACTATCATGAAGATGGATACGCATTGCACGACTAAGAGATACATTTTCTCATTAGCCATGCAACATGAACAATACAGAAAATAGGCAAAAGAGGATTAAAGGTAGTGAAGAAGTGGCAGCCAGTCATGATAGATTATTGAGAGTAATCTGACAAATATCACTGGAATTTTAAAAATCTCACAAAATACTATCAATAAAGGTATATTTTAATATATAAAGTTTTATAGTTATTGCAATATTAACTCAAAACTAATCTCGCAATATATATATATATATATATATATATATATATATATATATATATATATATATATATATATATATATATATATATATATATATAACCAATCGGTCTCCTGCGCGCCGGACCATCAATAAGCAATTTACGGTCAGGTCCACTGACCGCCGCATGTGGGTCCCACCGTGGTGTGTACGTGAAATGCGCTCTGTGCATCGGATACAACATGCCACATTAATTAGGGCTAGGGCTTAAAAATAACTTCTATCTGTGATTCAGATGGGCCTCTCTACAAAAGAGTCCGGATCCTCTGTTGGCTTCTAAGCAGAAAACCTTGCTATGCATGTTAGTCGTTCTTCACCCAATAGTACAGTGAGGCGTTCACCATTGTTTACCCCGTTGTGAAGACTGTGGGACCCACCATAATGTATGTGTTTCATCCATTCCGTCCATCTGTTTTGGTCAATCATTTTAAGACAGGGGACCAAATTCGAATATGTCCAAAGGTCGAATTCACCACGCCACTGGAAACAATGGGAATTGAAGAAGTTTTGGATCAAGTTGATATTTTTGTTTTCCATTCATCCATGGCTTTGCGACCTTATTAAAAGGTTGGATGACAAATAAACGTCATAGTGGGCTCTGGGAAGGTTTCGATGGTAGATGTCATTATCCTCGATTTTTTATGGAGTGGTTAACCTAAGCTTTGGATATATATATGCTTCAATTTTGGGATTATTCCCTAAAATGATTTGGGAAAACAGATGGACGGCATGAATAAAAAAGCATACATCAAGGTGGGGCCTTTAGAGTGTTCACCACAGAGGTAAAGGGTGGTAGAGCTGTACATGAGCCAAGCTAGCTCGGTTAGCTCGCTCGACTTGGCTCAAACCAACTCGATTCGGCTCGATTCGAAGGCTGGTTTCGAACCAAGCCAAGCCATTTTTCTAGGCTCAAAATGATTTTCAAGCCGAGCTCAAGCTAACCGAAGCTCGATTCAGCTCAATTCAGCTCAACTCGAAGTTCGGCTTGATAGAAGCTCGATTCAGCTTGACTCAGCTCTACTTGGCTGACTCAATTGGAAAAGTTTATGTTTTAGTCCCATGTTGAAAGTGAGCAAAGAAACGAGAGATGAAACTCTCTATAAAAGTAAATGGGGCTGTCAATTGGCTTTGGGCTGCCTTTGGGCCCGATTTTAAAAAGTGTTAGGTAGGACCTTTGGGTTGGGCCTAATTAAAATTTTGTCTTTTCTAAGCTTGAACTCAGCTCGAATTGGGCTCGAACTCGAGCCAGCTCAAACATGTAAGTCAAGCTTGAAGGCGGAGCTGAACACGAGCCAGGTGGTCATTGAACAACCCTAGCTCGAACAGGGCCAAGCTTGGCTCAACTCGGCTGTTGTACAGCTCTAAAGGGTGGTGAGTGCCTCACTGGGCAATCAGCGTCCTATTATCACGGCTACCAAAATGTCTTTTTAGGTAAAGGGTGGCACAGCTCGGGTGGGCCAAGATCATACATTTGGAAAATCTACTCTTAACTATTAGGTGAATGCCTTACTTTTATGCCCGGGGATGAAAACACACCCCCAACCATGGTTCAGATGGACCACAAATTTGAAAACAGTGTAAGGCTACACTAACCGTCCAAACTGTTTCTCTTATTATGGCCCTCTTGTATAATGTATGGGCTTGATTTTTGGGTCGCCAGCCCAACTTTTAGTTTGGAATTTAATGATTTGGGTGGATGGAAAATAAACATTACGGGTGGCCCAGGAAGTTTTTAATGATTGGGGTTCAATCACTACTATTACCTGTGTTGTACTACTCCTAAGATTTCAATCTGGTTTATTTTTGGATCAAAGCCTAAAATGTGCTTGCAAAACAGATGAATGGAGTGGATATATAGCAAATACATCAAGGTGGACCCATGGTCACATCCTAACCGTGTTCGGTGTTGGTGGGATGTTTTAGAAACGCACGACTTTAACCGACAGCGTAGCCACCTGAATGGCGCACCTGAATCACCGATCGAGCTGATGTCTGGGGCTTACAGTTAAAATAGGATGAGTCACCTGGTGTTTGGGGTGGATTTCTCTTAAACATCAAGGTGAGGCCCACTTCAACTGACCGCACCTTAGGACCGTAAATAAGGTATGCGGACCGGTGCGTATTATATAAATGTATTTAAAATTTAAACTTATCTATTAATTTACAACTAATATTTTTTCTTTATTTTTAGCAAGATTTTCTGATAATATATTAAGAAAATCTTACAAATTTTAAAATCTTGTTAGAAATTTCTGAGCTAAGAAGGAGATTTGTCACCACGGTTAAGAGTACCTCACTATTGATCTTCTAAGCATCCATAAATGGATTTTGATTAAAACGTGTACAAAATTGGAGTTGCTCATCGAGATCTGGAAGCCATCTCCATGAATATAGATCCATATATTAAGCTGATCAATGATACGACCATGAGGTGGACCATGCATGTACAAAGTACATTAATGGCTAAGAGAAACTAATGATCCAAAAAAATTTGTACATTATGGGACTGGAATCTTTGTCTCTCTTTTTTTTTTTCTTTTTTTTTTTTTTTTAAGTCATGCAACGCACCTACGCTGTTAGTTGGGCAACACACTCACACGGTTAGTCGCACAATGCACCCACCCACCAGTGTCTCCTTAGCCCTCCAAACTGAGGCCTACTGTTGAAACGCCTAGGCGTCCGGAATACTCACCACTATACTACAACGACAGATTATTATGGGACGCAGATTAGCTACTGACAGGTTGAGCAGCGAGAATAGCTACTGAAGTGACGTCACTATATTTTGTGGGCCCCACTGTAAGGTATGTGTTGTATCACACCGTCTAATATTTGGAGAGATCATTTTAGCGAATGAGCCTAAGAATGACTCAGATTCAAAGCTGGAGTGGACCCCACAACAGAAAATAGTGGAGATTGAACACCTACTATTAAAAACTTCTAAGGGTCACAGAAGTTTTAGCTCAAGCTGATATTTGTGTTTTCACTTCATTCATGTCTGTTTTAACTCATGAACAGGTTAGATCTCAAATAAACATCATGGTGGATCCTAGGAAGGTTTCAATGGTGGGCGTCACTCTCCCACTTTTTTCTGTGGTGGGGTCCACTTGAGCTTTAGATCTCTCTCATTCTTTGAATCATGCCCTAAAATGATCTCTTCAAATGGATGGATGGTGTTGATACACCACATACATCATGGTGGGGCCCACAAAACATGGTGAGGGCGTTTTAGTAGCGAGTCTCTATTCAACATGTCAATAGCTCACCCGCGTCCATTATTATGGGACCGGAATCTTAAGGCCTGTTTGGATTCACAGTGTCCATTATTATGGGACTGGACCGAAATCTTAAGGCCTGTTTGGATTCATAGATTCACTGAAACGGTAGGAAAGAAAACAGGATTTCTCAAGAAACCATCTTTCCACCGTTTGTAAACATCAAAACGATAGGAAATGATAGGTTCATTAGAAAGGAAGTTTCCTTTCCCACGCTCATTTCATCAGAAAGGAAGTTTCCTTTTCCCACGCTTTTTCTTTCGCAGTAACCCTTCCACCAAGAGCGAATTAAATGTGACCTCACATAAGATGGTGCAAGCCTTACCGTGGGGCTCACCTCGATGTATTATTCAATATTTACATCGTTGTTCGCTCGCCTCAAGTGTAAGGCTGCAATGTAGTAATAAATCTCGGTAAGACATAGGTCGATCCACAGGGAATTAGAAACAACTTTCAAACTATTTCAGCAACTCAGTTTTGTAAGAAATAGGATTCAATTGAGTAATTAAACTAAAACAGTAACTTAATGGAAAATCAGTAATTTAAGTACTAAGGCATTCAAGGATCCACTTGTAGCAATCCCATGTTAATCCAATCAATCCAAGTAGAGAACACAACTAGATTTGAAGTCCTATCTCTCATCTAGTTGGAAAATAAAGCATTCACACACATTCAATCCCATTCAAGTTGAACTTCCAAGTTCTAATCCCATTCAATCAATGTAGAATTCAAAATCATAGCCTTCGGAGTAACAGCCATGCCTATGGACTATGGCCTGCTCAAGGATTACTATAATTCGAATCTAAATAAGCACCATATGATAATCTCGAAGAATTGCAAGGAATTCATGTCCGGAGCACATAAACTCTCATAAAACATCTCAAACTACCAACTTAAGAACTAGAATATGAAAAATCCAAACTTGAATTGAAAATTACTTGAATTAACTTGAATCAAACATGAAATTAGCTACAAGCTTCACCTCTCAGCCTTAACTGAGAGATTCTAGCCGAGCATTGTCATACTACAACTAGAACTCATAATAGAAAGCATAAAAACTAGAAAAACCAGAAATTGGAGGGTTGCAGACGCTCCACGACAGCTTCCTCTCTCTAGAACCACGTCCCTTAGCTTCTATGATGATCTAGGAAGAGCCCCTAGGTGTCCTTTTATAGTGGAAGAACCCCCTTGCGTCGGAAACATCCAGAAATTGCGTAAGGTTACGCAGTACACAGAAATTCTAGGAGCCGGATTTAGAAACTTCCTAATTTTTCTGCGTGGCCGACCGGTCACGACCGGTCGGACTAGTCCGTTTAACAGTCCAGGGAGTTCAATAGACTTCCCACTTTGATGACCGACCGGTCAAGACCGGTCGAACTGGGTTGGCCGATCGGTCACGACCGGTCGGACCTCAATTGATTTTGAGTCCAGCGAGCATCCAGAGAGATGCCGGCCGGTTGGCCGACCGGTCAAGACCGATCGGACCAACTGGTCCTTCCAATGGTTTCCACATGTGTGGACGACCGGTCGGACTTGCCATTTTTCTTCTTTTTCTTCTTTTCTTTATTCTCTTTTCTCCCTCTTTCTTCTTCCTTCTTTGTTCCACCTTGGACCTTCATTCACAGGTTCTAAATGGTTCCTTTTTGGTCTCCAATTGAGTGAAGTCTGCTCTCATCCCTACAATCACAAAACACACATTAAATGGCCTTTTAATCATGAAAAACATACATATAATGTCATGTAGTGGGCAATGCAATGTATAAATTGGAGGTTTAACAATCATCCATCTGTTTTGTCATATTATATTAAGGCATGAAGTAAAGATGAAGTAGATCTAATATGAGGTGGACCACTCCATATAAAACAGTGATGATTGAATGCTCACTATTAAAAACTTTTTCGGGGCCACAAAAGTTTTAGATGAAACTTGTATTTGTTTTTTTCCCTTCACACAAACCTATGTGACCTAATTGACAAGTTTTATAGCAACTGAACATTGCAATGGACCTTGGAAACTTTTTAGTGGTAGGCATTCGTAACACCGTTATTTCCTGTGATGCGGTCCACGAAAGATTTTGATCTTCTTCATTTTTTGGCTCATGCCCTAAAATGAGCTAGCAAAATGGTTGGATAGTGTGGATAGAACACATACATCATGGCGGGGCCACATCTTTTACACCACCTACCAATATCTTTTCAATTGGCTACCGTATCTCATTAAAATAATTCATCTAGAATTTTTCTAAAACTAAGGGGTTAGACAACTCTCGTTAAATGAGTTTCACTCCATTTAGCAGGATCATTCCTTAATATTATACACTAAGACAAAAAATCAGTTGGATCCACAACCCTTATGGGCCACACCACAAGAAACTATGTGAGCTACATAGGTGTTAAAATTGAACCATTGGACACTTTTTCTAACCATCCATCTTTTTTTTTATTTTTTTTTATTTTTAATCTTGGCCCCCTAGTCATGCATATGTGACCGTCGTTGATCAATACATTGCCACTCTATAGACTATAAGTGTACCTTTTCATAGTTAGGCTTATGTGACTTATGTGATCATGATCACATGGTGGCTCAACCCCTAAAATGATCGAGAAAAATGGATGGACGGTGTGGATAAATCTTATACATTAACAGTGGGGCCCAGCTCAGTTTACTCGGTACAATAAAAGCGTACCCATTTTCAAGCACCCGGATTTTTGGTGCGAAAGCCTTTGGTAGGAAGTTTAAACACTGGGACCATAGGTGGGGCCCACCGTGATGCTGGTGAGAAATCCAACCCGTTCATCCGTTTTTTGAGCTCAGGACGTAAGACAAAAACTGAGCCAGATCCAAAACTAAAGTGGGCTGAAAACGTGAGGATTAATTGTCTACAATTTAAATATTTGTGGGGCCACTGAAGTTTTGAATCAGGCTAATATTTCCCAGTAAGAACGACATTAGAAATTACATTATGATCAGTATGGATGGCATATAAACATCACTGTATTCCTACCCACCTTTTCCTCTAGTGTGGCCCACTTGAGTCTTGAATCTAGCTCATTTTTTGTCTCACGTCTTAGAAGGAGATCGCATAGAGGATGGACAGAGTGGATTTCTTACAAACATCATGGTGGGCCCCAACTACGTGGGAACGCAGTAACTTCCTGCCTAAGGTTTCTGCCAAAAATTGCATATCCTTCTTGCCCCTTCCGAGGGATTCTCGGAAGAGAGAGAAACAAAGGAAAGAAGCTAGCTCTCGAAATGTTAAAATCTCTTCGAGATGCGAATCTCACGCACGGCTGGGATTTGGGCCTTAGATAGCGTACGCAGGCAATGGGTGTAGCAAATTTTTTCTCGGAATGATACTAGTCCAAATTTGAGAAGACATCCCATCACTCTCACTGGTCTTACATATCGAGAGAGAGAGAGAGAGAGAGAGAGAGAGAGAGCATGCAGTGTCATGTCTCAATCGACTCACCCACACCCATGTGCCCGTACAGTAGCCTTCCATAATACTCCGGTAATGCATGATGCTTGATAGGCAGGCACTCCAAAATTGTACGCACAGCATATACTAACCCATGTGAAACTGCCAAAATTGTGCAACACACTATTGCCAAGTCACTGACCCAAAAATTAGATTGGTTCAGCAATCTTGGACCGTGATCTGTGAAAACTTTTTATTGAAAATGGACCATTGGATGTTTTTCATGTTTAAGTGTCCAATAAAGGTTAACTCATCTGATAGATAACTAAAATAGCAAGCATTTTGATTCATGTTCCATCAAAACTAGGAAACACAATTTGGGTGGTTTTAAGTTGAATTTGTTTTATTCAACTATGCAATTTCTAAGTAATATCTAAGTACCTGTGGATCATCCACCATAGTTAGCCTGAGCATCAAAGTTTTTTTTCTCCCGGAATGGGGAAGCGGATTGGCTTGTGTACCCCACACCAGCGAGCTGGCTAGTGTATTTACGCCACCAGGTTCTGTGGGCCCACCATCAGGTTCACGTAATATCCAAACCGTCTGTCCATTTGGCGACATCATTATACGATTTCAAACAAAAAAATAAGACAGATCCAAAGATCAAGTAGACCACACTGCAGAATGCAGTGTGGGAAATTGAACGTCTAAGTTTTGGATCAATCTGATAGTTGTTTTTACCCTTCATCTAGGTCAGTATGACCTTATGAACAGTTTGGATGGAAAATAAACATCATTCTGGGCCCTAGGAATGTTTTAATTGTGAAAATCACTATCCCCACTGACTTTTGTAGTGTGGTCCACTTGAAACTTTGATATGATTCATTTTTTGAATCATGTCCTAAAATGATACAGTAAAATGAATGGACGGTGTAGATATTTTAAATACACCATTGTGGGGCCCACATAACCTTATTTGCTTTTAACCGTTCGTACATTCACGGAGCTCCAAGACTGCGACACGTACTCACACCAGTAAAATAGCTGGTGTAGGGTACACTAATAATTGAGGGACAGCCAGGACACCAGTGTTAATGATGATGCTTGCTACTGCATTTCACGTGAGATGGAATCTTTAAAGTAAGCTTGCCACTGCATTTCACGTGGGATGGAATCCTTAAAGTAAGCTTGCCACTGCATTTCACGTGGGATGGGACAGGCAGTACCCCAGTGTAATCAACAGATTTTCCCTCCGTTTGATTTTCATCACATTCGGTGAGAATTACGAAAATTGCATTATCGAACCTTGACTCAGGCGGTAGCCACACAGACTGTAGACGGTTCTCAGTGAGCCAGATGATGATGCACGTGTTTGATCGATACTGTCCATCTGGAGATGGGTGGTCAGTTAAGGACCAAACGAGCTTGCTAAGCTTCACAGATGTGATGTGATCAAAACATCACGGTGTGGCCCACTATTACGTGCGGTGCCTTTCACTTGAGGTTCATCCCTGCGTTATACATTGGCTCATGGCCTAGATTGAATTTATGAAATGGATGGACGGTGTAGATGCAACTTAAAGATCCGGGTTATAACAGGATTACCAACATAAATCATCACCGAAAAAAGTGCACACGTGTAAAAGGTTTGTTCCACTCATTCACGGTGTAGATGCAATTAACACACACATTATGCATGCCATCCGGACAGTGTGAACCACGAGAGCGGATTAGGTGAGACCCCGGGCTCACCTAAGACGGTGCGGCCTTTCTGTGGGGTTACCGTGGGGCCCACCTTGATGTATGTATTATGTATCCACTCCGTCCATCCGTTGTTCCAGATCATCTTAGGACATTATCCCCAAAATAAAGCAGCTACAATTATTAGGTGGACCATACCATAAGAAAAGGTGGTGATTGACCATCCTACCATTAAAAACCTTCTTAGGACGCACCTTCATGTTTTCGTAGTGTTTATTTACCATCCAATATTTACCATCCAATCCGTTGATAAGGTCACATGAGCCTGGATGAAGGGAAAAAAACAAATATCAGCTTCATTCAAAACTTCTGTGGCCCATTAATGATCAATCACCACTGTTTCCAATGTTATGGTCCACCTGATGATTTGATCTTTTTCATTTTTAGTATAATCCCCTAAACTGATCCGGAACAATGGATGGACGGCATGGATACATAATACATACATCAAAGTGGTCCCCGCGGTAACCCACAATAACGTTCACTCGATCCCTTCCAGCTAGCTCTCCAAACGAGCCCAAAGATCGTACAAGACGATGCATACACAATGTCCAAGATCTAAAACAGATGGTTGTTTGATAGATTAATTTCTCATCAAACTATCTTTAATCAATGGTCCATCCCATGTATACAATGAGAATCATCTGTTGTGGAATCTTTCATCATGGCTCCATCCACGCCCACCCACATAATTCAAAACCACCATTCACAATGAGATACAACAATACATGGCAGGCATGAAAGCCATCTTCAGGCGAGACAATCAACTTGAAGATCATTATCAAAACATTTAATATTAATCTAAAATCATTATCAAAACATTTAATATCATTATCAACTTGAAGATCATTATCAAATCTAAAATATGAATCAAAACGCAAAAACTTTAATAAGGCGTGAAATGAAAACCAGCTCAATTTGTTCCTCATTCAGATAATAACAACCTAACTGATTCCCATCCTTATCAATAAATGTTGTTGAAACTTTTAAATCTAATTAGAAATCTTAAGTTATTGCTAAAGGGGCCTGCTCTGATACCACTTGTTAGATCTTTTAGCTCTACACGGCAGAATTGTGTACAATACAAAATAATCAAGGATCCAATCCCATGAATACTTGTAAGTAATAACATCATATTTTTAAGCATGTAAAGATGCATAGATGAATGAGATGGAACCAGGATGTGACTGGAAAGATGAACTTGATATTCCGCATTATATACTTATTTTAAAAACCTCTTCATGGGATTAAAGTTTTTTGTATATGTAGGTGATGGGATCAAGACCTGTATTTATAGAGAAATAAGACTAGAGAAACTTACCCATCATACTTTTCCGCTCTGAAGTATCTACATTGTAAGATTTCATATTAGTCTGAATTAGTGTAGACAGGGACCACAGTCAAAGTGCACCACCCATAAACCTATCTATATAGATCACAACTATAATAGAGTCTATTGGTATGCTTAATCGGAATATCCAAGGGTCAAATCATCCAAGCTATTGATTACGTGTGGCCCACCTTATAAAAGTCTTATAGTCCCTTGAACACATAAGCCAATTCATTGAGAAGCTGGAGAAAGTGCTATTCAACTACCATAGTCATGTTGTTTGTTGAGCTCTTAATTGTGCATATTCTAACCCCAATTCATCACTCATTGTGCATGGTTTATATGGGTTGAAAGCTAATTCAATGCATGTTTTGTGACTACAGGATTGAGGGTGGACTCTACTCAATTAAAGACACAAAGAGATCATTTTGAACTATTCTAATGGAGATTACTTGAGGACCAAAGAAGAAAAGAAGAGAGAGTGAAAGAAAGAAGCAAGGAAAGAAAGAAAAGGAAGAATGTAGATGCATGAAGACTGCCGACCGGTCATGACCGGTCGGCCAAGAGGGCCAGACCGGTCTTGACCGGCCAGCTATGAACAATGGACTAGTATTGCATAAGGCCGACCGGTCATGACTGGTCGGCCATGATCGCTGGATAGAGAGGCTGGAATTTCAATGAACTAAGGCCGACCGGTCATGACCGGTCGGCCATGGCTGCTGGTATGAGAAGAAAAACGTCCGACCGGTCATGACCGGTCGGACATCATTGCTGGAATGAAGACTGCTGGAGTGCTGTCACTTGAGGCCGACCGGTCATGCGTACTAAGTTAGAACTTTCTAATTTCTTCCCGAAATTCTCTGCGCTGCGTAAGTGTTACGCACTTTCTCGATTCTTCCGAAGTCGTGGAGCCTCCAGACTATAAATAGACACCTAGGGATTGTTCCTAGGGTGCTGTTTTCATGCTTTTTGTAGTTGTTTCATGTTTCCTTGGATCATAAGCAGCTAAACCTCTTAGCTAGGGCTAAGAGGTGAAGCTTGTAGTGTATCCAAGATGTTTTAATTCGTAGTTAAGTGGTTTTCAGTTTTGGAATTCATGATTATGAACTAAGGTTTGAAGTTTATGCAAGTTTTAAAGTAATTTCTCTTAGTCTTGTGATGACTCATGGATGTTTGGATGAATTACTTATCTTCTTATTTGGTTTGCAACGGTCTAGACCTGTATGATCTGAGGAATCGGAGTGCGCTCTAGCACTAAGCTCTTCATGAAGGGACTTCATGCCAAAGTTCTAGTTTTGGTTGATTATCTGGAATATGTATGGACTGTGCATATAATTTGAATCCAGTTCAAATCATGATCTAGCCTTGTCTTGTGAGAAGACTTGAGGATGGTTATGATTGGGAATTGGACCTATAGAAAAGGTGAATGACCTATGCAATGAGCATGCTCAGATCAGCCTAGAGTTGAGTGAACATTATGTACAGAACTTACATGTTACAGACTTCTGGTTTAATAGTTCTATTATCCGACTAGATAGACCTGACTGGTGATTCTAGTTGAGAGAATGGGAAACCACAGCGGATTGAACATCGAGGATTGCTACAAGTGGATCCTCGAACCCCTAGTGCCTTCTTATAATTGTTTACATTCAATTTAGATTAAACTGTTAGTCACACACATTCTATTCAAACTTTGATTGTTAGCTTCAATAGAAACTTGTGGATGAGTTTGTGACATCCTACATAAGTCCCTGTGGATCGACCTCGGTATTACCGAGTTTATTACTACATCGCAACCCTACACTTGGGGAAGCGAACAAGTTTTTGGCGCCGCTGCCGGGGACCTTGACGGTTTTCACAAATTTCTGAAATTAGTATCTATTTAGGACTATTTTAGATTTTTAGAACTAACTTAGTTTGTTTATTTGATTTTTTCAGGGATTTCTAGGAAGCTGAAGAAGATTCAAGGATTTCAAGTGCGAATCAGGTTCTATCCTTCTAAAACCTTACTCTTCTCCTTCTCCTAGTCATTCTTATTTTATTCGTCTCTTGTAGAGTGGGTGGAGACTCCTTTTGGATCTCTGAAAGGTCGGCCTTTTTGCCACCTGGATTCCTATTGGTCGGCTCTGCCGTCTTGGATCACCTTGTGCTCAGGGATTTCTTTTCTCATCTCTACTCCTCTTTCTCCTTTTTCTGCACCTTTTCTCAAAAGATTCAAAGAGTGGGTGGGGTGTTCTCTGAACCCCTATTGACCAGGAGAAATCGGTCTCTATCTTTGTTTCTGGCCTAGCCATTGCAAGACACCTTGTGCTTCGGTCTTAGAGAAGAGTAAAGAAAAAGAAGGAAGAATTCTTTTTCCTTTTTGTTTCTTATTTTTGATTTTGCATGCCACATTGGGCTCGGGATTCCAATAACCGACTCATAAGTGAAGGGGGGATAGTAGAAGGCATTGATAGAGAGCCACGTGTTAGGAGACATCTAGATTCTCCAATTTTATCTAAAAGTATGGCTACAAATCAACCTAACCCGGTTCAAAATCAAACCGAAACAGGGGAGAATGTGGTTGAGAATGTTCCCCAACCTAGGACTTTACCTGATTTCTTACAACCTGCAAGAACGAGCACTCCCTCATGCATAGTATTTCCACCAAATGCAGGGAATGTGGATTTGAAACTGGGAGTGATCAATCTTCTCCCTAAATTCCATGGTTTAGACAGTGAAAGTGCCTATCAACACCTTAGGGAGTTTGATGAGGTAATCACCACCATGCACTTTGCAAATGTGACTGAAGATGTAGTAAGACTTAAATTCTTCCCTTTCACTCTTAAGGATAAAGCCAAGGGTTGGCTTTATGCATTGAGGCCAAGATCAATTGGGTCATGGAATGATATGCACAGAGAATTTATAAAAAAATTCTTCCCTACTCACAAAACGAACATGCTTAAGCGCCTTATCATGAACTTTGCCCAAAAGGAGGATGAAACCTTTTCCCAATGTTGGGAGAGATTCAAGGACCTATTAAACGCATGCCCACATCATGGCTATGAAAATTGGCGGATTATAAGTTTTTTCTATGAAGGACTGATTCCATCCATGCGCCAATTTATAGAGATGATGTGTAATGGGGAGTTCATGAATAAGGAAGCTGATGAAGCATGGGATTATCTGGAAGAATTGGCTGAAAGTGCACAATCTTGGGACACATCTAAACCAACAAATTCCAAGATTGGCCAACAAAAGGAAAAGGGAGGAAAGTATGTCTTATCAGAAGAAGATAGCATAAGTCCACGGTTGGCTAGCCTTACAAGAAAGGTCGAAGCCATGGAATTAAGGAAAGGAGAAACAATCAACTCCACTGAGGTTGAAACTGTTTGTGGAATTTGTGCTGGAAATCAACATGCTACACCAGATTGTCCCACAATTTCAGCAGTCCAAAGCATCTTACAAGAACAAACAAATGCCATAAACAGTTATCAGCAGCAATATGGTGCTCCAAACTCAAACACGTATAATCCTAATTGGAAGAACCATCCCAACTTCAGTTGGAGGAATGGACCCACTGCAAATGCAAACAACACTCCAAAAGTATCACTAGAAGAGATGTTGGGTGCACTCGTATCGGTCCAGAATGAGTATAACAAGACAAATTCTCTAAAAATAGATGGGTTCATGCAAGAGCAATTGAAATTCAATCAAAATTCAAACCAAGCCATTAATGAATTGAAAACATCTCTGGCTAGAGTTGAAGCTCACCTGAGTGGTAGAGAGAAGGGCACACTTCCTGCTCAAACTCTTCCTAACCCAAGGACCCAGTATGAGATACAAGATGCAAGCTCATCCTCCCACCATACGGAACAAATCCAATCCGGTGAAGGCCCCCAAGCCTAAGGATCCGGAAATTTCCAAAGAGGATGATAGCCCAAACAATATTCCACAAGAGAAAGAACCGGAAAGACAATACAAGCCGGTTGCCCCATTTCCACAAAGGTTGATTTCACCTAAACCGTTAGATAAAAATCTGAAAATTCTGGAAGTTTTCAAGCAGGTGAAGATCAACATTCCGCTGTTGGATGCAATAAAACAAATACCATCTTATGCCAAATTTTTAAAGGAATTGTGTACAATCAAAAGAAAACATAACGTCCACAACAAAGTGCTTTTGGCTGAGAATTTGAGTGCCATCATCAAACAAGAGGTGCCCCAAAAATACAAAGATCCGGGTAGTCCAACCATATCATGCATCATAGGAGACTACCAAATTAAACAAGCCCTACTCGACTTGGGGGCAAGTGTGAATCTCATTCCATACTCGGTCTATGAACAACTTGGGTTAGGTGAATTGAAACCCACCAAAACCACACTCCAACTTGCTGATAGATCCATCCGGATATCGAGAGGAATGGTAGAGGATGTTCTAGTCCAAGTTGATAAATTCTACTACCCAGTAGATTTTATTGTCTTGGACACACATCCTGTGATAGGCACCGGTACTCAAATTTCCGTCATACTTGGACGACCATTTCTAGCTACCTCAAACGCCATTATCAATTGTAGAAACGGACTTGTACAAATGTCCTTTGGAAATATGACCCTTGAGCTTAACATATTTGAGTTATGCAAACAACCGCGGGAAGTTGATGATGATATCCACGAATTAAACATGATCGAATCATTCGTGGAAGGTACAATCCCCTTGTCACTATTTTTCGACCCTTTGGAGGCATGTGTGGCCCATCTCCATGATATGAATGATGATACAACACAAGAGATGGATGCCATTCTAGATGTGATGATGGTGCGTGAAAATAAAAGATGGAGGACCCCAATTGAACCTTTGCCTATAAATGAGAACAAGGCCCTCCCATCCAACATTAAGGCACCAAAACTCGACCTAAAACCATTGCCAAATGAGCTAAAATATGTTTATTTAGGTCGAGATGAGACATATCCAGTGGTGATTTCTTCCCACTTGGATGAGGAACAAGAGAGTAGGCTAATAGCCACTCTATTAGAGCACAAGAGTGCCATCGGATGGACAATTGCGGATCTCAAAGGCATAGACCCACTGATTTGCACTCACCGCATACATCTTGAGGAAAATGCAAAGACATCCCGGCAACCACAAAGACGACTAAATCCAAATATGAAGGATGTGGTTAAGGCCGAAGTGGTGAAACTATTGAATGTAGGTATCATTTACCCAATATCTGATAGCCAATGGGTGAGCCCAACTCAAGTGGTGCCTAAGAAATCCGGAATAACCATTGTAACCAATGCCAATAATGAACTCGTACCAACTAGAGTCACTACCGGTTGGAGAATGTGCATTGACTACAGGAAGCTAAACACTGTCACGAGGAAAGACCACTTCCCCCTACCGTTTGTTGATCAGATTTTAGAACGGTTGGCGGGTCATTCCCACTTTTGCTTCCTTGATGGCTATTCAGGGTACAACCAAATAGAAATTGCCCGTGAAGACCAAGAAAAGACTACATTCACATGTCCATTTGGCACTTTCGCCTATCGACGGATGCCGTTTGGACTATGTAATGCCCCTGCCACTTTTCAGCGTTGTATGATGAGCATCTTTTCTGACATGGTGGGGACAATTCTCGAAGTCTTCATGGATGATTTTTCCGTATTCGGTTGTAGCTTTGATGAGTGCCTTGAGCACTTGAAATCTGTGCTAAAAAGATGTGAAGAGAAGAACCTTGTGCTCAATTGGGAAAAGTGCCACTTCATGGTTAAAAAGGGAATTGTACTTGGTCACATCGTTTCACAAAATGGAATTGAGGTGGACAAGGCGAAAATTGACCTTATCTCTAACCTTTCACCACCCAAAAGCATACGAGATATACGGTCCTTTTTAGGACACGCAGGATTTTATAGACGGTTCATAAAGGATTTCAGTTCACTCTCTCGTCCTTTATGCAACCTACTTCAAAAGGAAAATTCATTTGAGTGGAGTGAAGAATGTCAAAAGGCCTTTACCACCCTTAAAGGCATGTTGACATGCGCCCCAATAATGCAACCACCTGATTGGAGCCTTCATTTTGAGATTATGTGCGATGCTAGCGACTATGCTATTGGGGCCGTGTTAGGCCAAAGAAAAGATAAAAAGCCATGTGTTATCTACTATGCAAGTAGAACCCTAAACTCAGCCCAGGCAAACTACACCACTACTGAAAAGGAACTTTTAGCCGTAGTTTTTGCCTTGGAGAAGTTCAGATCCTACCTGATTGGATCCAAGATCATTGTATTCACTGACCATGCCGCGCTTAAGTATCTTCTCTCTAAGAAGGATGCTAAACCACGGTTATTAAGATGGATTCTCCTACTCCAAGAATTCGACTTAGAAATACGTGATAAGAAAGGAGTAGAGAATGTAGTAGCTGACCACCTCTCTCGACTTGTCCTCACTGATTCCCCTGAAACGACTGCAATCAATGACATGTTCCCTGATGAACAACTTTTTGCTGTTTCCCAATTGCCATGGTATGCGGACATTGCTAATTATCTTGCTACAGGTACAATTCCTACATATTGGAAAAAGCAAGATAAGGATAGATTCTTCTCAGAGGTACGGAAATTTCTATGGGACGACCCATACTTGTTCAAGTATTGTCCCGACCAAATCATAAGGAGATGTGTCCCAGATAATGAGCAACAAAGTATCATCTCCTTCTGTCATTCTCAAGCATGTGGTGGCCATTTTTCGGCTAAAAAGACCACAGCGAAAATTCTGCAATGTGGGTTTTATTGGCCCACTATGTTCAAAGACACACATGAGTTTTGCAAAACTTGCGAACCTTGTCAGAAATTAGGAGGAATCTCCCGTAGAAATATGATGCCACTCAATCCCATCTTAATTATCGAAATTTTTGATTGTTGGGGCATCGATTTCATGGGCCCATTCCCATCTTCTTTTGGAAACTTATACATCTTGCTCGCCGTTGATTATGTTTCCAAATGGGTCGAGGCCATCCCTTGCCGGAATAATGACCATAAAACGGTCATTCGATTCTTAAAAGAAAACATTCTTTCCCGGTTTGGAACGCCTCGAGTCATCATAAGTGATGGAGGATCTCACTTTTGCAATCGCCCTTTTGAAGCATTAATGAAGAAATATGGCGTAACGCACAAAGTGAGCACTCCCTATCACCCACAAACTAGTGGACAAGCTGAGATATCCAATAGAGAGATTAAACACATTTTAGAGAAAACGGTGCATCCTGATCGCAAGGATTGGTCACTTCGACTTACCGATGCGCTTTGGGCCTACCGTACTGCCTTTAAAACTCCTATTGGAATGTCTCCCTATAGACTTGTCTATGGGAAGGCTTGTTACTTGCCTGTGGAGTTGGAACATAAGGCATATTGGGCTATTAAGAAGATAAATTTCAATCCTGACAAGGCAAGCTCGTTACGCAAACTACAATTGAATGAACTTGCAGAAATCCGTAATGAAGCTTATGAGAATGCAAGAATTTACAAGGACAAGACGAAGATATTCCACGATAAGAATATTCTTCGCAAGACATTCACGATAAATCAAAAAGTCCTCATGTATAATTCTCGCTTACATCTATTTCCGGGAAAATTGAGATCTCGGTGGACCGGTCCCTACATTGTGCAAACTGTCTATCCATATGGGACTGTTGAGCTATTAAATCCAAGGAACGGCAACATTTTTAAAGCAAATGGGCAGCGATTAAAGCCGTTCTTTGAGAACTTCCCTTCAGAAGATATGTCCATACCTCTGAATGATCCTGTGTATCAGGATGATTGATCTCCTAGTCTGATGGAGGTATAGAGTAGTTAGGATTAGGATTTTGCTGCTTTTGTTTTCGTTTTCATAGGTTTGTTAGAAGGAGGAAGATCTTCACTCTTCTCTCTCTCAGGTACTATCTTTCCTCACTCCCTTTTATTTTCAAATTGCTCTCATGTTTTGCTCATTGCACATCTTTTACATTGAGGACAATGCAAGATTTGGTTGGGGGGTGTAGGATCTCTTGGATGAATTCAGCGATTTGCAACATTTCAAGCAATCATGTGGAAATTTTTTCGATTTTTCAAAACTTTGAAACTCTTTTGGAAAACACTGGTTCTAGGCATTCGAGTTGATATGAGCATAAGAGGAGGAGATATGAAGTGTATAGGGCTGGAAGTCTGGAATTCCTCACAGCATAATGGTTTTTATATGTGAACTCCCCTATTTTTGTGATTGATAGAAAATCTGAACACTTTTACACCTAGTTCACATTACACGATTTTCATGAGTTGAAGGGATTATGTGACTTATGAATTAGCTAAACTTTGAATTAAGGTATTGAGAAATCAGGCCGGGGTACTTTGTCCATCCTTGTCCATGGGAAAATAATGAAAGATATGGATTTGTAAAAATCCTATCTAATTTAAAAAGAAAAAGGAAAAGGAAGGATGAAATTGGGAATGTGGAAAAATGGTGGAGAATTCCGATTAGGGCTACCTACTACCAACCGGGGGATGGTCTACCCGTAACCAAAGCCGGAAATGGGACGTAGTGTGAAAGTCGTCGGAAGGACGGTAAGGCAAATTCCTGTCATTGGCTTGATGTGGCTCTATGTACCTTGAGTTCTATAGTCTAGTTGATCTATGAAGAAGATAATCCTAGAAACTCGTGGAATGAATTTTCACTACCCACACTAGGCGAAATTTGTTCAAGTCTTTCTATTTATCAACCAATCAGCGGGAATTTCATATAAATGCTTATTATGTTTTGAGGGTTTACGGTTTCAACCTCTGTCGCCTAATATTTTTGAATCTTATGCTTATGTACCTTGGAATGTATAGAAGGAGGGTTTCTGAAGGAGAGTTGAGTTTTTGAAGAATAGGATTAGTTTCACGCATGTTTTTCTCGGGACTAGCAAAATGCTGGTTGGGGGGGTGTGTTGAGCTCTTAATTGTGCATATTCTAACCCCAATTCATCACTCATTGTGCATGGTTTATATGGGTTGAAAGCTAATTCAATGCATGTTTTGTGACTACAGGATTGAGAGTGGACTCTACTCAATTAAAGACACAAAGAGATCATTTTGAACTATTCTAATGGAGATTACTTGAGGACCAAAGAAGAAAAGAAGAGAGAAAGTGAAAGAAAGAAGCAAGGAAAGAAAGAAAAGGAAGAATGTAGATGCATGAAGATTGCCGACCGGTCATGACCGGTCGGCCAAGAGGGCCAGACCGGTCTTGACCGGCCAGCTATGAACAATGGACTAGTATTGCATAAGGCCGACCGGTCATGACCGGTCGGCCATGATCGCTGGATAGAGAGGCTGGAATTTCAATGAACTAAGGCCGACCGGTCATGACCGGTCGGCCATGGCTGCTGGTATGAGAAGAAAAACGTCCGACCGGTCATGACCGGTCGGACATCATTGCTGGAATGAAGACTGCTGGAGTGCTGTCACTTGAGGCCGACCGGTCATGCGTACTAAGTTAGAACTTTCTAATTTCTTCCCGAAATTCTCTGCGCTGCGTAAGTGTTACGCACTTTCTCGATTCTTCCGAAGTCGTGGAGCCTCCAGACTATAAATAGACACCTAGGGATTGTTCCTAGGGTATCCTAGAAGGGCTCAAGCGAGGTTGGAGGCTGTGGAAGTGAAGATTGGAGTTTCACAACTCCTTTTGGTTTGCTTTGCTGTTTTCATGCTTTTTGTAGTTGTTTCATGTTTCCTTGGATCATGAGCAGCTAAACCTCTTAGCTAGGGCTAAGAGGTGAAGCTTGTAGTGTATCCAAGATGTTTTAATTCGTAGTTAAGTGGTTTTCAGTTTTGGAATTCATGATTATGAACTAAGGTTTGAAGTTTATGCAAGTTTTAAAGTAATTTCTCTTAGTCTTGTGATGACTCATGGATGTTTGGATGAATTACTTATCTTCTTATTTGGTTTGCAACGGTCTAGACCTGTATGATCTGAGGAATCGGAGTGCGCTCTAGCACTAAGCTCTTCATGAAGGGACTTCATGCCAAAGTTCTAGTTTTGGTTGATTATCTAGAATATGTATGGACTGTGCATATAATTTGAATCCAGTTCAAATCATGATCTAGCCTTGTCTTGTGAGAAGACTTGAGGATGGTTATGATTGGGAATTGGACCTATAGAAAAGGTGAATGACTTATGCAATGAGCATGCTCAGATCAGCCTAGAGTTGAGTGAACATTATGTACAGAACTTACATGTTACAGACTTCTGGTTTAATAGTTCTATTATCCGACTAGATAGACCTGACTGGTGATTCTAGTTGAGAGAATGGGAAACCACAGCGGATTGAACATCGAGGATTGCTACAAGTGGATCCTCGAACCCCTAGTGCCTTCTTATAATTGTTTACATTCAATTTAGATTAAACTGTTAGTCACACACATTCTATTCAAACTTTGATTGTTAGCTTCAATAGAAACTTGTGGATGAGTTTGTGACATCCTACATAAGTCCCTGTGGATCGACCTCGGTATTACCGAGTTTATTACTACATCGCAACCCTACACTTGGGGAAGCGAACATTGCTCTCTATAGAAAGGGTAAAGATGAGGGTCCCGTTGAAAATCCACAGCTAATATCTTATGTTATTTTCCCTTTTTTCATATAGGAGCAATCATATCTAAATGAAATTAAAAAGGGAGAAAAAAAAATCTCTCCGTTGCCTGGTTGTAGAAGGAAAGAAGGGAAAAGAAGTTTAAATGAGTATATGATGTGGAATATAGACCGATCATGTAACGGTTAGCCAAATGATAACTTCCATAGTTACCATAGAAAATAGGATTCCGAAAAACAGGGATATGTTTGGATAGCAAGTGGAATCCTCAAATTCATTTCACCAATCGTCTTGTTTCTTGTGCCAAACACAAGAGCGATGATTAAGATGTTGAATCCATGTATTTAAACAGCTCCTCTTGACAAGCAAACAATTTCCATTTTCCAATGGATTCCATGTATCCAAACACACTCAGGATGAAAACAACTAACGAAAATTCCAAAGCTAACGTTTGATGGTGCTTTCATTACCACATGCATCCATCACATGTAAGAGATCCAAGCTGCCCATCAGGTGGGCACTGCATGGATGTTAACTGGTAAAGGGACTCGGATTGACTTGAGTCGAGTAGGGAACTCTTGAGTCTGAGTCATATGGGACTTGTCTAAGTCTTAAAACTATGCATTCTTCTTAACATATATTTTCAATCATATATATCGTGACAAAGACGCGAGACAGACTTGTTTGGGCCTGAGGGTTTTCTTTTTCGTACGCTGTTAGATCTAGGCCTTTCATCAAGTAGGCTGATTGTGAACCTGCCCTGGCTAGCACTTGTCTGAAACTGCTCACAAGTTGTATAACTAGGCTTGAAAGATCAGCCCCTGAATAGGTGGATTAGAAATGTTGTGGGAAGTGATATAACGAAGTATTATACAATGCTCTCAACTGATCAAGCTTTGTTGTTTTGTCATTCAAGCTGTAAATATGATGGGCCTGATTGGGGAGGGCCTACATGCCACACACACACACACAAATCCCCAAATTGGAGAAGTCCTAAACCATAAGAAACATTCGCCAATTCACGTTCAATGAAGAAAAGTTTAAACATTCCATGTCATGTCATAGGATTTTTCAATATACGGGATTTTTAGGCACATAGGCGGTAGCACCACGATTTAGATCTTGGAATATTGAAACATATTGTACAAAGATTTAAAGATTTGACCCATCGTACATATGAGAACTCCATTTTAAAATCAATTTTTGAGGGATATAATCTTATAATTTTGCTAAAACCTAAGTAGGTTATTGATTTAAGTCGTTGCCCAAGAGGAGATTCTCTCCCCATTAATATACTAAAAGATAACTGTTGTGAGGGATAGGGAGTCAAGTGGTACCATACCAGATGAAAAGTTCAAATCAATGACTCTTTCTACTATAATGAATATTGACCATCAATTTCAAGCTATTGCTCAGATTGTTAGACTCACCCAATCGATCAAAGCAAAAAAAAAAAAAAAAAAAAATTCTTCCTATGACAGAAGGACAATCAAAGATGGCTTTTTATATTTTTATATTTTTTTATTTCCTTGTCTTTTTTGTTAGTCATGCGCAACACACCCACCTTGTTAGCTGCGCAACGCACCCACCCACTGGTGGGTTAGCGTGTTTCCTTAGCACTTAAACCTGAGACTTGCTGTTGAAACGCCTAGGCGTCTTCCAGCTGTGCTAGGAGGCGAGACACATGGCCTAGAATGATAGACAACGGCTATACCTTTTTTGGTGTAATAAATATGGATTGTCCATTTCCTTGCCTTTGGTTGGGATCATTGCGTCAAAATGATTTTTTTTGGAGCATTTACTGATTAAGGGTGGCCCTCACATGACGGATGGTCTAGAGAATGATGGAACTTTTCTAATATGATAGATATGAGTTGCCCATTTACTATCCAATGATTAGATGGCTTGGATCATCATTTCAGAACAATGAAGCATGTAATTCAGTGATCCGAACTATTGATATGATTGGCCCAATCTGGATGCCTGATAGATCATGCCAAAGCTTCAACCAGTTCGATATGTGTAGTCTCTAATTCTTCAGTTAATTGCCAGCATATAGGCAATTAATTAAGAAAGAAATGTGACAATATTCTACATTCGATGAAGAGAAGGGCAAGGAAACAATAACTAGGAACATTACCATCATATCAACCATACGTATCCTTGAACCATGGGGACCAATTGTGCAAAATGAAAATCCAAATTTACTATAGAAACTCTCTGTTGTGTAGTAGAGTATATGATACCTAAAAAAAGGGGGTAAAAAAATCATAGAAGCCCTCCTAGGCTTATACTGTAAAGAAATTCCATCGTATTTCAATTTGCAACTAACATGTTACAGGCAGACAATACATACAAAGAAATAAATAGAACATCAAATGAAATGTTTGTGCGAACTGAAGTTACATACAACGAACATGAGCACATGGTTCCATATTGAAAGATCTCTAAAACAGAGGAAAAAAAAAAACGTAAATCTTCAAGTTACAACAAAAAAAATATCATTTAAACATCTCATCATCATCGAGTAACCATTTCACCATTCTTCACTCCAACTACTTGCACGTGCAGATCACTGCAATCTTTGCTGCGAGAAAAATGTTTAGAAATGAAATTTGTGATTAAAAGCTGAAAGTATTATGCTAAATTTGGTTGCTTAAACCTATAAAAGAAGTGGAGCACATACCTAACTTTAAAAACTAATCATGAATAACACAGGAAATATAAGTTCCTAGTGCATTTGGTCGAAGTGTCCTGATGTGCGTTGCAAGTGGGGCCAATAGTTTGGAGATCCAAACTTTGATTTGATCGGATCTACAATAGATGGAAGATGTTCCAAAAATCTTACAGATCGAAGCTCCTAATATGTTGATCAATGTCCTACAAAAGGCAGTTAAGAAAATAATAAATCAAGTGCTTGGGAAAAAGATGGCCAAAGATTGCATGGCAAGGAGCTGTTAATTAGATTTGCTTGTGTCGAAACAAATAGATAACTTTTTGTAGGAATATTACTATCACGAATAAATTTAATACTTGGGATGTGAAATTACTATACTCATCCAATATCAGCTTCAAAGCATGCATAGATTGAATGCAAACAAATCCAGACACATTAACTTGTCACGAGTTCTCTATGTACAAACAAAAACTAAACTACTACAACTAAACATGTATACATGTAATGCCAAATGAAGTAAACATAAAACAAAGGTTAAATCCATGTGCATGTGGAATCCCGACCATCCACATGCAGCGGCACATTTCACTATGGTAAATGTGTTTGAGATCCTAGCGTTCCATTAGATGAGCCACGTGCAAGAATCAGGCTTTTCGCTCCTAAAGTCAGGCACACTATATAAAAGAAATGAATGGCTAATACAACTCTTTCTGGACATCCATTTCTTTCATACATGGTAGTCCACCGGAGGAGGGAAACACTTGATTTTCAAGCTAGAAGTTATAAAGAAAAAAAACCTATCCACTTAATGGAAAGGTCTTATCTCACACCCTTAATGCATGTCGCTCATTTGGTTGGACAATGCTCCACACATGTCGGCTTAGGAAACCTCCCCCACAACTTATGCTTGGTTCAAGAATCAGGTTGGACTCAAATTAAGTGAGTCAATCATATGTCAATGAAATGGATAGTCAGCATTTAGCGTACATGATGGCATGCCAGGTGAGCAGACAACCTGAATTTTAAGCAAGGGAAGGTATATAATGGCTCCCACCTACTGAGCAGCTTGGTCATGCATATGTGTAAACTCTCATGAATCGACTCAAATGTACCAAGAAGCATTGCCCAATAAAATCTAAAGACTATAAATCAAATATCTGGTTAAAGCTTGAAAACGATGTACAACTATTCATTCCATAGCAACTCATTAATTAGCAAAATAAAAGTACATAAATGTAAAACCTGTCATGATGCATTTATCCCATCCTAGTGGGGGTAGTCCACACTATAAATATAATGGATTTCAGTGTGGATGGAGAATGCCCTCAGCAACAATAGCCTACACAAAAGACCAAAGAGATGGTTAAGAATTTCTACTTAGGTCAGGTTCCAATAGAATGAGAACTTGTAAAATTGCATATGAATCAATTTTCGTCCCAAACAGGAAATCACCATTTTCATTCAATATCGGCTTGAAAGTATGGTTTGACCACAAAATTTAAACTTCTAGGCTCATCAATGTTCTATGTGAACAACAAAAATTATTAGAGTACTGCCACCAAAAGGAACATGCATATTATAAAGCAAACAATCATATAAAAGATGAGCATATGCAAAAAAATGTAAAATGGCCCACTCATAAGGTGGTCTTGCACAAAAAAGCATTGGTGGTTTAAATAAAATTGCCAGCTGTGCCAATTGAAGATAGATGTGTGCCCCCACCTTGTTAGTTGTCAACCCTAATTTTTGCACACGGTCATCTTCACAAGAAAGTCCCCTTTATACACTGCTGATATGTGCAACACACTTGTCAGGTTGGCATGTGTACAGCTAAAGCCATTCCTGAGTGTTGAGTACTCTGTGATATACCAAACAGACACAACAAAGAAATGTTGAGGCCATATATGCGAAGAAGCCATCCCAGGCACAAATGGCAACATGGCATCCTTGTAAAGCTAACATTCTTCTTCCTTTTCAAGATTCCCACGCCAATAACAGGATATTTGCACTACCCACATAAAAGCATTTGGTTAGCAAATAAACACATCGTTATTTTACCATTATTGCAAATACAAACTTCGGGTAGCAACTGTTAGAAAATGACGAAAATGCCCATAAGAAGCATACCACAAAATTGTCCTTCTTGGGAAGAACATAAACACTTTAATTCTCCTCCATAAAGAACAAATCACAAAATAATTTTGATTATTATTATTATTATTATTATTATTTTTTTTTTTTTGAGTTGCAGAGGGAAAGTGGTTTTAGAGTAGGGTTCAAGATACATAAAAAAATAAACAGTCTTTAGAATACGGCTAACAGATAGTCAGTATTTGCAATAACCACGAATTAACCATGTAGTTATTTGCAAACATATGTTTTTATGTGCGTATTGTAAACATCCTATTATTATGGTTGTTAATTTCCATAACTCTTAAAAAATTCAGTTGCTAATGCATCCTTATGCAATTCTAGATAAGAATATTTTTGTGCCAGTGGGGCCATTGAGGTCCTTTGCTTAGCCTATTCTTGGATGTGACCTGATGAGACCCGAGTTGCATATATGATTGACCCAAACAATCCTTATGGTAGACCCTATTGTGAATGACCATTGTACGAAAATCAAACTACTAAGATGATGCTGACCATTGATGAAAGTCCTTCAAACAAAAAATTAATGGTCCTGAGTCCACATTTAACAAGTCACTTAGCAAAATTTAAAGTATTCAAATCAATGTGAACTTCGATAATGGTAGACCAAAAAAGGGTTAAGTAGATGGATAATGCGGTGGTTTCATCCAACCATATGACAACCTATGCTTGTCAAAGCAGAGGACCGCTAGCATAGTCTCATCCAAAAAGGTTCTTGGTTGAGCATTTATTCAAAACAATTAAAATGCAGATTTCAATATATAAAAAACTATTAAACACTACAACACAATAAAATACTGTCTGCCTTAAGATGGATACAAATTATAACAGGGATGGAGAAGCCTAGCAGTAGATTTACATAGTAAGAATTTAAACAGTTTAAAAGAGTAAATTACTTAAAGAATATATCTAGAATTTAAAATTCATGGGAATATATATATTTTTTCTAACTAACAAAAAGAAAATGTACAATAAAAAAATTCATATGATTATAGTAACTTGAAGTATAGATTAAACAGGAAAATAAAATGAATAGGGGAAAGAAGTGTCACCAATGTACCTCTGGCAAAAACAGAATGTGTGAGTGCTTACAATCTCTCCCATTCTCTGATGTCGATGGAGGAAATATACCGAATCTTATGCCAATCCTCTCCCTCGTTTTCTTGGAGCCTTGCTTTGAATTCATCACGCATACCCCACAACTCCAATATCTTGAGGGAAGTCACGTGTTGCAGTCCTTCTGGGAGCTTCTTCAATATCCAGCAGTTCGAGATCCGTATATGTAAAAGACTTGGCATAGCTCCTTCCTCCACTCTCCACTCCTCTAATTCATATAACCATTCAAGATGTAAGGATTTGAGTTGAGGAAACCCTTGTGAAGAGCAAGCCATTTCCTTTCCTACGTACGAATCATCCAGCAATCTTAGAATGCGAAGATTTTCCAGCTTCTCCAACGTCGCCAGTGGGTCTTGCTTTAAACGGGAGGATTCCAAGGTGAGCTTGGTGAGGTTTGTTGTGAATTCAGGTAACTTCTCTAGCTTTCCTTCCAAATGCAACTTACGTAACTGGAGAAAATGTGAAAGGGGAGGTACCAACAACTTCTCTAAGCGTAGTGCCACTACCGACAGAGACTGGAGACCTATTCCCAATTTGACAATAGAATCATAGAATACCTCAGCATCTGCTACTGTATCTAAACCTATTCCTAATTTTCTAAGATTGGTGAGCTTTCCCAAGCAACCCTCCATCCATTTGCCAGCCTTTACATGTGACAGAGTCTGCAAGTTACTTATCCGGTCAAGATTTAGATGCCCTTCTATCACAGCCCAACCTCCAATCAATCCCAAATGAATCACTCGTACGTCCTTCACTTGAAGATGTCTTAACTCATGCATCTTTCCTATTGTGCTTGGTACTTTGATGTTAACATAATGAGAAGTTACAAATAGAGTTTGTAAATTGGAAAGATTGCCTATGGTCGATGGGAGGCTTTTTAAATAAGTTTGGGTACAGCCGAGGTACCTCAAGTGGATTAGTTCACCTATTGCCCTTGGTAGCTTTTTAATTTGTACACCATGTAGATATAGCACCCTAAGCAACTTAAAGCCTCTGAAGAGAAACTTCTCTTGTTCCCTTTGAAGCCCTGCATAGCTTTGGGTGTAGATCAACACAGAACGAAGGTGTGGAGTGGAAGATTTTAAGGAAGTGTACTCACTTATTGCATTATGATGAATTGCAAGTCGACGGGCTTTAGATGCAGGAGCATTCGAATTCCCATGGTAAACTTCAAGAAACATGCCTTCTTTAGCTTCTGATATGGATAGATCCCTCAAAAGATCATGGATGCGACAACTTTTAATACCCCCGCTTGAACTGCTGCTTGCAACTTGAACCATACTTCTATGAATCAACTCCTTCAGATAATCTTCTCCGACATCCTCCAATGTTTCTTCCCCTCTCACTTGGAGTAATCCTTCTGCTGCCCACAGTCGAATCAATTCCTTGGCATGGAACTCACAGTCTTCTTGAAAATTGCCCAGGTAGAGAAAACATGCTTTCAAGTAATAGGGAAGATCTTTATAGCTCAAAGATAATATGCTGGAGATTTGGGCTTCTCCATTGACAAACTGCCAGCTAATGCTCTTGAATACATTCTCCCACTCCCTTGGTTCTTTTCTTGATAATAGCCCCCCAATGATGATGATTGCAAGAGGTAGACCGTGGCATTTTCCCAGGATCTGTCTTCCTAACTCCAAATCCTTAGGCCAACCTCCATCTTGTCCTAGGAATGTTTTCTTACAGAATAATTCCCAGCTCTCTTCATCGTTTAGAAATCTCATATCATGGGTCTGGCTTCGTGCATCTGCATATAAAGCAACGTCTTTGTTTCGTGTGGTGAGCACGATCCTGCTGCCATTATTCACATCTGGAAATGCATCTTTCAAAGCATCCCATGCTTGGTTTGTCCAGATATCATCTAATACCATCAGGTATCTCTTCTCCTGCAAATACACAGAGAGTTTCTGCCTCAGCTGAATGACGTTCATTTTCTCCACTTTCTTGAGCTCCTTTTCTGAGAGCACCATATGGCAATTTATCACGTTCTGAAGAAGATCTGTCACAACATACTCTTGAGATACAGAAATCCATGCGCAAGATTGAAAATGTGTCTTAACACGCACGTTATTATAAACTTTCTTGGTAAGAGTGGTCTTACCGACACCACCCATTCCGACTACAGAAACCACACAACGTCTCAGCTCTCCCTCTGTCAACCGCACGACCAATGCCTCCAAGTCCTCCTCAAAACCAACAAAATCTGGTTCTTGAAAATCAGGAGAAGTGAGCCTCCAATCTTGGCAGCATAGACCCGCGGAGCTTGTCCCTGCTACCTGGCTTATATTTTCAATTCCGTATGTCAACCTACTTTCAAAGATTGCATGGATTTTGTTCTTTATGCGTTCGATCTCAGAGCCCACCTCATGGCGAGTTATCAACTCACTGGAGGTGAAAGCGTACCTCCTAATGCAACACAGAAATCTTCTTCGCTTCAAGGTTGCTATCTTGAAGACAAAGTTGTCAATGACGTCCTCAGCATCGTATGCAACATCTCTCACGTCCCGCACCCAGTTTTTCACTCTTTTATCTCCTTGTTTGGCGTCTGCGTCTTCCAAGAAGCATTGCATCCGCCTAAATTCTGCCATGAGCAATTCGACTTGATCGCGAACCCCATGTAAGAAAATGGCTTCTCGAATGAGCTGGTCACTGAGGTTTTTGAGAAGGATCTCGACAACGGACTCAACAACGGACATCTTTCCTCACACTGTTTTTTTTTTTTTCCCCTCTCTCAGAACAAGAAATTTAGATCAAAGTTTTCTCTCTCTTGATTGATGTTCAATGTCTCTCTATTTACAGAGGCCAGATAGAATGGTCATGCGACAAACCAGTCATGGTACGTTGCCAGTAAATGGTTGATGATCTGGAGCCTCCCATCTCGCGGACTTTATCGTACACTGTATTCCAACCGTCTACTTGTGGCCTCCAAGCAGATGGTATAACAAATGAAATATCAACCATTCATATTCAAAAGTGAAAAGTATACTAAGGGCTCACCTGGCATCTATACTCGAGTCCATTAAGACCTTTTCAAGTACGTAATTAGAGCTCTTCTAATAAGTTATTTTTGTTTTAGCTCGATGTTTTAGATAATCTTCATAGATAAAATTACTTTCTCAAAACGGAAAAAAGCTCTTATCGAGATTAAAAGCTTTCTTTAGGAGTAGCTGATGCTGTTTTTAAAGATTACAACAACTCCATTATAAGAGCAATTGTTTTGGTGGATCTCATTAGAGATGGATCATGCTTTAAAACATTTAATTTGGGATGTATGTCGGACATAGGATGCGGATCATCCATCATACGGAGCCCACCTTTGATGTGCACCGTCCATCGTGTGAGCCAAACTTTCAAAGTGTGCCGTCCATCATATGTGAGGCCCGTCTTGGATGTGGACCATTCATCATTGGGGGCTGACATTTGGCATGGACCGTTCATTATGTAGGGTTCCTCAATATCCACTACCCATCACATGGAGTCAACATTTGATGTCCATTTGTGTGGGCCCCACCTTTGAAGTGGGTTGTCCATCATGCGGGGCCTACTTTTGTTGTCCACCATCCATCGTTTGGGGTGCACGTTCTATGTGGATCATCCATCATATTGGGCTATTTTAGATATGGTCCATCCATCTTGCAAGACCTTGGATGTGAACTGTCCATTAGGTGGGGCTTACTTGATGTAGACTGTCCATCATGAGGGGCCACACTTTGATGTGGACCATCTATCATGTAAGGCCCACTCTGTCCATTATGTGTGCCCACATTGATGTGGACCATTCATTATATTGGGTCGCACTTTCAATATGGGTCATTCATCATGTCAGCACACCTTTGAGGTCAACCGTCCATCATGCGGGCTCATCTTTGATGACCATTACCTATCATGTGGGTCTTACCTTTGATGCGGACCATCCATCAAGTGGGGCCCACTTGAGGTGGATGGTCCATCATGTGGGACCCACCTTTGATGTCCACTAACAATCTTGTGGTTCCCACCTTTGTTGTGGACCATCCATTATGTGGGGCCCAACCTTCAATATGGGTCATTCATCATGTGGGCCCAACTTTAATGTCAATCTTCCATCATGTGGTCTCACTTTAAATGTCCATTATCCATGACCTTTGATGTGGACTGTCCATCAGGTGGGCCCTGCTTGATGTGGATCGTCCATCACGTGGAGCCACACTTTGATGTGGGTCATTTTATAGCCTAAGCCTAAAATTGTGATGTTTATCTACCCCTCCAGTCCCCCAAGAAGTTTTTCTTTTAATGGTGGGCATTCAAGCACCACTGTTTCCTATGGTGCGGTCCACCTGAGATTTGGATCTGCCTCATTTTTTTCGGCTCATGCCCTAAAATGAGCTAACAAAATGCATGGATGACATAGATAAAACACAGACATCATGGTGGGGTCCACAGAGCTTTTCCAACACCAACCAATATTGAGGTGGGGTATTGACGGGTCTCTATTGAATCCATGTGCACGTTGAGTGGTTCTAGTGATGTCAATATAACACACAAGAGAGGGAAAAAAAATAACACAAGTAGAGAAAAAAAAGATTGCTTTGATTGAAAATGGAGGTGACAATGTACTATAGATGGCATGGGGATTCATGTTGGGGATGCCTTTAATCTTGACACTAAGAGGGCTTCGGGTGACCGATGGGACTTGGTTGGGTGCTCGAAACTTCCCTGGATAGGCTTATGAAATTTGGACACTACTAGATCGATTGGAGGGGTTTTCGGCTGCCCGAAACTCCCCAGACAGGAACTATGAACTCTTTGGATATAATTTGGTTTTGATGGGTGCCCGATGGGATCGGGTTAGTCACCCGACAGACATCGAACTATATAGGTCGGTTACGCGGTTTTGCACGGGATTTGTTTCTAATTCCAGTTGTTTCCTATTTAAAGGGGTGTAATGCTGGATTAGGGTAGAACATAAGGAGTCCTGGACGTGTTCAAGGGGTTGAGAGAGTTCTAGGGTGAGAGAAAAAGCTTGTGGAGCTTGGGTTTCTCTTATGGGGCTTGGATCCAGGTAAGTCATTCTTCTGTAATCTCTTGTAATTTCTGATTCATAGTGAATTATTCGCTTTGTGCTGTAGTTTTTTACCCGTGAGGGGTTTTTTTCGCGTAAAATCGGATTGCCTTCTTGTGTGTGTTGATTTGATTGATCATTATGATTGCTCTCATTTGATTTTTCTTTCTCACTTTTGATGCGGGGTTGGTCTTCTTTTCCCAACAAAGTGGTATCAGAGAGAACGTTAGGAGGTAGATCAAAATTTGAGACAAGGTTTCAATGATGTTTAGCATGATATTCAACATTTCCGAGTAAAATAACTTCGAACTGTGGAAGGTGAAGATGGAAGGCCTTCTAGTTCAACAAGGATTAGAAGAAACAATCCTTGGGGAGCGACCAGAGATTATGAAAGAAGATGAGTAGAAGAAGCTAGATAAGAAAGTCAATGTCTCAATTCGATTATGCCTAACGGATGAGGTCCCATACAATGTCATAAGGGAGAAGACTATAAAAGATACATGGGCGAAGTTAAAAAATATATATGCAAAGAAATCTTTTGAAAATCGTTTGTATCTGATGATGCAGTTGTTCAATCTGAAGATGGCAGAGGGAGACTGATGTTGAGAGCCACATTAACACGTTCAATAGGATCGTTTGCATGTTTTTGGATGTAGATGAACCGATGAAAGACAAATATCAGGCATTTATCTTGTTGAATTCGCTTTTAGAATCATATGAGTCATTTAAGGACTCTTTGTGTGCGGGCGAAGGCGATGAGAAGAAAGAGAGGTAACTTGGGATCGTCCTCTGATGAGGCACTGGTTATGAGGGAAAGAAATTCTGAGTGGGGTGGGGTAAGGGGAAGGGGAAGAGCAATGTGAGGTGCTGAAATTGTGGGGAAGAAGGGCACATGAAGAGGGATTGCCAAAATCCCAAAACAAGGCAAGAGAAGTCTAGAGATTCTTTTAGGGAGGCAATTAATACCGTGGAAGTCACAGAGGATGGTTGTAATGATAATGATGTGTTGACTGTATCCGCTAAGGGGTTTCTTGGTGGAAAGTGGATCTTGGATTCAGGTGAATCATGTCACGTATGTCCTAATCGAAGTTTATTCATGACATACGGGACGTATGATGGTGGATCGGTGTTTATGGACGATGGCTACGCCCACAAGGTGGTGGGTATTGGTATAATGCCCATTAGGATGTTCGATGAGTGCTACAATCCGAAGATTGCACACCCAAGTGCAGGTAGCAGAGTAGTAAAATACTCGGTGAGATCAAGGTCAAACCACAGGGATTGAGGTTAAGAATACTTAGAGGAATTAGTTTAGGTGAGAGAGATGAAATCTAGTTTAATCCACAAGAGTGGAGCAAGTTGTATGTGTGTTGATAAACAAGAAAGAAAAGGGCTAAGGCATTAGGGATCCACTTTTGGTTTATCCACAAGGTTTGATTCATTGGTCCAACTATAACTCAACTGGAATCGAATAAAGACCCGTTCCAATTAGAAGATGAAACGGTTAAACCACTTGCATATTTCATAAAAGATGGTGATCTAAACCGAATGATCTGACCATGAAGCACTCATTAGTTGATCGCAGGGAATCTCAATCATCCATTGTGTTCGGAGTCGACAATGGATCAAGAAATTATATAGATCAACAACTTTGCCAAAAATTCAATTGATAAGATCACAAATAATACGATCAAATGCATACTTACAAAATATGAGGCTTTGATTTATCGATTCAACTGTTAAGATCTCGTCTATCAATCGCAGGGAATCCAAAGCATCCAATGTGCCCAGAGTCTACAATGGATAAAAGGATTTTACAGATCGATGACTTTACCCGCACTAGCTCGATGACCGTAGGGAATCCAAAGCATCCATCGTGCCCGGAGTCGACGATGGATCAAGGGACTTTATCGATCACGAACTAGTTAATTGGTATGCAAGGAATCCCAAGCATCCATCGTGCTCAGAGTCGACGATGGATCAAGGAGCTTGCACAATAATAGCTTCCGCCGAGGTAGATAATCACACTGATTAACCAAAAAGAACTCCAACATTCAAGGACCATTGTTGAATCAAAAGAATCAAAGTTTGCAAATTTCTTCAAAAGCTTCACACCTAGCATTAGCTAGAGGTTTAGCCAACCATGCTATAATGGAAGACTAAATTCTCTACAAAGAAAATTTTTTACACTACTCTACACTAAGAAAGAAAAGGAAAATAAAGCAAGAGAAGAGAGAACTCTTGGATTGTGAGATGATGAGAATGAGAAAGAGTGAAGCTCCTTTTATAAGTTTTTGAGAGGCTTCAAGCCTAGGTGGCACTCCAAGCCTAGGATAAATTTTTCTCTCGGTTTGGGCTTGGAGTAAGGCTTGGGATGACATGTGACACTCCAAACCTATGTGGCATGAAAAGTACTCCAAGCCTAGAAGTGATTTTTCTCTGAGTTTGGGCTTCATAGCCTAACACATGTGTAGGGAAAGGAGAGAGAGAGAGAGAGAGCTCCTCTTGCTTCTACACGTTGGATGGATCGAGAAGCACTTGCTGGAGATTCTTCCACTGGTTGTTGAATGTAAGTGATGGAGGAGACATCCTTTCAATAGGTTGCTGGACATGGAAAGGTCTTCATCTGGAGTTGCTAGTTGCTGATCGTCCACCATATCTGGACAGCAAAGGAGTTGGATTCATGCTGATTAGATGATCAGCACGTGTGCTGACCTGGACTAGTCCACCTCGCTAGAAATTGATGGACGGCTGGATGTGAAGCAGCCTGGGTCGGTGAAGGAGCTGAAGCTGCTAGAGATGTCAAGCTTTGCTGGATGATCAGCAGCTGGACGGTGGTCTTTGAAGAGATGGACGGCTAAAGGGATTGCACCAGCACATGTGATGGTGGTGATCATAACACCTATCATTGGATGGTGTGGTCCACCTTTTTCATGGCTGACGTTGTTCAGCTGGTGGACGCTGATCATTTATGGACGATGCTGATGATGGTGTCCAGGAGGTGGAGCTGATGGTGAGGCAACTAGGACGGCTGAGATGATCAGCTGGTGGTGAGGGTGGACGGTACGTGAGACTGGCCACACAAGATGGATGGCTGCAATTGAATGGTGCAGACCGCTGATCACAAGTGGAGATGGGAATGGGGTCCACACTACTGGTCTTTGAGTGGTTCCTCCAACTGTTGGATGGATGGATGATGGTAGGCCACTTGCTGATCTGCATGTGTGGTTAAAATGGTCGGTGGAAGATGATCTCCCTTGATGATGATGGAGTGGACGAAAGAGGATGGAAAGATGGATGGGCGGTGAATCAGGTCCACCAGTTGCTGGATGATCAAGCCTTTGATTTGATGCTCATGAAAGTGTGGCCCACCTTGATGTGATGGCGTGGATTGAAGTTTGGGCGGCTGGTGGAGTTGGATCTCCTTCATATTGACCAGCTGATCGGATGGTTGAGACGTCCTCCATTTGTCACTTGATGCATGGCTGGTCCCACATGTGGACATCCAATCTTGATCTTCAAGCTTGCATGCTTGCTTGATCACGATCATACAAACAGGCACAACCTGAATTTTCAATGAGCGGTTGTGATGCGATCCACCGTAGCATGTGATCCATCATTTGAATTTTTCAATTCAGTTTCCTTCAAGATTATAATACACTTGATCTTCATCACTTTTAGGTCCTAAAATGCCTTGATTGGCTTGGATCTTGTCCAACCTCTCTTGATCACCTGAATGATGAAAATTAATCTAATGAGGGATAATTAACCGGGAAAACAATGATAATGCTCTTAACAACCAGGGTTAATTATACAATATTAGGTACTTATCAAAGAGATCGAACGAGTCCTAAAAGATGTGAGGCACATCTCTAGGCTATAAAAGAATTTGATCTCTCTTGGTGCACTCGGGGCGATTAGGTGCAGGTTTATTGGCTGCGATCGGTATTGTAAAGTGATAAAAGGGGCACTCATGATGATGAAAGCATGGAGGTGCAACAATCTTTACAAGTTGATAAGGAGCACTTCTCACGGTAGAGCTACGATGACTTAGTAAAATCCACAGTTGCTCGTATGTGGCAAGTGCATAAGGGCCACATGAGAAGAGCAAGGGGGCACGAAGGTACGATGATAGAGTCGATGAGGCACGAGAAGTGGTGGAGCTATGAATAAGACAAAGTAGAGATGAAGAATGGAACTTTGGAGCAGTGGAGTTTGAAGATTAAAGTTACGATGGAGATTGTTGGGGATGTCTTCAATCTTGACACTGAGAGGGCTTCGAGCAACTGACAGGACTTGGTCGGGTGCTCGAAACTGCCCTGGATAGTCTTCTAGAATCTGAAAGCTGCTAGATCGATTGAACGGGTTCTTGGCCTCCCGACAAGGTAGGGTCGGGCGCCCAAAACTCCCCAGACAGGAACTGTGAACTCTCTTAACAGAATTTGGTTTTCTCGAGCGCTCGATGGGATCAGGTTGGTCGCTCGACCAACAACGAACTGTATAGGTCAATTGCGCGGGAATTTGTTTCTAATTCTAGTTGTTTCCTATTTAAAAGGGTGTAATGCGGGATTAGGGTAGAACACAATGAGTTTTAGACGTGTTCAAGTGGTTAGAGAGTTTTAAGGTGAGAGAAAAAGCTTGTGGAGCTTGTGTTTCTCTTGTGGGGCTTGGATCCAACCAAGTCATTCTTTTGAAATCTCTTGTAACTTCTGATTCATAGTGGATTATTCACTTTGTGTAGTGATTTTTTACCCATGAGGGGTTTTTCCATGTAAAATCGGATTGCCTTCTTGTTTGTGTTGATTTACTTAATCATTGGATTACTCTCGTTTGATTTTTTTCTTGCTTCCACTGTAGGGCCGACCTTTTTTTCCCAAAAATTCACTCACCTAAATATAAGAGGACTCACTCTAAAAAACTTATCAAGAAATCTCACAAAAAATGAGAAATCCACTAATGTCTTTTCTTCACTTCTAAAATTATATTTATAAAGGGGGGGGGGGGGGGGGGGGGGGGGGGGATTAAATCAGGTGGGTGGAATGGAGAGAAGCAGTGAATGAGGAGAGACCTAAGGTGGTCATTGGTATCTTTAAAGTCAAACTTGAATATGATATAGTGTTTCTTGTTACAACAAAGACTGCATCAATCTCTTCCCCATAAAAAAGAACTCGTTCTCGAGTTTAGCTTGGTAATTCTTAATTTCTTATTTCTTCCATTGAGATCCCATAACTTGTTATTGTTAATCAAATTATCTTTGTATCGGAGATTGTTCTTCCATCAGATAATATATTTAGTGTAGGTACCTTATTTTATACTCATGGACCGTTGGTAGAATATTGTTAGGCCATGAAAGTATCACACCTCCACACTTATTTTTATCTTCTCTTTATCTGCTCTGATGTCTTGAGATGAAACAACATACTCTAAAAGAGTACATCGTTAATTATGAATGAGTATTTTTTAAAATTGACATATAACTTTTCTTAACGCAAAACACGTAGCCAATGGTCTTTAGGTGCTTGGGAAGAGATAAAAAATTTATGAATAACAAGACTTTCACATTCGTTCGTTTTGATCATTTCATTAAGTACTTCATTAACATCTTTGTCATAAATTGGCTCGTCATCACCTTTAGTTAGTTAAGTCATTTTAGTAAATACTTTATAAGCATCTTTATCATAAATTGGCTCATCATCATCATCAAATTTTATGTGGTCTTCATTCACTTTACCCTCATTTGATTTGATCATTTTATCAAATACTTTATAGGCATTTTCGTACAAATTGGCTCATCATCATCATGTAAGGGAAGGATGCACAATATGATGGATCTCGCAATCCCCAACCAACTGAATTATGGTATATATGAGTTGTATGAAACAACCTCAATAGTCTAAGATGAATAAAAGCAATCACCACACACGACACAACGATTTTTATGTGGAAAACCCTTTAGGAATAGAGGTAAAAACCACGGGACCTTGTCCGGTCAACAAATCCACTATGTTAATGTATTACACGGGGATCATAAGTTTATAACACACTCGGATCTAATTTTCTTCACTCTTAGGTGGATTATAATAAAAGAAAACAAACAATGGAGAGATCTCATCAACAAGGATTGAAGAATCGTCAAAAATTGTCCTTGAAGAGGCTACGAACACAGACCAATGTCGCGGATGAACGTCAATAACTCGGTCTCCTCTCTCTATCTTCGATTTGGTTACCTCCTCTCTCTCTCTCTCTCTCTCTCTCTCTCTCTCCCTCTCTCTCTTTATCTAGGAACGTGTTAAGTTTCACTTCATTGCCCTAATCCCAAATTAGCAATGCTTAAATGGTACTTGAACCGAAATTAGAAACAAACCGCCCAGAAACGCGTTAAATAGCGTGGTCAATTGATTAATGACCCTGATCAAGCACATCTCTCCTTACTCCTGAGGAGGAACACACCTTCATCAAATCTCCCTCTTTTGACTCGAGAGGAGGGCTTCTCCGTCTTCAAGTCCGTCAGGCTTCTACAAGCCTCAAACTTGCCCTTGGTTAATGCCTTGGTGATCATCATGTCTGACCCGTTGTCATCAGTATGGATCTTCTCAAGTTGTAACACCTTGTTCTCTAAAATATCCCTGATCCAGTGATACTGAACTTCTATGTGCTTCAACTTAGAATGTTGGCTTAAATTCTTGCTCAAGTGTATTGCACTCTGGCTATCACAGTAAACCACGTGCTTATCCTGCATCAGGTTGAGTACTTGTAAGAAATGTTTCATCTAAAGCATCTCCTTGCATGCTTCTGTGTCTATAATATACCTGGCCTCCATCGTAGACAACGATACACACTTTTGTAACTTACTCTTTCATAAAACCGCTCCCCATGCAAATGTAAACATGTACCCCGATGTTGATATACTGGAGTTTATGTCGCCTTCTATGTCTGCATTTGTGTACCCTCCTAACACATGCTTTCCTTCACTGAAGCATAAGCTCAACTTTGATGAGCCTCTTAAATACAGTAGTATCCATTTTACTGTTGTTTAGTATTCTTTGTCAGAATTGGCAAGATACCTGCTCACTACACCAATCGCATATGTTTTGTTTGGGTGTATACACACCATAATATACATTAAACTTCCTACCACTAAAGAGTATGGAACCTTCTTCATCTCTTCCAACTCTTCCTTGATCTTGGGACATTGCCCGTCGCTCAATTTGAAGTAACTATGGAGTGGAGAACCGATTGACTTTGTTATCTTCATGTTGAATCTCTCTAAGACCTTTTCAACATACTGGTCCTGTGACAATCATAGCTTCCTGCTGCTTTTGTCATGCAAGATTTTCATTTTTAAAATCTTTTTAGTTGGCCCCAAGTCTTTCATCACAAAAGACTTGCCTAACTCCTGCTTTAGCATTTCAATCTTTTTTATATATATTTACCAATGATGAGCATGACATCAACATATAACAAAAGAATAAAAAAATCACCAGCCAAAAACTTACATGTGAATGCATAGTGGTCTGACTCCATTCTATCGTATCCATGCTTCAACATGAACAAGTCAAACTTCTTGTACCATTGCCTCGAAGCTTGCTTCAGCCCATACATGCTCTTCTTCAGCTTACACACCATATGTTCCTTGCCTTTAATTTCGAAAGCCTCTGGATGCCTCATATATATTTTCTCTTCCAAATCACCATAGAGAAACATTATTTTTACATTTAGCTGTTCTATCTCCAAGTCCATGCCTGCGGCCAAACCAAGCAACACTCGAATGGATGTCATCTTCACCACCAGTAAGAATATCTCATCGAAATCAACCTCCTTTTTCTGTCTAAAGCCTTTCACCACTAATCTGGCCTTGAACCTCGGCTCTGAACTCTTTTGCTCCATCTTTTTTCTGAACACCCACTTGTTGCTCAGAATTTTCTTGCCCTTGGGTAATTTCACCAACTGATACGTGTGGTGATTATACAAGGATTCCATCTCCTTTTGTATAACTTTTAACCACTCTGTCTCATGCACGTCGGATAAGGCCTCAGTGTAGTCTTTTGGTTCATCCCCACCAGTAAGTACATAATGTACTCATTGGCTAAGTACCTCTAGGATGGTTATCTCTCCCTATATGATCTCCTCACTTGTAGCTCAATAGGTGGATTAAGAGGGGGTTGCTCTCTCGGTTCATCTGCTGGAGGGATAACTTCGTCCCTTGCATCATGTTGCACTCCCTCATCATCAGGCACTAAGGGAGGAATGATCGGATCCGTATTAACTAGCTAATCTAAACTGGGTTGGGTCTTCTCTACTTTATCGATGTCTTGAACAAGCTAATCTTCAAAGAAAACCACATCTCTACTTCTGACTACCTTTTTATCAATTAGATCCCACATTGTAACCAAACTTCCCATTTGTATACCCCAGAAATACATAATGCCTGACCTTCATATCGAGCTTAGACCTCTTGTCTCTGGGAACATCAATGGATGCCCAACATCCAAACACCTGAGATGACTGTAGGGTACATCTTGCCCAGTCCACACCTTCTCAGGAACCTCTCCATTCAATGGAGGACGTCTTAGGTAGCTTGGCATGGGAAAGCATACATCTGATTCTTTTTACAATGATGCGATTCATTCTCTTAGCTACACCATTGTGTTGGGGGGTCTTGAGTACCAGTTTGTTCATGTCGTATACCCAGGGTCTTACAATATTCATTAAATGCTCTGGTGTATTCCCCTCTATTATCAGTGCGAATGCACTTTGATGGTTTACCCATTTCTCTCTCTACAATGACATGAGAATGTTTGAAAACTCTAAAGACCTGGTCCTTAGTTTTTAATGAATATGCCTAAACCCTCCTAGATGTATCATACATGAATGTAATGAAGTACAAAGCCCCACCTTGATATTACCCATACCATTCATAGGTCACAAGGGTCAATCCAACAGTCGAATCACTCAAGGATTCAAGGCCATGGCATATTTCGGCCTTAGAAAAACACCAAACCGATTAGATCTAAATCGATATCATTAGATTGTCCAAACCCCTATCATTATGACATAAGATCTCTCACAATACTTCCTCTAATTATCAAAACTTCTCGACAGACCAAAGCGGCGAGCGGAAGACTGATCTGCCCCATCCATAGAGTAATCCAGAGATTGTAAATCAAGAGCTTAAGAAAAAATAAACGGAGTTTAAAAGTTACCGGTGGAGGCTCCTTCTTCACAAGGTTTCTCTTTCTTATGACTACATTTTTTTCTTTAAGGTTTCTTACAAGAATTCTCTATGGTTCCTCCCTTAAAATAGAGAAAGAGCCCTGGTTCTAGAAGATTCCACCAAGGTTTTATAATTTTTCGTAAAAAGTTAATTATTGTGGTGTTAGGAATCGACTACATTCACAGTCAACTGCTCATCACCGGCTGGGGAATTCTCAGTGTTTAACATGGTCACATGACTGCAAGTTGAGGCTCATTCTTTACACAGGCTAATTCCCTTCGCTTAGCAGCCTGTCTTCATTGTCAATGCCACTTTTGAGTGCAAGTCACCACTTCAGGCACGACTGGGAATTGGGGGTGACTCACCCTCCTCTAGACCTCCTCTTGAGTAAGGAGAGGCTTGACCATTCTACGTCTCGACGATGGAGCTAGCCAAAACTGGTCCACATGAGGTTGATACGTTCTCTACTACTGATGGGAATCTACTCTTTCGATCCTTTGTGAAAACCAGGGTTTGATTCGACTAGCAGGATGAGGTGACACCTTGGTCAGTCGGATCACCCTTATGCATCGACTACATAGGTGTGGTTCACGATAGATATATGCTGCTTCTCTTGAACACACTTCAACATTTGTGGCCGCCTGCCAAGACATGTAGCTTCTTTTGCTGGGTTGTCGTGCCACAACATGGTGATCACAAGGTCTAAGGTCAACCTTCTGTCGCGGTCGAGCCAGCTTCTGAAGATTGATTGTGACCATGTTGACTCCAGGTTAGGTGGAAACGGATCAGTCTATATCAGCATTGCTTCCTTTTCTTTCTCAGAGAATTTTAGCAATCCCCAGTCATTGTTGTCTTAGATGATATTCCTGAAAATGACTTAATTGTTAGTGGAGTGGGAACGGGTTCCATGCCACTTACAATACTCAGTCTTTTTTAACTTTTCGACCGTGAGTATTTTATGGTTAATGGGAACTTTAGTGAATTTCTCAGCCAACATTATCTTAAAGATCTCATTAGCCTGAGTAATATCGAACGTATATGCCTTATGAGTTTTCTTTGTGGTCAGCACAGTTGCTTTCATTCGAACCAATGCCGAACACACAAATGGCTTCTTGGCCACTGCCTCGGCCGTAACCACTTTGTAGTTAGGATCATAGTAGTATGTCCCAATTAACGAATTCTTTTGTATTGTTCCATCCCAAAGAAAGGCTTCCTATCGGGATACTTTTCTTGTTAAATCGTATAAATCCACAAACTTTGTTCTGATAAATTGTTTCCAGAGTTTGTATTACAAGCCATCCTGAGCAAGTTCTACAAACTCGGCCTCATTCATGACTACTTTGCACTGGCTTTTTGCTTTCTTAAACTAGGCAATCTAGCTTTCGCACGATTCACCTGACAACTGTTGGAAACGCACAAGGCTAGCCATAGAAATTTCCCTATCCTTGTAGAAGAATTGGGCGTTGAATTTTTCTTCCATCTCTTGCTAGGTTCGGATGGAGTTTGGCAAAAAATTAGAATACCAAGTAAATGCCACTACAATTAAGGAATGACCAAACAGTTGTAACTTATGATAATCATTGTTAGCCAATTCACCACATTGCATGGTAAATCGAGCTATGTGCTCTATGGTCGATTGACCAGTGTCACCCTTGAACATCGCAAAGTCTAGTTGATAATTCCTATGTAATAGATACTGCCAGTCGATCATTCAGGATAAGGTTTGTGGTATATCGGGGTAGTGGTACGGTCAAAAACTTAACTTGCCACTCCTTGGACCAGTTGCATAACCTAACCACGATCCAGATGTTGAGGTTCGACCATTTGTGGTAGATTAGACTTACCGGATAATGTCCCCCATTGTAAGACAAATTCCTAGGGAAGGGGTGCCCCCCATGCGTTCCACAATTTCTAACTTCAGGAACAAAGTTTCTGACCTCCCACTTAGGTCTCTTAAATTCAGCAAGAGGAGGAGCATTCTGCATATCTTGAATTGAAGCAGGATGCGTATTTCGTTATATGTGGGGGTGGTATTGGCCCCAGGTTTCCAACAGAACTGACCACAACATTTTGTTGACGTGCATTCGGTGTCCTCTCAACAAGGATGGCCATCAACCAATTCAAGTTCTCAATCTGGTTAGCCATCTACCTGTTGAATTTGTCAGTCTAAATTCATAATTACTCAACCTAGCTCAGCCTGTGATTGCTCCACTTGGGCCCTCCCTTACTCCGCAATATGCTGGATCCCCAACTATATATCACGAAGCCCAACTATTATCACCTCAAGAGGGTCACTCCGAGATGAGGATGCCCTATCCTGGTTTGGATGATTAGGCATCGGGTTTGATGGCAGATTCAGGAGTTCAGGTGTTGGCTGCACCTGAATTTTACTGAGTAAAGGAAGTGCGGATGGTGTTGCGGGCTCATTAGTCCTAAAAAAGTTTTTGGTAACCCTTGACTCATATTTTTTGTTAATTAAAATAGTATCATTCACAACGGTATGTGTGCCTAATTAGGGGTCCCACCGGGTGTGCCAAAAATGTTGTTTCTCGGTTTCAAATTTGATCATGTGTGATGTCTGTGAGCATGCCAAAACCGACTGTGTGACTCAATTCCAATCGAACAACTTTAATCCCAAGCGTTAAGATAGGCTAATACATCAAACTCGACCATATATGTCCAAGATCTGAGGAGATCAATCACCTATTTAACCACTTGTAAGATATTGTTTAAGATAAGCAGGCGATTATTGGAGGGTGGGGTTCTTCCTCCGTAAATGGGTTACACCTTGCCTTTCGGATGAAAGGACTTTTAGAAACAAAAGCAAACAAAAAGGAAACACTTACAATCGACCGCAGGGAATAACTGCAAAGCACCTTTCAGAAAGAAGAACTGCTTGTATTAAGATAGAACTTGTCTAACATATGTGTGTAGACTTAGATTACCACTAAGGATTATAACTACTGGATTACTGTTACTCCTAATGTAGCATTAAGTTACTAGTAAACTAGCTAAGCAACGTAAAAGACTGATTATACTAAGAAACCTAAAGGATAAGTGATTTGATTTAATTAGTTTGTTTAATTGGGTTGGTATGAGAACCCTTGCTATTTATAGATTCCTTTGAAATAATCATATGTATGCATCCTACACATATAACGGTTATAACAATTATTTTAGTACTACTCTAGCCTTTCAAATTCTTCTTTCTTTTCTTGACACATGTCCTCTTAACCGCTTGTTAAACCTCTTCTCATTCAACCATGTTCCATCTTCAACCGCTCGTCCGCTTCCATCTTCCGATGACAAGTATTACTCGACCATAGCCAACTTTCATTTTTGCAAAACATGGTCAATGCGTGCGTGCTGTATACTTCTCACACAATGACATGTCCAGCTCTAATTAGCTCTTCCAGGAACCGTAAATTACAGGGTAGAACAACACCAATGTGATTTTTGAGATACGTCTCATCATCAGTAACGTGCCCTACTCATACAAACATGCAGTATAGGAGTAGGATGAGTCATAGCTACCATGGCTCATCCACAAGAGCTCCCACAAGATGCATGCTTTTAATCATCCGACCTTCCTCACCACTGATACCTTTGAAAGGAGATTGGTCGAATAAAATCGTTGGTTGACAGGCTGCTCGGCTTCGGTGGTGGATGACTGTGGGACCCACCATGATGTATGTGCCTTACATCCATGCTATCAATTTCTTTTGACAGCTTATGTTAGGGCATGATCCAAAAAATGAAGCAGATTCAAATCTCAAGTGGACCACACATGCCCTAACATGAGCTGTCAAAACTTATGGACGGTATGGATGTAAGGCACATAAATCAAGGTGGGCCCCACAGTCAGGGATCCACACACTTCGGTGGATCCCCAGATCCACTGAAGCCTCTCCTTGGTTGACAGTCTTAATCGACTGGCCCACCCACAACGCGTTAGGACGTGGTTTAGTGGTGCCAAAGTCAAGCCGCCCTGCCTACTCTGGTGCATGAACTCTGATTCTAGGGATTTTGTTTTCCACTTAACTTTACCAAACAGTCTCCAACTCTCTAAATCACAGCATCGTGCTTTTTGGCAAAGTAAAACGATTTAAAGAAATTTTACGCGTTTTGACGCGGATTGCATGGTGAGCGGACACCATAGAGATACGTGGTGTAAGGACTATTTGGGGCCTACCGTGATGTTGTGTTTTATCCTCGCCGTCCATCCATTTTCCAGCTCATTTTAGGACATGATCATCCCAAAAATTGGGGAGCTGATTAGGTGAGACCCGGGATCCCCTCTGACTGTGGGGCCACCTTGATGTATGTGACTACATCAACGCTGTCCATTCGTATTGAAAGCATATTTTAGGGCATGATCCAAAAAATGAAGCAGTTCCAAATCCCAAATGGACCATAGTACATGGAAAAAGGAGTGATTGGCCATTAAAAACTTCCCATGGACCACAAAAGCTTCGGATAAGATGATAGTTGTGTGGTCCCTTCGTCCAGGCGTTTGTGACCTAATCAACAGGTTGGATGGCAAATAAACACTCCAGTGGAATCCATGAAGCTTTTAAAGGTGAGGATTCAATCTCAACTGTTTCCTGGTGTGTTCCCTCGTATTTGAGTGAGCTTCATTTTTTGGGATCATGCCCTAAAATGATCTTTCAAAATGTTGGAATGTGCGGATTTAAGGTACATACATCACTATGAGCGCCATAGTCAGGGTTCCTACCCACCTCAGTGGATCCGAGGTCCCACCTAACCGGCTCCTCAAAAATGGAAGCACATCGAAGGATCAAGTAGACGATACAGTGGGGACTGAACATCTACTGTTGAAAAGTACGTGGGCCACGGAACTTTTGGATCAAGCTGATATTTGTGTTTTCCCTTCATCCAAGTCTACGTGGCCTTATGAAAAAGTTGGATGACAAATACATATCACTGTGGGCACTAGGTAGGTTTTACGACAGATATCATTATCTCCACTCTTTCCTGTGGTGTGGTCCACTTGAGCTTTGGATATGCTTCGATTTTGAGCTCATGTCCTTAAACAAGTTGGCGAAACGGACGGACGGCTTGGATAAAACACATACAGTCATGGTGGCCCCCTGGTGACATTCGCAAGGCAATCGGCTTACCAAATGCGCAGTCCCAGTTGCGGTTTTACTGCATCCAAGTGGACGGTCAAAATAAGATGAGTGCAGATGATCCAAAATGGATGGCTGCATTCGTGTCACAAGGTATAGGCTTCATCCAGTTCACCTGACCCAACTTTCCTGGCTGTCCATTTGAAGGACAGCATTCATATGCACGGATAAGATGGTTTGTTAGGTGCAATCTTCAACTACACCATCAATGGATGGGACCCATTAGATGGACGGTCTGGATCCACTGCTCTTCCTGCATCGTGCCTGGTATGGATCGAGCAATGCCTCGTCATGTTAGCCAAAGTGTAATTCCCGTCAACTAGAATGGTTTTTCTTTTGCTCAGGTCTTTTCGTTTTAGTAATTTTATGTAGGTCACGTCTTTCACTATCCTTTGTCTTTCCTTTTCGTCTTTTTTTTTTTTTTTTTTTTTTTTCTTTACATGAGGTGCCTTCCACTGCCATTTGTTTGATCTTTTCCCTTTTACTTTATATCCTGTCTCCCATTGCCACTGGCTTTTTGTCTTCCTAGTGATGTCAGGCAGGACGTCATTTCACCATCAAATCAAAGCTACGTTCGATATAAAGATCAGCTCCGTCTCTGTTGATTTAGACCCTACGAACGTCCGGGGCTGCTGTGGATGGTCCATGGATTAAAATTCAGCCAAAAAAAAAAAAAAAAGAAGCTAGAACAGCTATAAAATGCAAAAAGAGTTAATGGTTCTATTTAAAGGAATGGTGAGAATAACAGACGGTTAGATTGTTCTATTGGTGTGGTTGTTGAATCAATAGTCATCTAAGGCAGACTTCTAGGTGGATGGTCCAGATCTGTAGTCTGCCCTTATCTGTAGACGGAGGAAGATGGCTCTGTTATATTATATTACGGTAGAACAACATATGACAGCATATTCTATAGCAACAGGGTCCGTACTCATGCCTCAGTGATTGACTCACAAGAGTTTCATCATGAGATAATGGGTTCGAATCCCCAAAAAAAGGGCTCTATAGCAGAAGACCGTGCAACACCTGAGCTCTCGGGGCTCACCCCTCATGTTAAAGCTACTCTGTAACTAGGATCGGAGTGAGGAAATCAGGCCGGCCACACCACAGGGAAAATTGGGGACTGGGAGGCCCACAGCGGGAACTGCGGAGGCTTCATGTCCCTTGGGCCTGTTTAGATTGTAATTTTGATTTTACAATATTCATTTATGATTTTACAATGTTCATTCAGTTGGTCCTCAATCTTATCAATGCCTCTGCCATGCCTAATGTTTGTGCGAGCAAGCCATAATTGACTTTGCGACTCGATTCCAACTAGTTCAACTTCGATCCCAAGCACCAGAATAGGCATATATGTCATGCTCGGCCGTGTATGACCAAAACTTGAAATGTCGCCTACTCAGCCACTTGCTAATAAGTTTAAAACGATCAAGCAATTTGATAGAGGGTGGGAGGGTTCATCCTCCGAAATGGTTGCGCCTTACCTTTCACCAAAAATGACTTTTCCAGATACAAAACCGATAACGAAGATAGTACTCAACTGTCAAATAAACAATTCTACAGAAAGAGAACTGATTGTATTGAGATAGAGTTGTCCAGCAAGCGTGGAACAACAATTACAACTAAGATTGTCTAGCGAGCATCAATAAGCAATTACAACTACTCTTAAATTATAGACTATGCTAAGATAAGCTAAGGAAAAGATAAATAGAGTTTGTTTATTTGTTTAGTGTGAGTCCTCTTCTTCTATCGATTTCATCTTCTATTTATAAGCCTACTAAAACCATCTAGATCCCTTCTTTAGTTGGTTGTTATGACTACTGAACTTCCTTGAGACCCTTCCTCTTCTTACGATGTTTCGAACTCTTTAACAATTGCTTCGACTGCTCGCCTTCTAGACGATATGCTCCAATAAAAAAGCACCAACTGTCAACCCAAAAAATCCGTTCCGTGTGCCTTTACGAATTGTAAGTGTACTACACAACTACCGTGCAATACCACATGTCATCACCCCATTCGTCCTTTTAAGCCTGCTTAGAAATAGGGTATAACATTGCAAAGATGGTTTCGGGATGTTCAAAGAAGACACTCGCACGGAATTCAACAACTACCGACCTACATGACTAAGCACAATTCCTACTCCATGAGCGAGAAAGAATAAAGAATGGCAAAAGAAGCTGAGGTTCAACACCATAACTCCCACAACCTAGTAGCTTAGTGCATGACCGTAGGAGTAGGAGACACCAAGCATACCAAACATGCACAATAGGGAATGAGCATCAACAGATAAAAAAAATATTCCATTTCAAGATAAAAAAAAAAAATTTTTACATAAGCTCCCTGGGCTGAACCAAAAACAAGAGAGATGGAGAGAGAAATATAAAGTCTAGGAGGACTAGCCCTCCTGAGCAGCGGTTGTGGCGGTAACATCTCCTCCAACGACCAAGGTGACCTCCTCCTCGACCACGTCCTCGTCAGCCACTTCCTAGCAGTTGAGGTCAAGCTCAGGGTAATGAGCCTGGACCTCCTCCCGACAGTCAAAATATCCTAGGCTATAAAACTTTTCCTTTACTATTGTAGCATCATTGGAAACCTTGTAGGCCTCCACAATAGCCACCTCCTGGGCCGGGATGCTGACCTCCAGCTAGGCCTTCGCCGCCCACTCCACCTCGAGCTGCTTGAGCAGTTGGGCCAGCTAAGCCTCCGCATCTTCCTCAAAGCCTCATCCAAAGACACATTCTCAGCCCCTGCTAGCTCGAGCTAGGATTGGAGCAACTCCTTGGCCTCCACGGCCCTTGCTAACCAATGTAGAGGTACGCCTAGCCTCCCTGGCCTTCCTCTTTAGTTGGTCCACATACCCGCGGACCATAAGCACGCATGTGATCTCCTACAAAGAAGGGCAACTGAAGTTAGCAAAACACAAATGAAAAGAACAACGTATGATGAGACGTCGTTAAAAGGCATACCCTGAGACCACTGTTGAGCATGGAAGTGATAAGCTGGTCAGGGTGCGCCGCCATGAGGGCATTCATCTCTTCATGCAAAGGAGTTGAACGACAATGGTGAAGGGGTCTAGCCAGTTCGGGGCATGTCCTTACAATGCCCTAAACCCTCCTGCGGCTGAGCCAGCCGCAACGGTGCCGCTCCCCCGGGGTCCCCTCAGCGCAATGCGGCTCAACCCTCTGAGAAGGGGCATTCAAGTTGATGACCTCCCACTGCTGGGTAGGAGGAAGAGCATTGACCATCACCGCAAAGGCCTCTATATGGACAAAAACCGCCCTCGGGCCTGCGGCCTAATCAGTCTCACAAGTAGAGTGAGGGAGAGAGGCTTTCTTCTCAGTGATAGGCTTCTTGTCGGCCCTCTACTCCACGTAAGTAGGGAGCTTTCCCTTCTTATGAACCATCTCTGCAAAGAAGATGGATAGACTAGTTAGAATACTGACCAGTGGAAAGCAAGGATGATCTACCAAGCTCACATACTTACCACCCGGTATAAGGCTGAACTGTTGTAAGAGTTCGGTGGTAAGAAGCTTCTTGTACTCTCGATCACCTGTAGGTTGCTCTCTGGTAGCCCTGATCTGACGTTGAAGACGACCTGAGATACTAGGCCGCGACTGGGGAAGAGCTATAAAAATTAGGAGAATCTCACGCTGGCAGTGGACAAGGGGAAAATGGCAAGGAAGCAAAGCAAGTACAAGACCTCAAAAAATGATCCGACCTGGTAGGGCATAGGTTGTCGGAACCTTGTGCCTTAAGGCCTCTAGCTCAACCTTTAGTGCCTCCCACTCTCCCGAAGTGAGAAACCACTTGGCCTTCCAACTTTTGTTGGAGGACGGGTTCCAGGTAATGATGGAGTCACCCTTGCCCGACCACGATGAGAAGTAAAACCAGCCGTAGGCAGGGCTCCCCTTAGTCTGATACAAGTAGATGAGCTTGTCCGTAGTGAGCTACTCGTTCCTGACCTACTGTCAAAAAATGTAGCAGCAAAAAATTGTCCTCTAGGTGTTCGGGTTCAACTAACCTAGGGCGAGACAGAGATGACTCAAGACCGCTCTCACCATGGGGTGGAGAGGTAAATGAAGATCACATAGAGAGCGACCTCCCCAAAGAGGGGTCAACTCGGGACCTTATCAACTCAGGGTACTCTGAGACCCACAGAGCTGGGGATACGGTAAAGAGACTGGTAGTGACTTAGGTCAGACTCTGCAGTGCTTAACACAAAGGTATCGGCAAAATAAAGATAAGTTAGAGAGCTTGGTCTTCTGGCTTGCTCCCCTTCAACCATAACCTCCGAGACCTCCTCCTTGACCTCAGGGGATGGCCCCGCAGGGCGGGACCCGGCCTCAGTATTTGGTCCTGCCTGACCTACTTCCAACTCCTCAAACAGTCTCCCTGCCCTGGAGTCACTACAGGTCCCTACGGACTCTGGGCGATAGCGATCTAATAATGTGGTCGTGCCAGAATCATCCTCGAATGACATATGGGAGGACAGGGAGAAAGAAAATACTAAGGAAAGATGAAAAAGCTAAGGACCAAGGGACAAAACGTACTAGAAGCTCTAATATGAAGACTCCAAGGAGGGAAGGGATGCTAAACTTCGGGAGCTTGGGCGCTAGAGGCAACGACAAGCAGGGACATCTCGACACAACTTGGATGAAAAAATGGCAAAGTTCGGACACTAAAATGACTAAGAAGTAGAAAATGGAATGAGGATGGGGTTATTTATAGGCACCCTTCGTACCCACCCACCGCCATATTATGCCATGTGTTAGCACGGGGTGGCTTCGTGCAGAGGCGTAGCTTCTCGACTATCGTGCCGATGCACGTATCGCCACCTGATTCAGCCGAGCAGAGATACAACGATTCGACTGACAAGCCATCATCATGCGTTTGCTTATGATTCGCCCAAGCACTGAAACGGCTGTCGCGCTTTATAGGTAATCATGGCTTCTCTTCAGATTCCAAGCCAACCATTAATTCCTCGTTTCCTGCCCTTCCAGCTGGCGTCGATCGACCAAAAGTTTGAAAATTTAGGAGTTCCCACATGACCACCAGACCAGTTTGTCTGGACATCTCACTCCCGAGGTTGAGCATGTCAACCACGAGAGTGGGGGGCAACTGTTGTGGGGGAATCTGAGCTGGTCCCACACACACATGATAGAGAGCCCGCAGGCCCAAAGGCCTAAGTAGAAGTCGTCGGCCATACCTTCGAGCTGAGGGATAAGAAGTTAAGAACTCAGATCGACGGGATCCCTGAGCCGAAAATAATAGAAAGTCAAGGCCAAGTGCTCAATTCCCTAACAGGGTGAGGACAGAGCAGACATCTACAAGTGCTCTGCCCATCAAGCCAATAGTACTGGATTAATGTCTTGAGCTGGATTAACAAGGGAAGAGATCGTCCTCATCCCTTGAGATCGACAACTTGGGTAAGAAACCCAAAGGAAAAAGAACTCGGGCATTGAGCTTCGCATCCCGAGCTCATCTAGACGATCCTTGCCACAGAGAGGCGGTGCGTCAAGTCCGGGGCAAGTCCGCCGAACACGAACGAGATAATGATGGCGGCTCTATCCTAGCCGTAGATAACTCTGACAATTGGGGGAAGACTCCTGCTCTTTGATGACTCTTTAGCAATGTGTCTTAGATTTTCTCTAACACTTAACGCCCAGAATCAAGTATGCAATCCTAAGCATCCTCGACCCCATGTGTGATTCATACCTACCTGATTTAAGCATCAGAGAGTCTATATATAGCCGACCATTGACTCCTCTTCTTTCCTTGTTTTTTGTTCATCCCTTGTAGGTCCAACAACTCAAGGTGTCACAAGCTTCCTTCATCTTGAGAAGACAAAGGAGGAAAATATCATAAGGCTAGAACGGACCTTGACTATTGACCAAGCTTATCCGGCCTTGTCTATTGACCAATTTTATGCGACAACAGGCCCATGGTCAGGGAAACACCAACTAGGTAACGCCTAATCCGCTCCCATGAAACTTGGGTGATTGATGACCCATGTAACTTGAAGTCCACCATTTTCACCGTCTATTTGAGTTACACGTGCGCAACGTGGACAATTTATGAGTACATGCTAAAAACCCATCCATCTTGGGGACGCGGCCCACCATAATGTGTGTGACAGACTAACATCCACTCCATCCATCACTTTCCACAGCTTATGTTGGGACGTGAGCTAAAAAATAAGGCCGATCCCAAGTTCAGGTGGGCCAAACCACGAGGAGAACTGAGGATGGAGATTCCTACCATTGAAACATTGGTGGGTCCCACCCAAGTTTTGGATCAGGCTGATATTTGGTTCTTACCATCCTCCTTGTGGGACTCAACTTATGGACGGGTCAGGTGTCATACAAATAAAACGGTGGGGGCCCAGAAGAGTTTCAATGGTGGGTATCCCCATTCCCTCTGTTCACCTTGGTGTGGCCCACTTAGAGTTTTGGATTGGCCTGACCCCAATACCTTGACGCATGTCTCTCTGACCTTCTACTTTCCATAGATGTGTGTGGCCTACTTGATTACTTCCCTATTTCCCGCAGTAGATGTTCATAATTCACTGCTTGATCAGGTGGGCCCCACATGAACAAATAAATAAACATTTAGAAAAATGAAAACAAGGTATACATGCCAGATGCATCATAGGGCACATCTAGACATGAAATCACACAGCTCCAGGTCCCACTTAAGTTACCCAACCCCGGCTCAGAAATCGATCAGGCCATTCATGATAAGCCCAAGCTCAGCTACGGGCCTAGCTAACAAGTCCAAGCCCAAATGGGCACAGGGCTTCCACCCAAAACCTCAATCGGTAGGGCTGCCAATGGGCTAGGTTTGAGCTAGGCCAAGGCTGTCTACGCCCATCCCTGCAAAGTAAATTTAAGGCCTGAGCCCAGCCCATGATGATTATGCATGGGCCCAAGTGACCCATATTCAAGCCCAGATACACCCTTTAGTGCAAGATCTGGGCTGGTTATTAGGTGAGTCAATCATGCTTGATATTGACTAGAATGCCCTTTAAATCCTAAACAGGCAGGGCTGGTGGACTCCTATGCACAGACCAGGCCGAGCCAATTAATAAAGCCACGTCCCTCGGTGTACTATTTTAGCCCAAGTCTAGCTCAAAAGCCCAACAATCCAGCCTGGACAATTTAACAGACATCAATGGCTGAAATTGGCTGTCAATGGGATGGACCCAGGCCAAGAAAACTCCAAATTTTGAATAGACAAATGAATAAAGTCCAGCCCGAACCAATGCCCACACGGGCGTTGCTAGTGGGTGGCCTGAAAATTAATCAAATCCCTGTTTTGCACACCAACGTTTCTAATCCATCCATTGATTAGGTGGACCATGTGCATAAAGAGATGGACACTTGGAGAAATGAATCATGCCGTCTAATTGGAATGGCATTTTTGTAGGATGGACCACATGTACATGTGAGCCTGGTTCGGATAAAATGACTTGAACCACAGCACAGCCCAAAATTTAATCAGGCCATGGACGCCAAGCGCAAGCATTGTCGAAAGCTGGTGGGCCACCTGGCCCATTCCTGCCCTTGTGCCCAGACTATAGGCTGGAACCGATCAACTAAAAATCTGGGCCGTCTAGGATGATTGACATGACAAGATCTATCGAAAGACAATTCCAAAGATGTACAACTCAAGAATGGTGTAAAATGGAATTTAAATCATACGAACTATGGAATTTAAACATACAACAATTTCAAGCCATTCTTGAATCAAAACTCATAACTTTTGTGGCTCCTAGGAAGTTTTTAGTGGTGGGCATCCAATCACTACTTTTCGTGTGGTGTGGTCTACTAGAGCTTTTGATCTGCTTCATTTTTTGGTCTCATTCCCAATGGACTGGCAAAACGAATGAACAGCATGGATAAAATACATACATATATCGTGGTGAGCTGCAGAGTACCAAACACCACCTAGCTGGGAGGTGTTGGGGTCACAACTCAAATCTGTTGTGGGCCCACTATGATGTATGTGTTTTGAATCACCTTGTCTATCTATTTTGCCAGCTCATTTTAAAGCATGAGTCAAAAAATGAAGCAAATCAAAACCTCAAAGTGGACCTCACAATGGGAAAGAGAAGGGATAATGACACCCATCCTTGGAACCTTCCTAGGGCCCGCTGTCATGTTTTTTTGTCATCCAACCTATGTTGATAAGAGGTCAACAGAAGCCCAGATGAAGAGAAAACACAAACATTAGCTTGATAAAAAAAAACCGTTTGTGGCCCCACGAAGTTTTTAATGGTGAGCGTTTAATCACCACTATTTCCTGTGGCATGGCCCACCTGAGCTTTTAATCTGTTTCTTTTTTGGCTCATGTCCTAAAATGAGTTAGCAAAATGGATCGAAGGCATAGATATAAAACACATATATCTCAGTGGGTTGCAGAGAACCCAACACCACCTAGTTGGGTGGTATTGGGGTCGCCCCACAAACCAAAGAAGTGTAATGCGTTCTGCTCCGGCTGGAGGGACTTGGTCTAGGCAGGATGCGGTATGGCCGATGACCCAACACCAGCCAGCTAACTGGTGTTAAAGGTCTGTGGGCCCCACCATGATGTATGTGTTTCATCCACTCTGTTTCATTCACATTCAGCCATAGCACGTAAACTATTTCTGTAAAGGACCACTTAGTTGATGCTCTGGTAGAGTGTGTTGGATGATATGCAGCTACTTGAAATTGTGCACTTGACAGAGACATAAATGATAACAAACCATTCAAATCATGTAACTGCTACAAATTGCAAAAAAACAAAAACTAAACTAGATTTGGCCCAATTTAAAAATAGGGTTGAAGTTTAACCTCGAGCCCACCCTCAGGCCTAATACTCCAGCCCAAGTCCAGCCCAAGGTGGGCTAGGACTAAAAGTATGACGGGCCAACCTCACTCATCGGCTGCCCTATTAAGGACCATGAAACTGGGAGTGTTACCCAGGTGACATGTTAGTGGGTGTTACCCAGACCATGGGGCCCACCTTGATATATACATTGTATATCCCAAAAATGAAGTAGATCAAGTCTCGAGTGGACCACACAGTGGAGATTGAACGCCTACCATATATATAAAAACTTTTTGGGTACCACAAAAGTTTTGGATCAAGCTGATAGTTTTCGCTTCAATCAGATCTGCGTGACATTATGAACATATTCGAAGGAAAATAAACATTTAGGCCGGCCTCGGGAAGTTTTTAATAGTGGGCATTCAATGAAATAGAAAAACTGGACAACATGGGTATACAACACAGACGTCAAGATGGGTCCCATGATCAGGGAAACACCAACTAGTATTACCTGGGTAGCACCTACTCGGCTCCCCATGAAACTTGGTGCCATGATTGATGACCCATGTGATTTGAAGTCCATCATTTGGACCGTTTATTTGAGTTACACGTGTGAAAAGTGTACAATTTATAAGTGCATGAATGCTCAGAAACGATCCATCTCTGGATGGATGGAGATTGCCTGCAAAGTCTTTCCCAGACATTTCATGCAACGGGAAGCTAGGTAGGGCCCACCATGATGTTTGTGAAAAATCCATTCCATCTATCCGTTTCTTAGAATTGGGCCCAAAAAGAGGCAAATCCAAAACTCAAGTAAGCCACATGAGTCGGTAGAGAAATGCCTACGGTTGCAACCTCCCTGGGTCTTCTATGATTTTTATATGCCATTCATGCCATTCATTCCTATTCCTATGTGTATGAGCTGAAAACACAAAAAAAAAATATTAACCTGATTCAAAACTTGTGGCCCCACATATGTTTCAACAGTGGCCATTCAATCCTCACTGTTTCCAATCACGTGGTGCACTTGAGTTTTGGATCTATTTCATTTTTGGGCCATGTCGTAATTTGATCAACCAGATGAATGGGGTAGATTTCTTACAAACATCACTGCGGTCTCCAGCTAGCTTCCTGTCATACTGACACTGCCACTACTGGCCACAATGCTACTTGATGGTACTACGTGGACCTCACAACGGTGTATGTGTTTTATCCACACCGACCATCTATTTTGCATCAATATTTTAGGACATGAGTTAAAAAATGAGACGGATCCAAATCTCAAGTGGACCACACCACACTAAAACAGTAGTAATTGGAAACCCTCCATTAAAAACTTCCAAGGACCCATTGTAATGTTTATTTTCCATTAAATCTATTGATTAGGTCACAAAGACCCGGATTAAGGGGGGTAAAACAAATATCAGGTTGATCCAAAACTTTTGTAGTCCTTAAGGAATTTTTAATGGTGTGACCAATAGTGAAGTAGTTCCCTGAGGGGAAAGGTGAGAAAAACCCCCATTGAGGAGTGAAATAGGACGTGAACGGTGAGCTCCCAAGCAGTGGGAGGAGAAATCTCTGATCGACGTTCAATCAATCACCCCTGCTTTCTACGGTGGATGGATAATGGATAGGGTAGGGCAGTTTTCTCTCAAACATTAGGGTGAGTCCCACTAATTAGGTTCCGACCTCTTGGGTAGTAGACTATAGAAAATTGTAGGAGAGTCTTCATCATATGAGTCCACCGATTGGTTGTACGATCGGTTGGCCAATGGGCAGTTTCAACGAAGAAACTCTCTGAATGTTTTTGCTCGTTTTGAGACCGGTTGCTAGACCGGTCGTGGGATAGGTCTGAGTTGAGGCAGTATGCAATATTTTTTGGCGAAAACTCTCTGGACTATTTGCGTCCTGTCGTCCGACCGGTTGCCCGACCGGTTTGCGGAATTTGATAGTGTTGCGCGGTTTTCGCGCTACTTATTTTTAATTTCGGGTTTTCTCTTATATATATGTTTCCTAATCGTACTAAACCTTATTCTAAGCAATACCTATGTGATCTAAATAGGATTAGCGTTATTGGGAGAGAGGATTGAGAGAATTGTGTGCCTTATTCATCTTTGGGATCTACTCGGGTAGTTCTAGCTCTGTAATCATCTGAATTCGTAGTGGAAGGTGTCGCTTTGTGCCGTGGTTTTTTTCCGCAAGGGTTTTTCACGTAAAATTCATTTGCTTTTGCGTTGATTGCTTCTGTGGTTGTGTGGTGATTGTTTGATCTTCTTCGGTGCTTCCGCTAACCTGATTTCCAACAAGTGGTATCAGAGATATCGTTGAAGGGTTGAAGAAGAAGTTTTCTGAAATGATCTCATGGCTTCGAGTACGAAGTTCGATGTTGAGAAGTTCTCGGGCAAAAATAACTTTGAGTTATGGAATGTGAAGATGCGTGTCGTCCTAACTCAGTAAGGGATCGTGAAAGCCCTTGGAAAGTGCCCTGCCGAGATGAAAAATGAACAGTGGACGAAGATGGATGAGAAGGCTATAGCCTCAATCCAATTGTGCCTTGTTGATGACGTCCTCTATAACGTCATGAAGAAGAAGACCGCTGTAGAAACATGGACCAAGCTAGAGAACATCTATGGGAAGAAGTTTCTAGAAAATCGCATGTATCTAATGATGCAACTCTTCACTTTGAAGATGGCGGAGGGGACAGATGTAGAGGACCACATTAGCACGTTCAATAAACTGATTTGCAAGTTGCTCGATTTTCGTGAGCAGATGAAGGACGAGTATCAAGCCTTGATCTTGTTAAACTCGCTTCCTAGTTCATATGAGTCACTCAGGGACTCATTGTGTGTAGGTAGGGACACTATTAGTGTCGAGAACGTTGTATCAGTCCTTTAATTGAAGGTCATGAGACTAAAAAGTGGGGATACTAATTCCTCCTCCGAAACACTGTTTATGAGAGGAAGGAATTTTGAGTGAGGTGAATGATCGTCGCGTTCTCGATCTAAATCGAAGGGCAAGGGCAAAGGTAAGTTGAAGTGTTGGGGATGTGGCCAAGTTGGGCAATGAAGAAGGATTGCAAGAGTCCAAAATATAAAAAGGAGAAGTTAGGTGATTCTTCTGGGGAAGCCAATACCGCTGAAGCCGAGGAAGGTGGTAGTGATGTGTGTGAGGTCTTGATGGTGTCAAGGCTGGATCTCTCTGTGATAAGTGGATCATGGACTCCGGGGCCTCGTATCACATGTGCCGAAATAGTAGCGTCTTTACTTCCTATAGGGAGTATGAGGGAGGCTCGGTATTTCTAGGCGATGACTACGCCTGCAAAGTTGTAGGGATTGGTACTGTGCGCATTAAAATGTTCGATGGAATCGAACGAACCTTGACGGAAGTGAGGCACATTCCTAGGTTGTGGAAGAATCTGATCTCCCTTGGTGCACTCGAAGCATTGGGGTGCAAGTTCACCGATTTTGACCGGTTCTGCAAAGTTTCAAAGGGAGCCCTTGTAATTATGAAGAGACAAAGGCATGGTAACATTTACAAGATGATTGGGAACATTTCAGTAAGTGGAGCTGTAACAACTGTAGCGGATTCCACGTCTGCACGTATGTGGCATGCACGCTTAGGCCAGATGAGCAAGCGGGGCATGAAGGTACTCTTTGAACGATCTTTGATTTCTTCCTTTAAATCTGTAGAATTTAGTATATGTGAACACTGCATGTATGGGAAACAGTCTAGATTGTCTTTTAAAGGGAGGAAACATGTATGTAAAAGGGTGCTTGATTATGTCCATTCCGATGTATGGGAGCCTTCGTCCATTATTTCTGTTGGTGGGTCATCATGGTTCGTGTCGTTTATCGATGACTATAACAGAAAGATTTGAGTTTATTTTCTGAAAAATAAATCTGATGTCTTCATGACCTAAAGTATTGAAAGGCGATGGTGGAGAATCAGTCAAGGTAGAAATTGAAAATTTTGAGAACCAATAATGGAGGTGAATTCACTTCCAGGGATTTTAACACGTATTGTAAAGAGGAAGGGATCGTGAGGCACAACACAATGTGCCACACACTAGAGCAGAATGGTGTGGCTAAGAAGATGAATCAAACTCTCTTGGAAAGAGCTCGATCCATGATTCGTAATGCTGGGTTGGGAAAAGAGTTATGGACTGAGGCCGTTAACGCGGCTTGTTTCTTGATAAATCGGTCACCCTCTATGGCAATTGAATGTAAAATCCCTGAGGAAGTGTGGAGTGGTCGTACACTAGACTACTCAAGTCTACGGGTCTTTGGTTGTGAGGCTTATTCTCATGTACCATCAGTTGAGAGAGATAAGCTAGACCATAGGGCCAGAAAAGGGATCTTTGTTAGCTATGATGATGGTGTGAAGGAATATCGAATATATGACCCTATCATACGGAAGATCACCCTAAGCTGTGATGTCAAGTTTAATGAGGAGTCTTTGTTCCGTAAGGATGATACAAAGGAACCAGAAACATCAAAACAGGTTAATACTCATCAGGACAGAGATGAGACACAGGGCCGATACTGAGGCGCAGACAGAGGTACATGATCAGGTGGAGCAGCCACCTGTGCGAAGAAATCCACACAGGGATCGCAGGTTACTGGCAAGGTACAGAGATAACTCGAATGTTGCATTCGCTCTCATCATAGATGATGGGGATCCGTCTAACATTGAGGAAGCACTACAGGATGTAGATGCTGAGAAGTAGAAGATGACAATGCAAGATGAAATGGACTCCTTGTACAAGAATGAGACTTGGGAGCTTCCAGTGGGCCAAAAAGTGATAGGTGTAAGTGGATTTTTCGGAAGAAACAGGATAGATACAAGGCAAGGTTAGTAGCGAAAAGTTATGCTCACTGTGAAAGCGTAGACTTCAGTGAGATTTTTGCACCGGTTGTGAAGTAAGTATCTATCAGGTTCGTGTTAGCGCTGGCTGTTCAATACGACCTCGAGCTGAAACAGATGGATGTGAAAACTGCTTTCCTGCATGAGGAATTAGAAGAGCAGATCTACATGGTGAACCCAGAAGGTTATACAATGTAAGGGGCTGAGAACAAGGTTTGCAGGTTGATGAGATCGTTGTACGTCTCAAATAGTCGCCTAGTCAGTGGTACAAGAAATTTGATTCATTCACGATGAGTCGGGGCTTTACCAGGAGTGAGTACGATCATTATGTCTATTTCAAGACAATGAATGATGAGAAGTTTCTCATATTGGTGTTGTACGTCAATGACATGCTTATTGCCAGTCATAGCATGTCTGACATTGATGTGTTGAAGACTCAGCTTTCAGGGACATTCGAGATGAAGATCTGGGGGCTGCAAAGAGGGTTCTTGGCATAGACATTCATAGAGACAGGAAGAGGATCAGGTTGTGGTTATCTCAGGAAGAATACCTTGAGAAGGTATTGAAAAAGTACGAGATGGACAAGTCCAAACCAGTCAGCGTTCCCCAGGTGGCCTACTTCAAGCTTTCTTCTGAACAGTGTCCCAAGACAGATGAAGAAAAGCGTGTTATGTCTCATGTGCCCTATTCAAGTGTTGTGGGCAGTTTAATGTATGCCATGGTCTGTACAAGACTAGATATTTCACAGGCTATGGGTGTTGTAAGCCGATTCATGTCTAACCCGGGCAAACAACATTAGTAAGCTGCGAAATGACTACTTTGATACATTCAAGGTATGCAGGACTACATCTTGACGTTTGAGAAGTCTAAGGACAAGTTGGTTGGTTACGTCGATTCTGACTACGCTGATAGTGTGGATAGTAGGAGATTGACTTTAGGGTACTCATTTGTATTAGCGGGTGGAGCAATTAGTTGGATGTCTAAGCTTCAGTGTGTGGTGGCTATTTCCACTATTGAAGCTAAGTATATGACAGTGACAGAAGCTTTCAAGGAAGTTGTTTGGTTGAAAGGGATGATAAATCAGTTGGGGCTTTAGCAGGAAGCCGTGCCGGTTAATTGTGATAGGTCAAGTGCTATAAATTTAGCTAAAAATTCTGTTTATCACTCACGTATTAAACACATTGATGTGCGTCACCATTTTATTCGATAGGTGCTTGAGGAAGGAGATGTGACTCTGGACAAGATTCACACTAGCGTGAATCAGACGGATATGCTGACCAAGGTGGTCCCTACAGAGAAGTTCGAGTTCTTTGTAACTTCTCTCGAATTGGCAAAAGCTTAATGAAGATGCAGTGATGCATGAAAAGCGGCGATTATGATTGATGAGGAGTTGGCTCTATGAAGAGAAGAGAAGATGGTTCGATATGTTGAAGCCTCGGTGGAGTTTGTAGGAGAGTCTTCATCATATGAGTCCACCGACCGATCATACGACCGGTTGGCCAATGGACAATTTCAATGAAGAAACTCTCTAGATGATTTTGCTCGTTTTGAGACCGGTCGCTAGACTAGTCGCAGGGTGCTCAGACCGGTCGTGGGACAGGTCTGAGTTGAGGCGGCAGGTAATATTTTTTGGCGAAAACTCTATGGACTGTTCGCGACCGATCTACGGTCTACGGAATTTGATAGTGTTGCGCGGTTTTCGAGCTACTTGTTTCTAATTTTGGGTTTCCTCTTATAGATATGTTTCTTAATCGTACTAGACTTTATTCTAAGCAATACCTAGGTGATCTAAACGGGATTACGGTTATTGGGAGAGAGGATTGAGAGAATTATATGCCTTGTTCATCTTTGAGATTTATTCGGGTAGTTCTAGCTCTGTAATCATCTGAATTCATAGTGGAAGGTGTCGCTTTGTGCCGTGGTTTTTTTTTCCGCAAGGGTCTTCCACGTAAACTTTGTTTGCTTTTGCGCTGATTGCTTGTGTGGTTGTGTGGTGATTATTTGATCTTCTTCGGTGCTTCCGCCAACCGGATTTCCAACAAAAATTCCGCTAACAAAAACTGATGTTGAACCGCCAGAGCATAAACGGTTCAATCACTCGACCAATTAGCATGTGGGCCCCAATTTAGCTGCATGCATATGATGGCAACTTCGAGTATTTTGAATAAAATAATGGTATATGTAAGTATGGAAATGGTAGCAACCTCATGTACTTACCCTCCCATGAGATTTGATAAAACAGTTTAGATTTGATAAAACCTTCTACGCAGATTGTGGTTGAGCTGACAAGCGAAGGGGGGAAATAATTTCCGCTTTTGGAAACCAAACTCGTGCATAGACGATTTCCACTGCGATTCAACACACACACACACGCACAGACACATCTTTACTCGTGTGGATCATCAAATTTTTGTAAAGCGCCACCCGCTCTGCAAGTTGAACCGTTCAGATCCTCCATCAGTGGGCCACGTTAAACACGATCGATGGACGGTCCGACTTACGCTCTAAACTTCGTGCCATACAAGGAACGACAGAGAAATATGACCGCTAAGGTTGTGTCTATCGGCCCAATGAATCCGATGAACGGTTCAAATCATCCGAACCAGTGCCACAGGTGGGCCACTAATAGGCCAGAGACGGACAGTCGTCTGTCCGTTTTCACTGGCGGGAACAAGAGAGAGAAATCTCTCTTTTAGAAAAGAATCGGGTCAGCGACGCTTGAATGGCGCTGACGGACCAGTGCACCGCTGGTGCAGTCACACGTTGTGAACACACATCACAAACGCTGACCCACAGTGATGTCTATATGAAATCTATTCCGACCATTAGTCGTCCTGCGACTAATGGACTATCAATGGCCCACTCATACAATTATCTGGGCTGCAAACATCTTTAAACCAATAATAGTGATATTTCACCTACTTCCATGGTTTGATTTTTTCCAATTTCATTTTGGACGGTGAAAGATCCTAAAAACTGATATGGTCCACATTATATGGCATAGTTAACCATGATTAATATCATTACTCCATTAGTCATAGTAATGATATTCTTAGCATTATTAATCTAATTATCATGATTTGAATTTTATTTTTGTTATTATTATTTGACTAGGATGGTAGTGGCCAAATGTTCGCACACACCCACACACATGTGTGATCTAATTCCAATTTTCTTAGTAACAATCGATTACTGAAAATTATGGGGTGTTACAGTGGAACCCCTTATTGTGGGGCCACTGTGACATATGTGACTACATCGATGCCGTCCATCCATATTGTAAGTTCTTTTTAAGGCATGATCCAAAAAATGAAGCAGTTCCAAATGCTAGATGGGCCATAGTACTGGAAATAGTGGTGATTGACCATTAAAAACTTCATGTGGGCCACAAAAGCTTTGGATCAAGATGATATTTATGTGGTCTCTTCGTCTATGTGTTTGTGACCTTATCAACAGGTTGGATGGAAAATAAACATTCTGGTGGAATCCACGAAGTTTTCAATGGTAGAGATTCAATCACGACTGTTTCTGTGGTGTGGTCCACCTAAGATTTGAGTCAGCTTCATTTTTGGAAACATGCCCTATAATGATCTTTCAAAATGGTTGGACGGTGTGGATTTAATACACATACATCACTGTGAACCCTTCAGTCATGGGTCCCACCCACCTCGGTGGATCTGGGGTCTCACCTAATCCGCTCCCTAAAGATAAGTGGTCAGGACCACTGTGTACTTAAATTAGTACGGGGACACGTACACAGTGGATCCCGTACGTTGCATGATCCGGTGGTAAATATCAATGGTCTAGATCAATGGATTTAACTCCAAGGCTGTGTGCCCTCCATGCACGATCAGATGGTAAAGATCATCAATGGTTTGATGCTAGTTTGATTCCGTATAGAGCCACGTGTAAAGTGGGCCCCACATGCACGAATAGATGTTAAAGATAAATAATCCGGACCAGTACTGCGTGCTTAAATCAGTACGGTGACACGTTCATAATGGATCCCGCATGCATATCAGGTGATAAAAATCAATGGCCTGGATCGGTGGATTGTAATCCATACAGCGTCACTTGCCCTCCATGCAAATAGTTAAAAAGTACTAGGTTTTTTTTTTTTTTTTTCAATTCATTACAAAAAAAAAAAAAAAAGAAAAAAAAAAGAAATACAAGCAGTTATATATGGAAAAATTTCTTCTTTAAAGAAGACCATTAGATATATTGTCGTGAAAGCTTCTCTGATCCTCTGATCCGCTGCTGAACTTGCAAGAGGAAGACGAGGTGGGCAGGGAAAAGGGCTGTTGGGCTGTTTGGGACTCTTCGATGCCTAATGCCTAAATTAAGTTCAGGGCTAGTACAGAGTGTAAGGGGTTAAAGGCTAAGATGTTTTATACCTTTGAGGTGGCAGATCAAAGCCTTATTTATAAGTCTTGTTCCGAGATGGTTCTGAAGAGTTGGATGCTATTAGGATACATCGGTAGATTCCTAGTTTAGTAGGATTCTCTTTCCTATCGTCTCGGCGAGGTTTTACTAGGAATAGAGATGCATTATGAAATATTTGAATCGTGTAGGTCTCTCAGGCCATCACTGAGTGGTCAACCGATCTCATTCAGGGACTTCGGTGTCTAAGCTCCCCTACTTAGACTCTGTTTTGGATCGTGAGTCAACCTCAAACGAACTAAGGTCTTCGAAAGTGTATTGCTCTTGGGTGAAATGTTGTTGACGAGCTTTTGGTCCTCGGCTTTAGCCGATGACTAAGCTGTTGTCTAATTCTGCTTTCCGCCGTTGTTGAACTCAGTTGAGGTCATCGTATCACCTCAAATCATTCTGGGCTGAGGACCGACACTTGGGCCCTTGGGCCAATGGACTTCTTTACCTATATCAGCTCAAAATTCCACCATAACAAAATATTTTCTTTGCTATCTATCTAACAAACATCCACTAATTTGATGGTCAAATAATGAAGCATTCTTTTTTATTCATAATGCATATAAACTGCTTCAAAAATTTAAATGGTTTAATTTTAATTGTAATATACTATGTATGCAACTGTAAAGGAATTCCAAAGTGCATTATCATGCTCGGCTAGAGTGAGTATGAAGTTTTTCACTACTAAAAGTAGGTAGTTAATTGATATTCTTGTCTGCTGTGAAGGTTGACACGCACCTTTGTGCATTTAAATCTTTTCATTACGGGGCCGGCCTGACGCAACCGGACCCTGTAGGACCAAGGCCTTTCCATTGCAATTAGAACCAGGGTTTGAGGTAGACTAGGGTTAGGCCAAGGTTGACATTGCCAACCGTAGCCAGGCCTATCACAGTTCGAAACACCTTAATTCTGGCATACTTGGCACTCATACAACAGTGAAATTTCACCACAATAGGTATTTGAACTTACATCCTTGTGTTAAAACTCTTATGAGTCTACCACCGAGGCATGAGTAAGGACCCAGGCTTGTACTTGAGCTTGAAAGCCGAGCTTATTTTAGGATCCAATTGGGATGGACTGATCTTGTACCTGGCCCAGTTCTACCTGGCCCAGTGAGCGGCCTGGATTTTGTACACGTGTAGCTTTTGAGAAGTGCATCTTAATCTCCTCTTTCCAGCACTTGAAATGAATAATGAATAGGAAATTGGCGAGGCTTGAGCCCAACAGGCTAGCCTGGCCTATTGATAGCCCTTAATTTGGGCATGATAATACGCTCTGGTTTCTTGGTTAGGGCATGTTTACCGTGCGCCTCACCTTATGAATTGCGCATGTCACACACATGAATTTGCTCTTCAAATCAGCACATGACATGAATGGTTAAGATCATCCCTTGAAAGTGATCTAAGAGGGATGGGCAATCAAGGGCGGGCCATGAGCACTGTAGGAATGCAGTAGTGACAACCGGAGCCGTTCATTAACAAGACGAACCACCTATGGGAGTATAGTGCATCGCTGGTTCGGCATAGCTCAAGGTATGTAACCCACCTCATTTGTAGCTTGCAGTTTTTTCAGTTAACATCTTTGCGTGTGTATGCAGATTGCAATCCTATTTAAAAAATTAAAAACCGTTGATTCCATTCCAATTCCAAGAAAGTTAATCTCCCATGCCAAGAATCCAATACATAGAAAATATTGTTTTGAGCTCGTTTTATTTGTGGAAACTATACATATTACCTGTAAATAATTAAAGATCATTTACTTAGAAATTTCTTGCCAATAATGATGTTAACGACATTCACCATAAAACCTACCTAGAGTTGCACACGAACTATGCCAACTTTGCTCGACTTGGCTTGAAATAACTCGTTTGACTCATTGTTGATTTCGGTCCGAGTCAAGGTTTTATTACACTGTTAGTCACACTGCAATGTTATACACACATCCCACTGTTAGTGCACACACCCACACTGTTAGTCACACTGCAATGTTAGCCACCTTCCATGTTGGGAATTGATACCCAAGACCATAGTGTTGAAATGAGTTTATCTTCACTTAGTCTACCACTGTCCCAATGATGTGGGTGTCACACATCCCTCTGTCTAAGTCAAGTTAAATAGATGGGGTTCAAAAAAATAACAGTTGAGTTTGAATTGTACCGAACTCAACTTAAACTCGGTTTGACTCGACTCGTTTGGTGTGTGTGTGTGTGTGTGTGTGTGTGTGTGTGTGTGTGTGTAAACTAATTCATTTATATTCTACTCGACTTGTCCCAGACTCCCAACGCCTGAGCCCAACTTGCCCCAAACCCCCTAACCTACCCTTACCCCTTCCTCAAAACCCTACCCCTACTTGTCTTTGCCCGGCCAGCGGCCGAGCCCTTCCTTCTCCAGTTCTCCATACCCCTCCTTGAGCTCCCTCCTGTCTTCGATCTTTGCGGCTCTACCTGACACTCCGGCCGTTTCTGTCTGAGTGCATGCAACTCAATTCAACTCAAGGAAACTTGACTCGAGAAGTATTTCATCTTCATTCCTCTTCCTTATTGCCCTATTCAAATGATTTAGGGCTAAGTTTTAAAATTTTTGGAATATTTTAATTTGTGGAACAAAACCCCTAAATCCGGTAAGGCTTGCGTGTTTTGCATATATAGCTTGGGTTGGTTCTAGGTTGGGCTAGGTTTTTAAAAAAAAAAAAAATTCCAAAAAAATTACATAAACACCTTGGATGGTTCGCCAAGGTATGCCCAAAACATCATGACTATTGCTTCCTGTGACGCAGTCCATGTAATGGTTGGATCCACTAAAATGTGACAACATTTTAAATTCAACTGAAAAGAAGGCTATAGAAACATTGATTAGGAACATTTGCCATTATATCAACTATATATATCCTTGAACCAAGGGGTCAATTGTGCAAATGAAAGAAAATCCGAGCGCAGTGTAACTCCATCATTGGTTATACTATGATACCTAAAAATAAGGAAAAATGGTGGAAGCCCTCTTAGGTCCACACTGTAAAGAAATTGCTCCATATTTCAATTTTCAACTAACATATTATAGGCAGACATTGCATACATGGGAATAAATCAAACATTAAATAAATTATTTGTGCGAATTGAATTGGATAACATATCAAGGATATTAGCATATGGTTCCATATTGAAAGAACATTAATAATAAAAAATACATATATCTTCAAGTTACAATTAGAAAATATGATCCAAACATCTTATCATCATCTAGTCACCATTCTACCATTCCGCCATTCTTCACTCCATCTAGTCACTTTGCATGTGCATGTCATCACAGTCTCCGCTGTGAGAAAAATGTCCGGAAATGAAATTTATGATTAAACTGGGAAGTTATCTACTAGAAATTGGTTGCTTAAATCTATGTAAAAAAAAAAAAAAATTTGAAGTATATACCTCACTTTAAAAACTAATCATAAATAAAACAAGAAATTCCTAGAGCACTCAGTTGGAGCATCTTTACTGGCATTACAAGTGAGGCTAGTGTTTCTAAGATCCAAACTTTGATTCTATAGGCTCGCTATATATGAAAGATGCTCTAATAGATATTGAAGCTCCTAAATATCCGTTGAGCAGCAACGTTCTACAAAAGACAGGAAAATAATACATTAATTGCTTAGGAAAATGATGGCCAAAGATTAGATGGGAAAGTTGGAGGAATATTACTAACACAAACACATTTGAAGCACCAGATGTGAAATTACTATATTTGTCCAATATGGGTTTTAAAGCACAGATTGAATGCAAACAAATCTAAACACATTGGCTCTTCAACGAGTTCTCAATAAACAATAAAAATTAAGCTACTGCAGTTAAACATTTACATATGCCGTAACGCCCACTTTCATATGGGACCAAACAGGTCAAGAACCAAATGAAGTAAACATAAAACAGAGGTTAAGCCGACACTGTGGAATCGTGACCATCCACATGTGGCTATATGTTTGGGGTCCCAGCTTTCCATTAGATGAGTCACGTGCAAAATCAGGCTTTTATGGCCCACAAGAAGTTTTTAATGGTCAATCCGTGCTTCATCTTATATTAGGCCCATGGCCCAATGATCAGCCCCATTGGTGATTTAGATGAGCCAAACAATTGGCTTCCCATGGTGTGACCCACATGAATCATGGATGGATCTGATGTTTGGGCTACTGGCCTAGAGTTTTGTATGGCATCTAATGGTTGGAGTGGATTTCATAAAATCATCACGGTAGGCCGGTAAAAATCAAGGTAGACTTCTTTCTCCCAACAGCCGGAATCACAACTCATCCTAGTTTTTATTTACTTATTTTATACTTGGGCTTGATACGGGATTACACATGGAGTGGACTTTACATACATTTCAAGGTGGGCCCTGGTAAAAATCAAGGGCTGGTGTCCCTCTCCCAAATGTTAAAACGTAGAAATTTATGTTAAGGAAACGCTTTTTATGGGGCGCACCTTTGGTGGATCCCTCCGACCATTAGATAGATACTCCCAGTCTGGTGCACAGGAAAATTAATAATAATAATAATAATAATAATAAGGCTAACCTTTCTAAGAGGGACACAGAGGAAGAGAGACATCGACCTTTGATTTTAACAGGACCCAACATGCTGATTATATGAAATCCATTCTAACCGTTAGATACCACACAAAGATTTAGAACTAGGGGCCAAAAATGATACCTATCCATGATTCAGGTGGGCCACATAAATGGAAAAAGTATGAAATGTAAGTATTGCCCTGTACACTATTCTCAATAATATTGTCCAACTGAATCAGTGATTCGGATGGGATTGAGTTTTGAATCCTGGGCCTAAAATGAGGAAAAGCAAACATCGCCCGTGGGGTGCTACGGCGTACTCAAGACAGCAACCCATTGGAAATTAACGTCCTCCAAAATCGGTACCCTAATGTTATTTCTATATAGACTAGGTACTTTCTTGTAAGCTTTTTAACCAAAAATTGTATATTTATAATAGCGGATAACGGACTAAAATGTAAATGTAAATGTGAATAGGGTAACAAGTCTCACCCCAAGCTCCGATAATTCAATTCTGGGCTTCTCATATTCGTGTCGTATGTCAATGGAGGGTATGTGCCGAATCTTATGCCAATCCTCTCCCCTGTCTTCTTTAAGCCTTTCTTTTAATTCATTGAGCATGTACCACAACTCCAATTTCTTGAGGGTAGTCACGTGTTGCAGTCCTTCCGGAAGCTTCTTCAATTTCAAGCAGTCGCTGACCCGTAAATATAAAAGGCTTGGCATAGCTCCTTCCTCCACTCTCCACTCCTCTAATTTCTCTAACCCTACAAGATGTAAGGATTCGAGTAGAGGAAACCCTTGTGCAGAGCAAGACACTTCCTTTCCCGTATATGAAGAACCCAGTAATCTGAGAATGCGAAGGTTTTTCAGCTTCTCCAACGTCGCCATTGGGTCTTCCTTTAAATACATGTTTTTCAATGTGAGCTTGGTGAGGTTTGATGGGAATTCACGAGACTCAGGTAACGTCTCTAGCATTCCTTGCAAATACAACTTCCTTAAATTTTGAAGACTTGTAAAAGGCAGCGAGAATGTGAACGAGGATCTTGGCACCAGTACCGACAGAGACTGGAGGCAGTCCATTTTCACAATCGATTCGTACAATATCTTAGCATGGGCTCTTTTTTCTATCAATATTCCCAATTTTCTAAGATTAGTGAGCTTTCCCAAGCAATCCTTCTCCATCCATTTGCCAGCCTTTACTAATGATAGAGTTTGGAGGTTACTTATCTGCTCAAGCCTTGGATGCCCTTCTATCTCTCCCCCAGATCCTTTCCACAGATGCATCTTCTTCGATTGAAAATGTCTTAACTGTTGCATCTTCCCGATTGTGCTTGGTACTTTTATGTCCCAATGAGATGATACAAATAGAGTTTGTAAATTGGAAAGATTGCCTATGGACGATGGGAGCCTTTCTAACATAGTATTGGTACAGCTGAGGTATCTCAAGTGGATTAGTTCACCTATTTCCCTTGGTAGCTTTTCTATCACTAGACCGTGTAGATATAGCACCCTAAGCAACTTAAATCCTCTGCACGGAAACTTTTCTGGTTTTGCAAGAGGCCGTGCACTGCCTTGGGTGTAGATCAACACAGAACGAAGGTATGGAGTGGAGGATTTTAAGGAAATGAACTTACTTGAATCATTATGGTGAATTGCAACTCGACGGGCTGTAAGAGTTGGAGATGCAAGAGCATTCGCATTCCCACTCCCACGGTGAACAACTTGGAGAAACATACCTTCCTTGGCTTCTGATATGGATAGATCCCGCAAAAGATCATGGATGCAACAACTTTTAATACCCCCGCTTGAACTTTTTTTTGAGACTTGAACCATACTTCTCTGAATCAACTCCTTTAGATAATCTTCTCCGACCTCTTCCATTGTTAGCTCCCCTCTCTGCTGAAGTAACCCTTCTGCGACCCATAGTTGAATCAGTTGCTTGGTGCGGAACTCGTAGTCCTCTGGAAAATTGCCCAGGTACAGAAAACATGGTTTTAGGTAATAGGGCAGATCTTTATAGCTCAAAGATAATATGTCGGAGATTTTGATTTCTCCTTCAACAAGCTGCCAGCTGAAGCTCTTGCGTACATTCACCCAATCTCTTGGTTCTTTTCGTGATAAGAGCCCTCCAATGACAGCGATCGCAAGAGGTAGACCTTGACACTTGCCCACAATCTCTCTTCCCAACCCGTCCAAATCCGGAGGGCAAATGTTATTTTGCCCTGGAAATGTTTTCTTGCAGAACAATTTCCAACTCTCTTCTTTGTTTAGAAATTGCAGTTCATGGGGCTGGCTTTGTGCATCTGCATGTAAAGCTACGTCTTTGTTTCTTGTGGTGAGCACAACCCTACTTCCATTATTCATATCTGGAAATGCATTCTTCAAAGCATCCCATGCTTCGTATTTCCATATATCATCCAATACCACCAAGTATCTCTTGTCATTGAGAAGCTTGGAGATATTGTCTGTTAGCTCAACATCATTCATTTTCTCAATCTCATTAGAGATCTGCGCCATAAATTGTTTCGTGAGTGCTAGCAAAAGACCTCTCACAGCATACTCTTGTGATACAGAAATCCAAGCATGAGCATTGAAATGTTTCTTAACACTATCAGTGTTATAAAGTTTTCTAGTAAGAGTAGTCTTACCTAGACCACCCATTCCGACAACAGAAACAACAGAACGTCGCAGCTCTCCCTTGGTCAACCGCGAGACCAATGCTTCCAAGTCCTTCTCAAAGCCAACAAAATCTGGTTCTTCAACATTAGCAGAAATGATCCTCCGTTCTCGGAGGCTTAGACCTACGGAGCTCGTCCCTCGACCCTGGCCTATATTTTCAATTCCGTAAGTCAACCTACTTTCGGAGATTGCACGGATTTTGTTATTTATTCGTTGGATCTCCGAGCCCACCTCATGGCGAACTACCAACTCATTGGGGGTGAAAGCGTACCTTCTAATGCAGCCCAAAAATTCTCTTCGCTTGGAGGTTGCTATCTTGAAGACGAAGGTGTCGATGACGTCCTCAGCATCGTATGCAACATCTCTCACTTGCTTCACCCATCTCTTCACTCTTCTATCTCCTTCTTCTTGCTTGGCGTCTGCGTCTTCCAAGAAGGCTTCCATCTGCTCAAATTCTAACACGAGTAATTCTACTTGATCGCGAACCCCATCTAAGAAAATGGCTTCTTGAATGAGCGGGTCAGCAAGTTTTAGGAGAAGGAGCTCGACAACGGACTGAACAATGGCCATAACTTTTCTCTCACAGGAAAGAAATTCAGATTAAAGCTTTCTTTCTTACTCGATCTCATGCTGCATGTCTCTCTATTTATAGGAATGGATTTCGTAGGGAGCGGATTGCCCGTGACCCCAGGAACACCCGGGGCTGTGTGGGGTCCACAGAGATGTCTGTAATCAATCCACTCCGTCCATCTAAACCGTTGATAGAATTATTACCATGGGGCCCACCATGATGTTTGTGAGAGCAAAAATGAGCCGGATGCATGATTCAAGTGGGCCACACTAAAGGAAAAGGTTGGTAGGGAAAATACTATAGTTGAAACCTCCCTGGTCCACAATGATATTTATATGCCATCCTAAGTTTCAGATTTGGTATATTCTTGTATCTCCACTTTATCCACATGATTCCATTATGATGAATGGGTTTGATGAAATATACGCACCATGGTGCCCCCACACACAAATCTATGGTTGAACTTACATCCACATTGTTCCCTATGTTGTGGCCCACACAAGTTGTGAATCAGGCTGATGTTTTGGCCCATAGCTTAACATCTAAGATCATACCTAATGAATGGAGTGGATTTAACATATGTAGTGGTGGACCCCAATTAGCTTTGATGTTGTAAAGGATAAGGGGCCTATATTGTGGCCGACCATTTCTTATCATTCTAATTTTGGAAGCTATCCCATCACTCTTGCCGGTCTTATCACGTCCATAGAATTTGGAGTATCACGTCTCAATCGACCCGACCTTGCCCATGTGCCCGGCACATGGGCGAGAGGGACAGTAGCCTTCCAGAATACTCTAGCAGAGCGTGATGCTAGAGGGACAGTAGCCTTCCAGAATACTCTAGCAGAGCGTGATGCTAGATTTATATGCACTCAAAATTGAACATGTGGCATTCATTAGCTCAAGTTAAATGGTAAAAATTGTAGAACTCATTATTGCCAAGTCACAAGCCAAAAATTTTGTATGAACGATATCCTTGAATCTTGATTTCCGCACACTTGTTTGTTGAGTGTGCATTTTTCATAATGACATCTGGCGCTGGACAATTGCAACGCCTCATTTAGAAATGGGTAGTGTACGAGTGAGTTGAGCAAACGGCTAAGGAAGAGAAGTGTAGAATAAATTAAGAGAATGTTGAAATGTCACCGTAACGATTGAAGATAGAGTATATCATTTAAATGGTTCTCAACCTTCAATAAATTTATAAATAACAGGGAAAATTTATGAAGAGAGGGGTCTCACACCGACCAAACCAAATCAAATCTATCTTTCAATTATCCTAGCATAATTTTTATCTTATCGTAATCCTATATTAGTAGTGATAATCCAGTACTGATAATCTTTAGTTGTAATCCAAGTCCACGCTCGTACGATGGACTCAGTTATTTTAATGCAATCAAGTTCTTTATTTGAAGAATTGCTTCGCAGTTGATCTTTGCAAACGACTATAAGTATTTTCTTAGCTATTTTATTTGAAAAGTCTTTTCTTATGGAAGGTTAGGTGCAATGCATTTTCAGAGGACAAGCCTTACCTTCTAATAATCGTCTGATCTTGTTAAACAACATATTGCAAGTGGCTGAATAGGTAATTGATATTTTGAAGTCTCGGTCATATACGGTCGAAGAGTTTGACGTATCTGTCTATCTTATGGCTTGTGGTCAAAAGTTGTTCAATTAGAATTGAGCGGCACAAATCGATTCTAGCATGCCTGTGCATATCACATGCAACCAAGAGTATACTTGAGAAGCCAACAAGTGAGTTCAGCAACGTTGATGGCAACAATGTAAAATTGTGCCTAAAACCTTGAAGTTCACGGCATCATGAATGCCCACCTAAGTTCAGATATGGCTGATTCTTGTATCTGATCCACTTCATCCAGATGATTCCATCTTGTTGAATGGGTTTCATGAAATATACGAACCATGGTGGCCCACACACAAAAATCTATGGTTGGAATTCCATCCCTATTGTTCTCTATGTTGAGGCCCACATAAGTTGTGAATCAGGCTGTTTTTTTCCCATAGCCTAACATCTAAGATCATAACTAATGGATGAAGTGGATTTAACATATACAATATGGAGGACCCCAAATAGCTTTAATGTTCTATAGGATTTCTAAAGCAGGGAGGACATGGGAGGTCGATTACCGTCTTCCTCACCGATTGGTTCTCGTCTTCACGAGAGGAAATAACAGATAAAAAATTTAATTTTGAATAAATTGATAATAATTGATTGAATGCCTAAAACCAGAATCACAATGTATATAAATAGCAAACTAAGCCCTAGGTAAAGTATCAGACGTCAACTCAAACTCAAACTTCTATAAAACCCAACTTGTACTATTTATAGAAGTCTCTCAATCTTACTAGAACTCATGGTTTTCAGCAAAAAGATATAAAGTTTTCAAACAGGCCCAACCACATTGTTTTACTAATTATTTTAAGCCCTTTCATGTTGGGCACTAACTTTAAAACCCTATGGATCAAAAGTTATAATCGAAACAAAACTTACATTAATAGATAGTAAAATTGAAATAAAACTAAGCTAGTGACCGTCGATCTGGTCAAATCTCGCAATTCCGGCGTGGACAACCGCATAACGGGGTTGGGTGGCTAAAGTAGCTCGAGCTACTCCAAAATCATATATTATGTGTCCAGAAACTCATTCTGGATTGCAAAATACGACCGTTTTATAGTCTTGATAGTTTGGATTACTTCCGACCCCGATCGGTCTTCTTTTGGTCCATCAACTGGGCCATAAAATAATCGGCGACCCGCTCTACATCAATTTTGGTCCTACACTATGGCCACCCATATCTTATAATTCTAATTTTAGAAGACCTCCCATCATTCTTGCTGGTCTTATCACGTCCAAAGAGTCGTGAGTATCACGTCTCAATTGAGATACCCCACCCATGGGCCAGGCTAGTAGCCTTCAATAATACTTTGGCGAGGCCTGATACTTGATATGCAGGCACTCAAAATTATACATGTGGCATACATTAATTCAAATTAAATGGTCAAAATTGTAGAAGTCATTGTTGCCAAAGTCACAGGCCAAAAATTATATTGGTTGAATAATCTCTTGAACGTTGATCTTTGCACACTTGTTTGCTGAAAAACGACCATTGGATACTTTTCATTTTTAACGGTGTAATAAAAGTTAACCCATCTGATAGATAACTAAATAAGTATACATTTTGGTTCATAATCCGCCTAAACAGGGAAACGCAATTTGCATGGTTTAATTTGAATTTATTTTATTCTAATTATGCACTCTCTAAGTAATTTGTAAGTGATTGTGCATCATCCACCACATTTTGCCTGAGTATCAAAGTTCTTTTCTTAAGAGTTTCATTGAAGTAATCATCAGCTTATGTTTGGCTATGAACCTAAAAAATCAAGCCTATCCAAATATTCAATGGACCACGTTACAGTGGAAAGCAGCGATAAAGACACCCACCTTCGAAACTTGCTTGGGCCTACAATTTTTTTGCATTGTTCTTGTATATGAGGTTTTCATTCATCCTGTTGCGAATAATCTTATTGATGGATTGGATTCCATATGAACCACGACACGTTGCCGTGAGTGCCAGGACACTCTTCACTCACAAGAAAATTCATATTAGAAAGTTCTTCTACAACCGAGGTTGGATCCTTTTTTTTTTTTTTTTTTTTTTTAATTTATAGGGTTCAAAAGGCCTCTCAAATTACTTTATTCCTTTCTTCTAAAAAAACCTTAGCAATTAAGGATTCAACACTGTTCACGCATTCATATAAAATTTTTGGTAAATGATAGGCGCTTATTCTACAGCAGTTATGTGTGTGTCCCACCATGGTATGTATAGAGTCCAACTCGACTGGCAGTGTCTTCGCACAGGTATGCCCCAAAAATCAGGCCAATCCAACCATCATGCATGAATTTAATCCATTAAAAATTTAAGATGTTTGAGCTGTGTGGACGACGAACATTGTGTCCATGGAATTCCAATTGGACATCTATCCCAACTGTTTTCTTTGGTGTGGCTCATCTAAATCACGAGTTGCCTTGGTTTTTTTGCCATGGTTCTAATGTCGGACTAATGATTAATTATTAGAGTGAATATCACATACTCATTAAGGTGGGCCCCACAAAAAATTGGCAGTAGTGTTCTTCCGCAACTGCTGCTTGAAGAGATTTAGCTTTAGTATATGTGGTGGCATTAGAATTGGATTGTGTGGTGTGCCACATATCACCAACCACTACAAGAAAAATGATCTTTACCAAGGAAAGTTTTACCGAGGAAACGAATTTCCTGGGGAATAGCACACGTTCCCCGACGAAATTCAAGTTTCCTGGGTAAAAACTGCTTTGCTGTTACCAAGGAAAAATTTCCTTGGTAAAAGTGACAAATGCCTACAAAATCCGAATTTCATGGGTGGTTTTTTTGGGCTAAAAACATATACTTTTACCGAGGAAAACTTCCTCGATAAAAGACTACAATTACCTAGGAAACGTATATTTTGTTGGTAATTTCCTTGGTAAAAGGATGTCAATGGACTAATTGACGTTTTTAATGGACAACCTTCAATAACTATCATTCTCCTGTTGTGGTCTACCTGATATTTAGATCTACCTCGTTTTTTTGTCCAAGTCCTAAAATAATATTTACAAATTAATGGACGGCGTGGATGAAACACGTACATCATAGTGGGCCCATAGAGCACAATAAACCATCTAAGAAGCTAGAGGCTAACGGTAGGCTCTATAAGGCCCACCGGAATGTGTTTTATCTATGCCTTTCATCCATTTTGACTGCTCATTTTAGGGTATGAGCCCAAAAAAGGAGGCAAATTGAAGGCTCAAGTGGACCACACCATAAGAAACATTGGAGATTAAGTGCCTACTGTTGATCTGTGGTGTGGTCCAATTAGGACTTCGATTTACCTCCTTTTTTTTTTTTTTTATCATGCCTTGAAATTATCTTTCAAAATAAATGGACGGTGTAGGTAAACCGCATACATCACGGTGGACCCCACAGAGCACTTGACAAGACCGTACGTCCCTAGCTCTTCTTGATGGGGTACCCAATCAACGCTAAAAATAAAAAAAAGCCTGCACTGAAAACAGAGTCCAGCCCAACCCCCTATCTAATCTGCCGGTAGGCACTCTCTCTCTCTCTCTCTCTCTCTCTCTCATCTAGCTAATCCCCTCCTCCCTTTCTCTACTCATCTCCTTCATCCCAAGCCCTAGATCTGCAGAAAGCTCTATAGAAATCCTTTAAAATAAATGCTTACGCTCAGTAGCTAATCTGCGTCAGAATGAAAAGGGTTCCATTCTCTCGTTTCTTTTCCGATTCAGAGAGAGAGAGAGAGAGAGAGAGCTCCCGTTATCTAGAAGAAAGAAGAAGGGCCTACCAATGTTAGATGGGCGCGGTTTGGGTTTCTCTGCAAATCTCTGTTCACGAATTTAATCTCTGTAAGTACAATTTTCCTTCAACAACATTTGAATCGTTTTCGTAATTTTTTATGTATTTTTTGATGATTTGTTTGATTCTTTTCGTTTCCCCCTAATTTCTAGGGTTTTCGTCGTTGGTACATTTTGAATCTATTTACTTTATTAATTTTTATGCTTTTTTTTTTCATGGGCTTGTTTGAATCTTTTCGCTTTTCCCCAATTTCTAGGGTTTATAGTTTAAATCGCTGTTTTTTTTTCGATTTGCCGTTTATGTTAAGATTCTTCTTAGAAACCCTAGTAATTGAGCGGGGAAGAACGAGGAATAGAGAAAATTTTGAAGAAATCATAAGGTATTCTTTTTGTTGTTCTCGCATGGATGCTACTCCTTGTGGTACTGGGCTACTTCATTCAAGTGCTAGAAAACGTAATCGACACAGTATATGATTGTTATGCCATAGATAGGTCCATGAAGTTCATGTTCACCTTCCAATCAGTAGAATGATAGACTTTCCCAAGCTCTAAGAACTCCATTGATTGTCAGATTTGTTATTTGCACATGAATCTGCTTCTTTCTCGAATACTTTCAACCCTTGTTAACAGGCATATGGTGTTTCAACTATACTGTTATGCCAAATCGCATTTCCTGTATGTATACCTGTTATTAATATTGTCATTGTGACTTTCTGTCATTAACTAAAATGAAATGAAATTGCATCTGTAGAATTTCTCATGCGTTGGTTGATTGGCCAATTTCATAATAGGTCAGCAATTATTATTATTATTATTATTATTATTATTTTGGGACTTTCTTTCTCTTTCAATTGCCATGCTTTGAGAAAATACATACGAAGAAAATGGATGGCCATGGAGGTAAAGCCTGATGTTGTTAATTCTTTGTTGTAATGAAAATAACTTGAAAGTTGAATCAAGTTTTTCTTTTTCATTTTTCTTTTAGGTGCAGATATGAGAATTTGATGGAAGTTTTTGTGTTTGTGATGCTTTCCCTAAGACTTAAATGCAAATGAATGCAATAATGGTCATTTGAAGAGTTTGAAATTAATGGATTTGAATCCAACAATGCACATGTTGGATTCATGCCATTTCACCTGCTTTTATTAATTTATTTACTTCATTGGTCAGGAAAGAGGCCAAAAGAATATCTGTAAGTTCAAACAGCCTGATTTTGCTGATGCTTTATCTCAAAGTGAGATCCTTTGGTTGTGGCAGTTGATATGACATTTATGGCACCCCTTTTTTTTTTAAGTGTTTGACAACTTATAGGTGATGCATCTGGCCCCAACATAGCACCATCTAAGTTACTTCAAAGTTTAGTGGAGGTCATCTTTCATAGATCCAAATTTTATTTTATTTTATTTTTAATTATTATTTTATGATGGAGCTTGTGATGCTTGCATGTGAGCTTACGAGTTTTACAATCTATTGTATCACTTATTGAGAATGATTTTTGTTGGATTTTAACTTTTTGAACAAAATCTATCCCTAGAGCATATTTTCTTTTTCTATTTCATGTTGAACTACAAGAATTCGATTAAGCAGTTTCCATTCACGTGAATGGCAGTTTGATTTGAATACTCACACAAAATGTTGTAGAAGCATGGAAAAGGGAGCAACAATGGCATTCCTGGATGTACTTTACGTTGGTTTTCAGTGTTCATTGCATTTGTATTTTCTTGCTAGTTAGAATGAGTGCATTTAGTTATTTTCTTAGTTGGTTGAGTTGATTATCAGTTTTTGTTGATCTTGAACTTTTAACTTATTATTATTATTTTTTATTCATGGACAATGTCATTTGGTGTCCAGCAGAAATGAATGAATTTCTGTATATATTTCAAAGTAGATGCTTAGGGTGCATTTGGCTACTCAATCGAATTAAATTGCAATAACCCAATTCAATAAAGAGGAGTGAGCAATGATGGGCCATACCCATGCCACTTACAGCGAGGGACTGGTCCCCATATTAACGTTACAGTTTCTTCAGTTCCACTTTTTTTTTGGATAAGTATGGGCTTAAATCCGAGACCTGATTGTTGAAACGCACTCAGTTTACCATTGAGGCATAAAATTTAAAGAGGGGGAGGACTTCAATTCCACTTGAAATACATGGAATTGCACTAAAGGGTTTGGTCGTCATTATCAATTAACATGGTCCCATCCCAATTTTGGTCATTTCCTCTTTATTGATTTGATTTACTGCATTCCAATTCAAATGAACCCTTAAATCTTAACCAAACAAGATCATCACACCGTAATCATATTTTGTAGATTTAGCCTCAGTTGTTGAGAACCGAGGTTAAAAACTAAATTTAGCCTTGCTTGATGCAAACAGAGGCTAAATCCATCTTTAGCCTCGGTTTTGCCTCAGTTACCCAAACCAAGGCTACAACTCCCGTGGCTAAAGGCTTTAGCCTCAGTTGTTGAGAACCGAAGCTAAAAATAGATTTAGCCTCTGTTGGAGGCAACCGAGGCTAAAAGTTGTATTTAGTCTCAGTTAGAAACAATGGAGGTTGAAATCCATGTAGTTAGAAGCAATGCCAAACAAATTCCTTCCCATTTTACCAAATCCATGTATTCACAGTATACCACCTAACAAAAACACAGCGGAAACAATAGAAGAGAGAGAAGCTGAAGAAAATTATGAGGAGACACCACATTGTAGAGAGCACGCTGGCCAGAGATTTCAGATTCCGATCAGCTGTCCTCGTCGGATGGATGGCTTCGACCCAAAACCCCCAGTCTTCTTTGGCAGCAGGAGGTTGTGGATGTTCGGCATCACACCACCATTGGCTATGGTCACAGCACCCAGAAGCTTGCTCAGCTCCTCATCGTTCCTCAGAGCTAGCTAGATATGTCTGGGAACAATCCTCGTCTTCTTGTTATCCCGTGCTACATTTCCTGCCAGCTCCAGCACTTGGTATCCACACAAACAGCCATTTTCAGATTCCAAAAAAAAAAAAAAAAAAAAAAAAATCTTCAAGCTGTGTACACACTGTGATCAGTTTTCCATCACTAAGTAATCTAAAACGCAGATCATGGGACCCACATCCAATGGCTAGCGCCATTTGTGGAAATATCGAACTTTGCCAATGACCCATTCATCATGCGTGTAGAAACCTTGCACAGCCATACCCACACGTAGGAACAAATTCCAATATCAGATGGGCATGCTTAAATTGACTTTTTCCATGAGGTGGGCCACATATTTTAAATCTGCTTGTGTAAGAAGCTAGCTACCTCTTTCACACCTGAGATTGGCCATAGCCTATATCTATAGTGATTTAAAAAGAAAAATGAACACCTAATTGCATATTTTATTTATAAGTTTTAATTACTAATATTGTATGTTGTTTTATTTTGCAGATTGTTTGTTGGTGATAGCGGGGATGTTTGTGCTGATTGATTTTTTTTTTTTTTTTTCGTATTAGTTGTATGTACCGGTGGAATTGACATTTCGATTTTATTCAAAACATTATTACGGTTGAATGGTCATTTTGATTGGTATACGATTGAATGTTCAATCAGGTGATTGGGATATTAAATATTGAATGTTCTATCAGGTGATTGGGATATTGAATATTGAATGTTCTATCAGGTGGTAGGGATATTGGATGTTTTCACAGGAATATTGAATGCTTTCTGGCGGCAGGGATAGTGGATGTTCCAAAGAAATATTTCGTTGGCAATGAAAAGGTAATTCTACTACCTTTTCCAAGGAAACATTTCCTTGGTCATAGAGTTTTTCCAAGGAAAATTTTCCTCGGTAAAAGTCGCATAATTACCAACGAATTATACGATAGCCACGAAATTGTTGACTTTTACCGAGGAAATTTTTTGTTGGAAATGGTCAACTATTTACCAACAAAAAATTTAATTTCATTGGTAAAGCTTTTTCCCGAGGGTGATATTTCGACGAAACCAGCGACGAACATTTTCGTTGGGAATAACTTTTACCGAGGAAATTATGACATTTAGCCAGGAAAAGTTTCCTCGGTAAAAGTCATATTTCTTGTAGTGAACCTAGGTGGGGTGTTGACATCACCAAATTCTATGATCCCCACCATAATGTATGTGTTGTATCTAAAATGTTCATCCATTTGGCGAAATTATTTATAGGTCACAAATCCAGAAATTAGGAAGATTCAAATCTCAAGTAGACCACACTACAAAAAGTAGTGGGAATTGAATGCCTACCATTGAAAACTTCTTGGAGGCTTAAGAAGTTTTGGATCAAGCTGATATTTGGTTTTTACCTTCATCTAGGTCTATGTGACCTTGTGAACATGTTGGATGGCAAATAAACATCATGTTGGGCCTAAGAATGTTTCAATGATGGGCATCATTGTCCCTGGTGCCTTTTATGGTGTGGTCCAGATATATTTCACTTTTTGAATTGTGTCCTGAAATGATCTTGTCAAATGGATGGATGGTATGGATATAACACATACATCAAGGTGGGGCCCACAAAACTTGGTGATGTCAATACACATGATGGGTGGCACATCATGCAATTTGCTTCTGGTTGGGTTCTTATATATGCAGCTGAGTGAAGAGATCTAGCTTCTCCCATATTAAAAATGGAAAGAAATATATATATGGAAGTGATGTAGAACGGGTCGCTGATTATTTCATGGCCCGGATGGATCAAGAGAAGACTAGTCGGAGTCGAAAGTGATCCGAACCGTCAGGACCATAAACTATCGTATCTCGCAATCCGGAATGAGTTTCGGGACATATAATATATCAATTTGGGGTAGCTCGAGCTGCTTTAGCCAACCAACCCCTCTACGCCGGGTTGCCCATGCCGGAATCGTGAGATTCAACCGTATCGATGGTCATTAGGCTAGTTTATTTTCAGATTTACTATTTATAGTAAGTTTTAATTTGATTATAACTTTGGATATGTAGGGCTTTAGAGTTAGTGCCCAACATGAAAAGTGCTTAGAATATTTAGTAGAACAACATGGTTGAGGCCGTTTGATAACTTTCTATTTTTGGCCGAAAACCAAGAGTTCTAGTAGGATTGAACGACTTCTATAAATAGTAAGTTGCGTTTTCTAGGAGTTTGAGTTGGAGTTGGAGTTTGATACTTTACCTAAGGTTTAGTTTCCTATTTATATGCATTGTAATTCCGTTTATTATTCATTCAATTATCAAAAACATTATTCGGAATTAATTTTCTTTTTTTTTATTATCCTTTTATTTCTTCTCGTGGATTCGAGAAACTCTCGGTTAGGGAGACGGTGATCAACCTATCACGTCCTCCCTGCGTCAGGAAGACACACCTAAACCCACCCTAATGTAATATGTACATGAAATCCACTAAGATCATTAGTTGTGTAATCTCACATTTTACCCAAGGTCAAAAAATCAAGCTGACTTATGATTCAAATGGGTCACACCAAAAGAAACAATTGTGGAGATTATAAGAAATCCCCTCCAACCATTAGATTCCACAAAAACCTTAAGTCCTCGGACTCAAGAATCAAAATATTCCATGATTTAAGCAGGTCAACAAAGGGAACAAGCATGGAGGGAGGGCATTGCCTGTTGGTGCACTTTTCCGTGGCATACTAGTGCACCTTGTTTGTCAATCACTTACGTCAGTGAGTCTAGAGTCGGTTGAGCCCAATGAAGACGAAGACCGAAGACTCAAGACGGACCGGCTGCATCAAGAAGAAGTTTCAGGTAAAAGTGATGCCTTGGTGCCTTAACCTCGACCAAAACCTATCCCCTTTGTATCCTTGATGACCTTGACCATAGTTAGAACCCTTTAGGCATCATTGATAGGCCCTAGGTGTCCCATTTGATCAACCAAACCTTGGCCTTAAACGACAAGCTGAAGAAAGTAGAGATTCAGCACATTGTAGAGGGGACCCAGGCTGGTCCGACCGGTCAAGACCGGACGGCCAGCAGCCCTGCTGGATTTACAAAGGCCAGCCGACCGGTCATGACCGGTCGGCCTTCACAAGTGAAGGGGTACAGCAAGGTGGGCCGACCGGTCATGACCGGTCGGCCAGTTTTGGCTCCCATGTCCAGCAAAGGACGCCGACCGGTCATGATCGGTCGGCCTAGTGAGTTGAGGCAATCCAGTGAAGGGGGGACCGGTCGGCCAGTGTTGTTGGCCTGCATTGTTGAAATCTTCCAGCAGGGGTGTCCGACCGGTCATGACCGGTCGGGACAGGTCGGCATATAGCCGTTTTCTGACCGTTGGGGCTCTATTTCCCTATATATAGAGCTCTGGTTTTGGGCTTTGAAGAGGGATTTTTGAGGAAGGAAAGCCACCATTGAAGGAGTTCTTTTGAGGCTTATTCCTTGACCTATGCAAGGCATCTTCCTTGTGCTTTAACACAAGATTAAGAGCATTCCAAGCTCATGAAGAAGATGACCTTCATCCCCTCTTGATCTCTAGAGTTAGGAAGCTTCTTGATTGGCATATCCTTGTCCTAAACTCGAAGATGAGATCGTTGTAGGTAAGAGACTCTATGAAACCCATTCCCACTAAGTTGTAGAGTTCTCAAACCCATCCTCCTAGCACCTTGGGCATTTCAAGGCATCGCATGCAAGGTGTTTGATCGAATGTGGCTGAGGCATTGGCGACGCAACGGCGGCACGATCGAGGGAGCAAAGGGAAGCTGATTGAAGCACGGGAGAGCGGAGATCAAGCAACCCAATCCGGCGCTAAACAAGGGGCTCATCCGACAAGTAGGTTGTCTTATTTGAGAGTCCACTTTAGAGTTTGTTTTCGAACTCGACCTAGGGACGTTAGTCGTTCCTTGGCCCGTCAGCCGGGCCTAAACTAAGTCTCCAAGGGGGAGCCTCCGACACGGGAGTAAACGTGCGATAAGGTTGAGAGTTAGCCTATGTCTAAAACTCCGGATACGGTTGAGAGGTGAACCGATAAAACCTCCGTGTAAAGGTTGAGAGGTGAACCTCATTTAAAACCTCCGATGGTGAATGCCGGTTTGCTCAAAGGGGTTGAGTACTTGAACCGGGAGTGGAGTAGACACGTAGTCGAACCACTATACATCCTTGTGTTTGTGATTGTTCTTGAGCACATTCATATCTTCACATTGTTAGTTTAATTGCTTAATTATGCATGTTTGATAAGAATGTATGCTAGGCACTTTTTAGACATCCCCACACAAGATGTACCTTCACTACTTGTGTAGACTTGAGCTCATTGATCCACTCTCATAAGTCTACACAAGTTGCATAGGTTAGGAGCTTGATTATTTGATTCTTTTATGTACCTATGCATGCTTGACTAGGATTGCTTATTGCTTTACTCTTGCTAGTCTTTTGATTGGACCCACTAAGGCTTGGTAGCCGAGGTGTTCTTGCTTACAAAGCTTATTTTATTAAATTGCATAAGTAGGCGAAAAGAATTTGAAAAAGGTCCATATCACCCCCTCTAAGTCCATAGACATATCTCCGAGTATCTCTACAAGCGGTAAAACCGCAATTTCATTGCCGTGTACACTGTCTCCAATTGTGTAGTCCACCTTATTGATCGCTAAAGAGCTGAAAAATATTCAATGCCTTTACTTAAACAAGCAGTTGTGCACCAACCATTGGTGGGATTGTATAAACAGTTTTATTTGTAGAAGGTAACCAAGAGACCACGGTTTCTACAATTCCTTGGTTTAATGTGAGTTAATAAACTTGTGTGTATCGTTTGTCACACGCAGGCAAAGTACCAGATAATTCCTCTTGTTAGTAACTTTGTAACCCCCTCCCCCACCCTTCCCCTCCGAAGGTGTCCCTACGCATGGCTCAGTGGTAGACCCTGTGAGTTACAGTCAGGTCATGGTTCGAGTACCCATGTGATGTGTGTAGATGTGAGGGCGTGGAGAGAGAGAGAGAGAGAGAGAGAGAGAGAGAGATTCCTCCCTCCCTTATGGGATAATTCCGACCATCTGACGCAGGGAGGACGTGGTAGGTCGATCACCGTCTCCCTAACCAATAGTTCTCGAATCCACGAGAAGAAATAAAAGATAAAAAGAGGAAATAAATTCCAAATAATTGATTTATTGATAATTAAATGAATAAAAACGGAATTACAATGCATATAAATAGGAAACTAAACCCTAGGTGAAGTATTAGAATCCAACTCCAACTAAAACTCCTAGAAAACGCAGCTTACTATAAATAGTAAACTTACTATTTATAAAAGTCGTTCAATCCTACTAGAACTCTTGGTTTTCGGCCAAAAATAGAAAGTTATCAGACGGCCTCAACCACGCTGTTGGGCACTAACTCTAAAACCATACGGATGCAAAGTTATGATCGAATTAAAACTTACTATAAATAGTAAAACTGAAAATAAACTAGCCTAATGACCGTCGATACGGTCGATTCTCGTGATTCCGGCTTGGACAACCCGGCGTAGCGGGGTTGGTTGGCTAAAGTAGCTCGAGCTACCCCAAATTGATATATTATACGTCCCGTAACTCATCCCGGATTGTGAGATACGACCGATTTACGGTCCTGACGGTCCGGATCACTTTCGACCCCGAACGGTCTTCTTTTGCTCCATCTGGGCCATGAAATAATCAGCGACCTGTTCTACATCAGTCTCCTCCACTTCGAAAGAACTCGACCCCGAGTTCTCGTCCAGCTTTGGTTCATGATATTCGTACAGATCTGCCACGTTGAAAGTCCTTGAAATCTCCATGTCATCCGGAAGATCAACAACGTAGGCATTGTCATTGATCTTGCGAATGATCGGTACCGGTCCAATCTTCTTTTGCTTCAACTTGTTGTAGGTCCCGTTAGGAAATCGCTCTTTACGTAGGTGGACCATCACCTGATCACCTATTTCGAACACTTTGGCGCGCCGATGCTTGTCGGCCGCTTCTTTGTACTTTTCGTTCGAAGCCTGTATTTTGTTGCACACGTCTGCATGTATGTCCATGATTCGGTCTGCCATATGTTCAGCTGTAACGGTCATGCCCGGAAGCTTGGGCAGGGGAACCAAATCGAGTGTGTGACGAGGAACGCACCCATAAACAATCTGGAACGGAGATTTTCCTGTCGATCGGTTTACCATGTTGTTGAACGCAAACTCTGCTTGAGCCAGGGTCATGTCCCACTGCTTCGGTTTGTCACCTGAAAGGCAACGGATGAGATTCCCCAATGTGCGGTTGACGACCTCAGTCTGTCCATCTGTTTGTGGATGATAAGCACTGCTGAAGTGAAGTCGTGTACCGAACCGATTCCACAAGGCTCGTCAAAAGTGGCTAACGAACTTTGTGTCCCGGTCTGAAGTGATCGTCTTAGGAATCCCATGTAGTCGCACAACCTCTCTGAAGAAAAGGTTTGCAACGTGTATCGCATCAAAGGTCTTCTTGCACGGAATGAAGTGTGCCATCTTGGAGAATCGGTTTACCACCACGAACACTGAGTCCATGCCGCGTTGTGTTCGTGGGAGCCCTAATATAAAATCCATAGATAAATCCTCCCAAGGGGCATCTGGCACGGGTAATGGCGTGTAAAGACCTGTATTTTGAGATTGTCCCTTAGCGGTTTGACAAATATGACATCGTTGTACCGCCCTGCCAACATCACGAGCAAGTTGCGGCCAGTAATACCGCTCTTCCACCATCACTCGAGTCTTATCTCGTCCTAGATGACCGCCGAGGCCACCGCCGTGCAGCTCGATAATAATTTTGTCCCGTAACGAACTCTGCGGGATGCAAAGTCGATTTCCTTTGAAGAGGAAACCATCTTGAATTAGAAGGTCACTCGGGTGCCCCTCTTGGCATTTTTTCTACGCATCTGCAAAATCCTCGTCCTCGGCATAAAGTTCCTTGAGACAGTCGAATCCGATCACCTCATTGCTCACTATAATAAGAAGGGATGCACGTCGGCTTAGTGCATCTGCCACCTTGTTTTGCTGCCCTGATTTGTGTTTCAGAACGAACGTGAATTCCTGTAAAAACGAAATCCATCTAGCATGCATACGATTCACATTAGTCTGAGCATTGATAAATTTTAAGGCCTGATGATCAGTGTACAGTATAAATTCCCTTTGAATAAGATAATGGCGCCAATGGCGCAGTGCCTAAACCACTGCATATAATTCAAGTTCATAGGTCGACCACTTCTGTCGTGCGTCGCTGAGTTTTTCACTGTAAAAGGCAACCGGCCCGTCCTCCTAAGAAAGGACTCCCCCAATGCCGACAATAGATGCGTCGCATTCTACCTCAAATAGCTTATCGAAATTAGGGAGTACCAGGACCGGGGTAGTGGATAACCGATGTTTAATTTCTGCAAAGCTCTTCTCAGCCCCATCGGTCCATTGAAACGGACCCTTCTTCATACAGTCGGTAATCGGCGCGATGATACTGCTGAAGTTCCGCACAAATCGACGATAGAAGGTCGCCAACCCATGAAAACTTCGTACCTCATGAATGTTTGTCGGAGTCGACCAATCCCGAATAGCTCGAACCTTTTCTTCGTCCACTCGGATACCCGTGGACGACACAATGAACCCCAGAAACAATAATTGATCAGTTAAGAAGCTACACTTTTTCAGATTTAAGTATAGCTTGTTGTCGGCCAACACTTGTAGCACTTTTCTGATGTGGGTCATGTGCTCCGTTTCATCCTGACTGTATATTAGAATGTCGTCAAAGTAAACGACAACGAAACGGCCAATGAACGGCTTCAACACTTGGTTCATTAAACGCATGAAGGTGCTTGGTGCGTTGGTCAAACCGAAAGGCATAACCAGCCACTCATATAGCCCTTCCTTGGTCTTGAAGGCCGTTTTCCACTCGTCACCTGGCCTAATACGGATTTGATGGTATCCACTCCGTAAGTCCAGTTTCGAGAACACCTTGGAGCCCTCGAGCATGTCCAGCATGTCATCCAACCGCGGTATTGGAAATCGATATTTAATTGTTATTTTATTGATCGCGCGGCTATCGATGCACATACGCCATGTTCCGTCCTTCTTTGGGGTAAGGAGTGCCGGAACGGCACACGGGCTCATGCTCTCTTTAATAAGACCCTTACGGATCAGTTCCTCCACCTGTCCCTGTAAAATTTCACACTCTTTTGGACTCATCCGATAGTGCGGTCGGTTGGGTAGACTGGACCCTGGGATAAGATCGATGTGATGTTGTATGTCTCGCATGGGAGGCAACTCATCAGGTAACTCTGCAGGCCAAGTACTTCGAAATTCTTCCAGCAGCGGTTTAAGGCGTTGAGGAATATTAGAGGATCCTGGCTCCTCGCCTTTTACCATAACGGCATAAATCTCGCCCGTTTCCTTTGATTCCTTAACAAACTCGCGAATGGTAAGGAGAGAGTTCCCCTCCACTTTAGAAGCTTCAGGGTGTTTGTCTGGTGTCATAGGGGCCAAAACAATTTTTCGACCGTCCTTGGTGAACATGTATATGTTTTCCCGTCCACTGTGGGTCACATCTCTATCCGATTGCCATGGCCGCCCAAGTAACATGTGGCAGGCTTCCATGTCAACCACATCACAGAGGACCTCGTCCTTATAGCTTTTACCAATGGAAAATGAAATAATGCATTGATGAGTTACCTTGGTTTCGTTCACCTTCTTGATCCAGCCGATAGAGTAAGGGGTAGGGTGCTTCGTCATAGGCAGATGTAACTTATCCACCATAATTCTCGAGACAATATTTTCGCTACTCCCACTGTCTATGATCACGTCACAGACTTTGCCCTGCACGGTGCACTTTGTGCGAAAAATATTATGTCGTTGTGGGTGCACTTCCTTCCTGGGGGCGTAAAGTAGTCGTCTTACTACTAGCGATTCCCCATGATCTTCAGTCAGCCAATCGATATCTTCTGTGTCCCCCTCTTCGGCCTGTTCTAATTCAGGGTTGTCTTCTGTTGACTCACCTTCCACGCCGCCTTCATTCATGGTTAAGTGTGCTGCAGGGCGTTGAGGGCAAGCGTTCGACCAGTGACCTGGTTGGCCATAACGGAGACAATGGTCTGGTCTTGGCCGACCATATGGGTTGGGGATCCTGCTGGAACCTGCTGTAGTGGAAGCTGTACGTTGAGGTCTTGAGGAACCGCTTTCCCAGTCCCGGTTCGTGACCGTAGGAGGTTGAGGACGCCCTCCTATAGGCTCCTTGCCTTTGGCCAACGTTGTATCTTGAGTTGGTCCGGTGTTGGGAATTCGTGTTGCCGGATAGGGTCGAGCAGGGGGCCGTGACAACTGTGTTTCTGCTCGAGTGGCCAATTGGTTGGCCTCACTCAACGTCCAAACTGGATGCATCTGGACTCGATCCTGGATTGCAAATCACAACCCACCAATGAATCGTGATACTTGTTGTGCCTCTGATTCCGATAAATTATTCCGTGTAGCCAATCGTTGGAATTCTTCAAGATATTCGGCTACGGTTCTATTTTCCTGACGACAATTTTGGTATTGTTGGAACAAAATTTGTTCATAGTCGTTAGGGAGGAATCGAGCTCTAAGAAGCTGTCTCATCCGAGGCCATGTTCGGATGGGTGTCTTATTCTGATGGGTGCGGGAAACCTGTAGGTTTTCCCACCATGCTGAAGCACCGGATTTAAACTTATATGCAACTAGTTTTACCTTCTTGTCGTCCGGCACTTCCATATAGTCGAAGTATCGCTCGACCTCTGCCAGCCAGTCGAGGAACTTCTCTATTCGAAGTAGGCCATTAAAGCTGGGAAGATCAGCTTTGCCCCGATAATCTCGTTCTGCTCGTTCCACACGCTCATTCCCTAACACCGGTCGTCGTACGAATATGTCTTCGACCTCGTCATCGCTTGGTTCTGAATCGTCTGGCGTAACCCTACGGTTATCCACCTGGGGTGTTCTATGGACAACAGGATTGTCCCGTATAACAACTGTTGGTGGTTGTTGGTCGCCTTGGGCTTGAAGAGGAGCTAGCGATGCTGCAATCTGGTCGAGGGTCGCCTGTATACCTTGCAGGATCAACCGGTTCTCCCGTCGTGCTGCTTCGAATGCCGCCTCGAAGGCTGTCGCCGTTAGATAGTCCCTTGGAGCACCGTCCTTAGGATAAGGATCCAACCCTTCATTAGAGGCCATCGTCCTGAGGAAGAAACCTCTCTCTAATACCAATGACGCAGGGAGGACGTGGTAGGTCGATCACCGTCTCCCTAACCGATAGTTCTTGAATCCACGAGAAGAAATAAAAGATAAAAAGAAGAAATAAATTCCAAATAATTGATTTATTGATAATTAAATGAATAAAAACGGAATTACAATGCATATAAATAGGAAACTAAACCCTAGGTGAAGTATTAGAATCCAACTCCAACTAAAACTCCTAGAAAACACAGCTTACTATAAATAGTAAACTTACTATTTATAGAAGTCGTTCAATCCTACTAGAACTCTTGGTTTTCGGTCAAAAATAGAAAGTTATCAAATGGCCTCAACCACGCTGTTTTAATAAATATTCTAAGCCCTTTTCATGTTGGGCACTAACTCTAAAACCATACGGATGTAAAGTTATGATCGAATTAAAACTTACTATAAATAGTAAAACTGAAAATAAACTAGCCTAATGACCGTCGATACGGTCGATTCTCGCCATTCCGGCTTGGGCAACCCAGCGTAGCGGGGTTGGTTGGCTAAAGTAGCTCGAGCTACCCCAAATTGATATATTATACGTCCCGTAACTCATCCCGGATTGTGAGATACGACCGATTTACGGTCCTGACGGTCCGGATCACTTTCAACCCCGAACGGTCTTCTTTTGCTCCATCTGGGCCATGAAATAATCAGCGACCTGTTCTACATCACCATCCAATTGATGGCCCACATGTGACACTCAGGATCATGGGCAACCGAATTTGGTAAATCAATATGCAGGAGGAAAGATTAAAGTGGTTAGCTGTGCTGCGCATTTTCTAACTTGGCACTCGAGTGTGAGATCCAATCCATCTACCTGGTGGACCTCTATTGGAAAATTATTGGAAAATTACCACTAAAAAAAGCCAAGAGAGTAGGCTCATCTAAAAAGCTACGAATGTAACAGCTCTTTTTTTTTTTGGTGGGGGGCGGCACACCATTGATAGTACACGCACCCACCCCTGATAGTGTAGACACCCCACCTTCGGTTACACTGTTGGTAGAGAAAGCTGGATAAATGGAGGACCATACCCCCAAATCCCAAGTCCAAACTCAGCCAAACTCACCCTTGTAAGCCCCATTCCATGGCCCAGTTCAAGCTTGAACCCAGTCAACCCAGTCCTAAACACCACCCTGAAAAACCCCCCATAAGAAAAGCCAGTCAAAAAATCCCAAAAAAGTCAAACTCACTGAGTCAACCCGTCGAGTCAAAATACCGAGTCAAAACACCGAGTCAACCCGTCGAGTCAAATCACCGAGTCGACCCGCTGAGTCAACTCACTGAGTCGACCCAGCGAGTCAAACAGCAGCCCCGAGGAAGCAACCGTACATCGCTGAAAACCGAGGAGTGGTCGTACGGGCGGCCCATAGCAGGCCGCCCGAGATAAATTACGAGAAATGCCACTCTCCGCTGCTATAAATACCCCCCTCCCCTTCTCATTTCAACATCCATTCGAAGCCCATTCAGCCCGAGTGCGATCCGAGTCCCCTTTAGTCCATTTTTCCACCAAGGAGAGCCCGAGTGAGGAGAGCCTAACCCTGGTCCAGCCTAGCCTGACCACTGGTCCAAGCCTCTCAAGTCACCCAAGTCTTGATCCAGCCACTCGAAGCCAATCCTTGCGATACCTCCGTCCATCCAGCTACTCTTTTCCAGCATCATCTCATTCGCATCTAGCATAAGTGCAACATTTACTTTTCTTCCAACCCCCCTGCTTCACTACAAGCACCTTGATTATTCAAGCACACCGCATATGTCTTAAATTAAGCACCTGTCAGTTCGAGCGTATGCTCTGGGCTTGCCCGTTGTTGGAACCTACCCATCAGAAACTCTTACTGTTCAGACCCGCATTCATGCATCATGTCATCCATGAGAATATACGAGGATTAAACTAGACTTTCAAGTATTCGATCGATTCTGTGAAGTAGAGACCGTACTTCGGTACGGGCAGTGTGTGGGGTGCTTAACCTCTTCCCACCCTGTAACCGTGATCCCTTACCTTGAATCTCTGACCGTAAATCAATAGGAGTCATTTTAGAGGAAGGAATCTTCGGATTCCCTTCTCTAACGTTTCTACGGGGTCTAGCCGACTGTAGATTCGAAGTAACTGGCTAGTGGCGACTCTGGTCTTATATAAACTCACTTAAACATATCCAGCTTAACACGACAACCAAACGAAGCCCTCGAGAACGAGGCAAGCCAGTGGCACAAACGGCGATTTCGCACTCACGCATCCTCATCTCCTTCTTTTCCGAAAGGAAAGGGGAAGGGAGAAGAACGTCGTGTGGGAGCGCGGAAAATCGGCGAGGGTCCACAGAATGGCGACTCCACTGGGGATAAGCTAGTCCCACTAGTCGTGATCCGACTTGAAAAACAGAATCCTTTCCGTACTTGAAAGTCACTAATCCTCATACAATCTCATCTGCATAGCATTCTACTTAAAACAAACAAAAAAATAGAAAATCCCAAAACCAGAAAAAAAAATAGAAAATCCTAAAACCCAAAAAAAGTATAGTCCTCGCCATTGCGCCTCCTCGGGCTCAACGTGTTCGGAGACAACTTTCCTTCCGCAGCATAATCCGCACTCGGGCTCAACAAGCCATGTCCGACCACGAAGAAGAAACTCATCTCCTCCCTGCTCTTGAGATGACCGAAGAGCAACCTCCAGCGCAACAGCCCATTGATAATACGCCAATCATACAAGAATTGGCACAAGGAATGAGAGCAATGCAAGAAATGCTCTTGCAATTCATGCAAGCACAAACCACCGCAGCAGCCAACAATCAGGTTGGCCCAGTTCAGCAATCTCAGCAGCCATGACGGGTCCTTCCGGCCTCCAGTTCAAATCAAGCGCAACCATCGGAGTCTGCCCAAGACTACCGACAACAGCCATCTCAGCCCTTCATTACGGGGCATCTTCCTCAGTACCTTCCTGCAACGACAGGGCCATCTCAGAGCGCCCCTGTCACAGGGACTTCCAGTCAGCTTCCAGTCAATCTTGCAAACAACAGTCTCAGTAGATCTCAGCATGTCCCCGCCGATGGGACACCTTTTCAATTCCAGCACATCCCCGCCGATGGGATTTCAATTCAATTTCCAGCAACAGGGACAGCACTGGCGAATGCCCACAATGGGGGTCAGTGTCAAGCCCACATCAATCAGCGGATAGTGGCGAATACCCAACAAGGGGGTCACTTCCCAGCATCTCAGCCTCCTGCAAACAGGAGCACTTTTCAATTCCAGCACATCCCCGCCGATGGGATTCCAGTTAATTTCCAGCAATCTTCAATTCAGCAAAATCCAGTTAATTTTCAGCAATCGTCAATTCAGCAAAATCCAGTCAATTTCCAGCAAGTTCCAGTTCAACCTTCAGTACAGTCTCCAGTTCAGTTACCATCATTTCAAGCACAAGTTCATCAGAATCCAGTTCAATCATCAAACCAATTTCAGCAACCCGCGGTTGCTTTTCCGCAAGCCCATAGGGTCGAAGACATCGACCACTATGCCGAAGAAGAACGTGCCTTACTCCAAGAGGCACCAGTCGCTCGAACAGATCACTCAGGACTGGACGAGTTGCGGGAGCAGTTCCAGATCTTGCAAAATCAGCTTCAGCGACAGCAAGGAATCGACTTACCTTCGACCAAGTTCAGAGACTTGTGTCCTTTCCCAGATGCTCAAGTACCTCAAAACTTTGAGGTACCAAAATTCAAAAGATACGATGGCAGCGGTTGTCCCACAGCACATCTCAAGGCCTTCTGTGGAGAGCTGAGTGCAATCTCAGGAAATGAAGGGGCCCTCATTCGCTTGTTCCAAAAATCTCTGAAGGGCGATGCCCTAGATTGGTACACTTCATTGGACTGTCACCGCATCAGGACATGGGAACAGCTTTCCCAGGCTTTCGTCGACAGATTCGCGTACAATCTCAACATGGCACCCAGAAGAGCCGACCTTGCGGCTCTCAGACAAAGGAGTGATGAAACACTATCAGCTTATGTGGGACGTTGGCGAGCTATGGCAGCCAGAATGCGGACACCTATCGACGACGAAGAACAAATCTCTATGATTGTCCATTCAACATATCCGGGCATATCTGGATATCTCATTTCGCATCCATATGCGAATTTCTCACAGTTGATCCGTGCTGGAGAGCAAGTTGAAGCAGGGATCCGGGCCGGGACGATCTCCCCATGGCCTCATCAAGCCACTCAAGTCAAGAGGAATAGAGTGGAAGGAAGATCTATCGGGCACGGGAATGGAAACCGCAGTGGTTCTCCTCCCCGCCCAACAGAGGTAAACAACATCAACACCACTGCTCAAGGAAATCAACATGCTCCCCCACAGGGACGTCAACAGTATCAGCAGAATCAAGTTCAGCATCAGCCTCAGCGGTATCAGCCACAACCGAATCCTCAGCCACAACCACCTCGACAACAACAGCAGTTCAGAGGAAACGGTCAATACTCATATCAAAATAGGCAAAACTACAGGGAGTCCAGGAAATTTACTCCCCTCTCTCAACCACTCAGTCAAGTCATGGCTACTCTGGTGCAGAAGCAATTACTTACTCTTATGGCACCTAGGCCCCCTCCTCATCCTCTGCCACCGAATTACCGAGAAAATGAGTATTGTGCCTACCATCAAGGGCGTGGCCACGCCACTGATCGATGCTTCACTTTGAAGAACGCCATACAAGATCTGATTGATGACCACAAGATTGTCATCTCAGTCCCTGGAACTCCTGCAGCAACTTCCACCAACATTCTTCAGAATCCTCTGCCTCAACATCCAACGGACCCTAGTTCGTCTCGTGGCCCTGCAGTTAATAGTATAGAAGAAGGGGACCATCTCGATCGCTTCTTCTCCCCTATCTAGTCCATTTATGCTTACACTTATGGGCCGACAAGTCCTCCGATCTTGCAAGGGGCAAGTCCCTTTCCCCCTCCAGTCCTCGAGCCAGTAGTACTCGAAGGAGCACTTCCATACGATGTGCCAGTTGTGCAAGGGGCACCTTACGGCCCCTCATGTTGGGAACCAGTCGTCTTAGAAGGAGCACAATCATACATCGAGCCCACATATGAACCTGTCATCTTGCAAGGGGCAACTCAAGAACAATCCAATCCACAATGGAGGGATTATACTCATCAGCAACAAGAACCCGTTGTATTGGAAGGAGCTCTTCTAGTCGAGCCAGTCGTATTGTAAGGGGCAAACCCCGGAGGCGTGTCAATCACACTACGGCAGGTGGGACGAACAGAGAAACCTCCTGCCATATCAAGAGGACCAGTATTCATTCCATGGGAGCCTTCTGCTCCAGGAACAATCAAGCCAGGACCACGACCTTGTGTGGTCTATGAAGACAAGCCTCGATATTACCCCTTCAGCACAGGCAACAATGTAGTTCTCAAGGCAAAAGCTCCATACGAGGAAGATCTGGTACCCACACCAGCACCGTTGCAAGAACCGGTGGTCCTAGAAGGCAAAAGGGAGGAAAACTACAAAGAGGTTCCATGGCACTATCCAGAATGTGCGGAAGTGGGGAACATGAATCCCAATGGGCGTTGCATCCGAAGAGATAATCAGAACAGAGGAGATCCCAAAGGCGCTCTCTCAGGCCTCGGCAAAAAAAATGAAGCCGCATACGATGTGGCAACTCAGCTCAAGTCAATCCCTGCTCAAATCTCAGTATGGGAGCTACTCTGCACATCTCGCATACACCGAGAAATGTTTGCCAAAACCTTGAGCGATGCTCACGTCTCCTCCGATACGGCACCAGAAATGATAGCTTTGATGATTGGACAACTCCTGGCTCAGCGCGCCATCACTTTCACAGATAATGAGTTGCCACCAGAAGGACGAGATCACGGGCGATCCCTCAACATAGCCTTACGATACAAAGACCTCTGCGTCCCACTGGTCCTTATCGATAATGGCTCAAGCTTAAACGTCTGCCCACTCAAGACTGCGGAACGTCTGGGAATCAGTCCTTCTTCATTCCGTCCCAGCACTATATGTGTCAGAGCATTCGACAACACCCGCTGATCAGTGGAAGGGGAGGTTGACATAGAGGTACAGATAGGTCCGGAAGTCTCCACCATCACATTCCAAATTCTGGATATATCAGCCTCTTTCAACATGCTGCTCGGACGGCCTTGGCTGCACAAAGTTGGAGCTGTGCCGTCAACCCTACATCAACGAGTGAAATACATCTATGGAAATCAAGTGATCTCTATCCATGCAGAGAAAGAGCTCATCATTCCTTCCAATGCTGCTGCCACTGAACCAGACATCCCGGTCATTGATATCCAGCACTCTGAAGAAGACATCCCGTTTCATAGTTTTGAATTCGAGACTGTGAACTCTATCGCCAATCCAGAACGATAAGGGTGGACCGTGTCTTTTCACCGGCAGAACGTCTGAGTCTCAAATACCGAATGAAGAATCATTTCAAGTCTAGAAAGGTACCGCTGATATATAACCAACGCAAATGGGGACTCGGATATAAGACAACCTTCATGGACAAAAGAAGGAAGAAATTTCGGTGCTCACCCATCCAATTCGTCAAGCCAGGAGAACCTTGCAAAGATCCAGGAGGGAATCAACCGACTGCATTACACAGAGGCCTCCCGATGAGCCTAGTTTGGGCCATGTGGCCCCCCATTCGATGGGATCAGATTCTCGAACCATCTAAGCCTCCAGAAGAAGAAGGAAATGATGAAGACGAAGAAGGAAGTCAAATACAGCAGCTTCAGGACCAGGTTACTCTGATACCTGCTCCCAACCAGGGGCACAACCTGCCCACGTCAGCATCAATCAACCAGGGGCACAACCTGCCCACTTCAATCAGCCAGGGGCACAACCTGCCCACTTCAATCAGCAAGGGGCACAACTTGCCCATCTCAGCACCAATTAGCAAGGGGCACGACTTGCCCATCTCTGCAAAGTCAACTTCATCAATCATCAGCCAGGGGCAGAAGCAGCCCATCCATTGGACCAAGAAAGGGAAGTGGCCAGCCCTAGATTGGTCTGATGTCCAGATTCCAAACTTGTGTCTAGCCGTGGAACCAGACGAACTGCAATGCGAAGTAAGTGACCCGGGAGGGACTGAGTGCGACTCAGATCTCGAACTCGACCAGCGAGAAATCATGGTCATTGGGCCAGACCATGATTCTTCGCCCAAAGCATCAACCCCCACCTCTTCAGGGGAGGAAGTGTGGGGTCCTGAATGGTCATCCGTTCCCCTAACTTTCGAATCAGCCAAAGAGCCATCTGAGGGCTCTGGCTTCCCAAAAAAAATGCCTGTTTAAGCAGCGACCGGAACTTTGGAACAAGTTGGGCTCAATCATGGTCTGCAATACCCACTTGTTCAAAGTCCCATGAATTTTGAAAATCCAAAAAAATAAAAAAATTTCAAAAGCCAAAAACATCTAGCATTTCAATTTCAGAAAAATCTCAAAAACCAAAAAACATTTCTTTTCCTGCATTCAGTAGTGTGCCAAGTTCGTCAAAAGAGTTGCATGAGTTTGAAGTCGAATCATATGATTTCGACATCGAATTAGACTTCGAGCTCACGGGTCTGGACGAAGCTCGGGACGAGGAAGATGATGATCCGGCTCCCGAACTAGAGGATCTCCTCAAAAAGTTCGAATCTAAAGCCAATGTTGTAGCCGATGATTTCGAGATAGTAAACTTGGGGACGCCTGAGATCCCTAGGGAGTACGCATTGAAAAATCGTTGCCACCTGAGATGAAACAGAAAATGATAGAGTTCCTAGCTCCAAGATTGTCCAACTTCGCATTCTCATATGAAGACATGCTGGGGCTCGATGAAGAGCTCGTTGTACACCATCTGCCGACCAAGGCAGATATGAAGCCAGTGAAGCAGAAACTTCGAAGAATGAAGCCAGAATGGGCTCTGAAAGTCCGAGATGAAGTCATTAAGCAGTACAACGCGGGATTCTTGGTAGTCTCCAACTACCCTGAATGGCTCGCCAACATCGTGCCAGTACCAAAGAAGGACGGTAAGGTTCGAATGTGCATCGACTTCCGAGATCTCAACAAAGCCAGTCCTAAAGATGACTTCCCTTTGCCACATATCGACACTCTGGTTGACAACACTGCTGGATACAAGATCTTCTCATTCATGGACGGGTTCTCAGGTTACAATCAGATCAAGATGGCCGTCGAAGATCGTGAGAAGACATCGTTCATCACTCCCTGGGGAACCTTCTGTTACAGGGTAATGCCGTTCGGTCTGAAGAACGCAGGAGCAACATATCAGCGAGCAATGACAACATTATTCCACGACATGATGAACAAAGAACTTGAAGTATATGTGGACGACATGATCATCAAATCTCGCACAATTGAAGGACACTTTGAAGATCTGAAGAAGCTATTCAACAGATTAGAGAAGTACAAGCTCCGCCTCAACCCACAGAAATGTGTCTTCGGTGCAATGGGAGGCAAACTCCTCGGCTTTATGGTGAGCGAGGACGGCATCAGGGTCGACGAGACCAAAACCAGAGCAATCATCGAGATGCCCCCTCATAGAACAGAGAAAGAAATTCGTGGCTTCCTCGGCAGAATTCAATACATCAGTCGCTTCATCGCACAGCTTACACCTATTTGTGAACCCATTTTCAAGCTCCTCCGGAAGAATGTTCCAAAAGAATGGAATGATGATTGCCAAGTTGCCTTCGATCGCATCAAGAGATATCTCATGAATCCTCCAGTCCTAGTGCCGCCCGCCCCCGGACGACCCTTATTGTTATACATCTCGGTAGCAGCAGAAGCCATTGGCTGTGTCCTCGGCCAGCACGACGAGACCGGGAAGAAGGAACAAGCAATATACTATTTGAGCTGAAAGTTCACCGACTACGAGACTAGGTATTCCCCGGTCGAGAAGACTTGCCTCGCCCTAGTCTGGGCAACTCAGCGACTCCGTCAATACATGATTGCATTCCCTATTCTCCTCCTCGCTCACATGGATCCGCTCAAGTACCTGTTCGAGAAGCCGACACTCACTGGAAGGATAGCTAAATGGCAGCTACTCTTGTCTGAGTTCGACATCACCTATGTCACTCAAAAGGCAATCAAGGGGCAGGCCCTCACCGATCATCTTGCCGCTCACTCTCTCCTGGACTATCAGCCGCTCAAGACCTTCTTTCCTGATGAAGATCTCTTGCTTGTCGAAAGTGAAGAAAAGAAGGAGAAAGGTGAGTGGACATTATTCTTCGACGGCGCAGCAAATTCCAAAGGAAGTGGTATTGGAGCAATCCTCTACTCTCCAGATGACGTCCCTATTCCTATCTCAAGGCGCATAGCATTCGAGTGCACCAACAACATGGCAGAGTACGAAGAATGCATCGCTGGCTTAAGGGAAGCCATAATCTTGGGCGTCAAGAAGCTACGAGTATTTGGAGACTCACAACTTATCATCAATCAGACCAATGGCGAATGGAAAACCAAGGACGAGAAGTTGATACCATATCATGTGTATCTTGACAATCTGATCGAGGAATTCAAGGAAATCACCTTCTCATACATGCCCAGAGCCAAGAACCAGTTTGCAGATACTCTCGCCACACTTGCATCAATGCTCGAGATACCAAAAGGAGCTTCAGAATGGGAGCTCACAGTTGAAGTTCAAGAAGAACCTGCCTTTTGCCTGCAAATAGAAGAAGCCGAAGCTGTCCCTGACAAACCCTGGTATGCCGACATCAAGCAATATCTCGAAACCCAGGAGTATCTAGAGTCAGCAACAGCAACAGATCGCCGAACCATCCAGCGTTTGGCCGGCCAGTTCACCATCAGTGGCGAAGTTCTTTACAAGCGATCCTATAATCACATCCTCCTTCGATGCGTCGATGAAACAGAAGCTGCAAAGATCATGAAAGAAATACACGAAGGAATCTGTGGCCCACACATGAACGGGCACATGATGGCAAAGAAGATTCTGCGACTCGGCTACTATTGGCTCACCATGGAGACAGACTATTGCCAACACGTCAGAAAATGCTTTAAGTGTCAGGAGCATGCGAATCAAATCCATGCCCCATCATCAGAGTTATACAACCTGACCACCCCCTGGCCCTTCTCCATGTGGGGGCTCGACATCATCGGCAAGATCAGCCCCAAAGCATCAAATGGTCATGAGTACATACTTGTGGCAGTCGACTACTTCACCAAGTGGGTAGAGGAAGCCTCCTACACTACAATTGCAGCATCTCAGGTGATCAAATTCTTGAAGAACAACATCATATGCCGGTATGGAATCCCCAATGCCATCATTATAGATAATGGGACCCCGTTCGTCAACAAGAAGATGGATGACTTCCTCAGCAAGTTCAAGATCCAACGTCATCGATCAAGCCCCTACCGTCCCCAGATGAACGGTGGGGTAGAAGCCGCAAACAAGACAATCGTCAGGATACTTGAGAAGATGGTCATGACCTATCGAGATTGGTCAGATATGCTCCCATATGCACTTTGGGCCTATCGAACGTCTGTACGGTCTACTACGGGCGTTACTCCTTTCGAGCTTACTTATGGAATGGAAGCAGTTCTACCAGTCGAGGTGGAAATACCATCACTACGGGTGTTACTAGAAAGCGGAGTTGAAGAAGGAGAGTGGCAACGGGCTAGATTCGATCAGTTGCAGCTAGCAGATGAAAAGCGCATGCGTGCACTAAGTCATTCTCAGTGTTATCAGAAAAGGATCGCTCGGGCTTACAACAAGAGAGTCCGAAAAAGAAGTTTCAAGGTAGGCGACATGGTTATGAAGAAGATTCTACCGTCGCACCTTCCGGACCCCAGAGGAAAGTTCAAACCCTCGTGGGACGGGCCACTAATCGTCAGAGAAGTACTTCCCGGAGGCGCCCTCAGACTCACCAGCATGAGAGGGGTGGATCTTCCTGAGCCAACCAACGCCGACAACGTGAAGATCTTTCACGGGTAAGTTATTCTGACCTTATCAAAGGTTACTTTAATAGAGCTGAAGTCAAGAGGTCGAAGCTAAGATCTCTGAGAAATCATTTCCGTCCACCAACAAGTGTTTCAAATAAGGGGATTCAAAAGGAGGAAAATAAAAAAAGGGGGGGATTCAAAAGGAAAAGACAAAAAAAAAGAGAGAGAAAAAGAATACAAAAGAAAAAAAAAAGAAGAAAAGATAAAGAAAAAGGGAAGCCAAAGCAAGGCACCCAAGAGAAAAAAAATCAGTCCAAGAAGAAACACATACATCCATCCATCCACCTCAGAAGGGTCTTTAGCAAAGACCGACAGCTCTATTATCGTAACTCAGGATAAGGGCTGAAAGACTGCCATCGGCCGGCAACGACGGATTCCCGACCTCTAGCCGCCGCAGTTATCCAGAGATCCAGAAAGAAAAAAAATAAAAAAAAAAAGAGGAAAAAGAAAATGTGTGCCTAAACAAAGAGGGCGGAGTGAAAACCTGAAAGGGCGTTCCGAGTAAAAATAGTGGGCATACAGTGGACTTGGTGAAAACCTGAAAGGGCGCCAAGGATAAAAACAGCATAGCTGCCAAGGGGCAGGCAAGATCAAACACCCGGGACGTGGTGAAAACCCGAAAGGGCGCCACGGGCAAAAATCACGGGAAAAAGGCCGGCTGTGGTGAAAACTCGAAAGAGCGCTGCAGGCAAAAATGACTCGAATAAAAAAAAAAGAAAAAAATAAAAAAGAATAAAAGTGCAGGGACTAAGAAGTCAGACAATCTAGATCGGTTCGAGCAGTTCAAGAACAAGAAGAAGTGCAGTCAGGAGCGAAGAGCTCTACAAACTCTGACAATCTCAGAAAGCAAGAGTTTCCATTGCCTACATCTCTAGGGAACCAAAGGATCAAGCAAGTCAAATCTCAAGACATCGGTCAAATCATTGACCGAGCCCCAGTTCTGATTCCTATATCCCGACACAAAGTCCAGACACACTCACAAGACAACTCATGGCACAATAGATTCCCAAAAAAGTTTTCTTCTTTTTCATTAAAAGTATCATATTTCTTTTACACATGTCATATCATCTTTTTCAAAAAAAATATAAAAAAAAATGCATCATCATCAATCATATATGCAAAAAAGAATGTGCAGGTGGCCAACACAATCAATCTCTACCCTCCTCTTCGGCCACATCAGGTAAGTCCTCTGACTCATAAAAAGATAGCCTCTCTCTCAACCTGCTCACCTCCATACGCAGGTAATGCGCCTCATCGCGCTCAAGGGTACGGATCGCTGTCTCCTCATCAGACAATCTCTGATCGGCAGCCATTCTCCTCGACATCATCTCACAATGATACCGAAGTGCAGAGATTTCAGACAGCAGATGGCCATGAGTGGCCAAAAGGAAGCAAGGATCAATGAAAGGGCGCTCCTCAAAAGGTTCATATGAACCAGATGAAGAGCTAGCATCTCCAAGGATATCCTGCTCATCCTCATCAGCAGTCTGGTGCCAGCAAGGGATACGTCGGTACAAAGACTGCTCAGCAACCCAGTATTGATATGGGGCGGTCGCCATCGGAAAAGTCCGTAGCTCAAAACCCAGCAAATCAGCAGTCAAGTAACTCACCCAAGAACAATCAATCCGGGTCCTGAAGTCAGAGGACCTAGAGGGAAGTGCTCGACGCCCGATACCCGTGAAAGCGAAAAGAGGAACATCCTGCTCATACCCAAACTACCGCAGGAACCGAATGGGATGATAAGAAAAGTAGGATCGAAAGCCTACCAACATCAGAGGAAGGCGGTGTGCATCGTAAAGCACTGGAGGAAGTGAAAGCCAAGATGACTCCCAACGAACGTTCCAGTCACGAAGTTCAGCGAACATCCTGCGATACAAGGGCTCGCTCATCCTAGCTATATGAGGAAGAAACTCTATGATGTGTCGCATAAGGTCTGGGCAACGAGTGTCAGGAAAAGATACAGGAACGGTCAACGAAAGACGCTCCCATAGCTAGACCTGATCACAAGAAAGGAAAAGAAATTCAGCTAGAGCAAAGCAATTCCTAGCAAAGCAAGAAGAAAAAGGATGTAGAAAGGATACCTGAAGAAAGGCACAACAGCCGCGAAGGACACGAGTGCGGCCCAGGGCGCAGTCAGTCAGCCCATTGAACAGCTCGCCCAAGATGAGAGAAATAATCCCCTGCCGTCGAATAGCTCGGCTCATCACTTCAAAAAGTAGAGGGGTCTGGGACCTGCGCCATCCCGAGAACAGTACCTCAGCAATCAAGCAGAACATCAGTGCGTTCCGAGCAAAGGTAGAACCGGCCGCACTCCGAGGACCCGAAAAAAGATTATACAGTAAGTCCAAGGAAAACACCACAGCATCCTGGCCACCGGCTGCAGGCCGAACCAGTTCTGCGGTGTGGCAGTCTTCGGCGACGTCTTCGGCGAAAAATACTGAGCATAATCCCAGGGTAGACCTGTCAAGCGTGCAAGCTCCTCCAAAGAAGGCCCCATCTCCATATCGTTGAACGCAAACAAGTTCAACGAACGGACCCAGTCAATCAAGGCAGCTCTGAGCATCCTCCAGTCAATATCAACTCTGGCCATATGGATCAGACTGCCGAAGCCATAGGACTCCAAATCTCGAATCTCATAAGCCGACAAACTGTCAAGCCAAGCAAGCAGTCGTGGTGAGCAAGAAGGATGAGGAAACAGCTGACAAGTCCTCACTGGTACCCCCTCCAGCACAAAAGGCCCAGAAGTCAATAATGGCTCATCAAGGATCGGAAGGTCAACGGGCGAAGGAGAAGGAAAAGTTGGAACCTCTGTAGACTCGACAGCCCCTGACCTGTCCCCAGTAACGGCTATGTCTGATATAGTCGCATCACTGTCGAAAACTGTCACAACCTCAGCCGCATGGGAAGACTCGCCCACCTCATGAACGGAGTGCGCAAAGGACCGATGACCAAGAGAAGGACAATGCTCCTCATCAAAAGGACTATCAGTGAAGATCACACCGCACATTGTGGCATCCTGGCTAATCTGACCATCGAAGAATACATCTGAACCATCAAAAAGGGTCCCGGCAACCCCGATCGAAGAATCAACGGTCAGATCTGGACCTGCGGCCCCCTCCAACAGGAAATCATGAATCCAATCATCATCCTGGCCGATTAAAGGGATCATCGAGGCATCCACACCGTCCATCATCAGGGGGACATCATCAATGACCACATCAAGTCCACCCAAGCAAGTATACCGCACATCTCGGCCCTCATCCAGAGCATCCAAACCGTCAAAGGTACCATCTAAACCATCCATCCCATCCAAGCATGAGATCAGCCCATCTATGTCCATCATGGTCCCATCACAACCATCCATCACATCATCCATGGGGCCCACACTCAAGGGATGCATAGCCTCACCTATGTCCCATCCCATCATCCTATCTATACCATCCATTCCTCCCATAATGAGGGGCCCATTCAAATCTGAAAATCCAGCCATCCCACCATTAATGGAGCCATTTAAAACTCCACCAACCACCATCCCTAGCCCCTCATCAATGCCTCCATTCAATGCCCCATCTCCACCATTCATTAAAGAAATCCCTCCATCATTAAAGCCTTCAATACTTTCTGAAGTGTGGGACCCACCATGGGCAGCCCCCATAGCCCCTAAATCACCACCATCCATGGCTCAAGAAAGGACAAAGCAAGATGAGGACAAGATGATGAGGAAAGAGGAGACAAATAGAAGATTCATTGTTGGAATCGAACCTGAACGTACAGAGCAGGTGGGGACAGCAGCAGCAGGGACCAGGGAATGTCTGAGCATGAGCCAGCCCAGGCCGCTCAAGAGACAAGCCCTGGGCGGCCTGCTCTGGGCCGCCCGTACGGACACGGATCCCCTCTCTCCGCGGGATTGGCTCCAGGGTTCTTGGTAGGTGAGGCTGACAGTCCACGTCAGCAGATGGCGCTCCATGGGCCGCCCAAGGCTCCGGTCCACTCCAGATTTCGACTGAGATTAATCAAGATCATATAAAAGGTGCCCCACCGGTCCAATCACGAAGCAATGCAGCCAGAACATGGTTGATCAAGTCAAAAAGAAGGAAAGGTGATCAAGTGGGGGCCACAAGCAATCCAAGCCATTCAAAGACCAGATCATCATGATCTGAACCATGGAAAAACTCGCATGGGTCATCAAACAACAAGATCAAAGGGCTGATCATCAAAAGAAGGGCCAGAATCCAAGATCTAATCATCAAGTGGGCCCACAAAGCCAAGTCAAGTGATCTGAGATGTTCAAGCCGTCATCCATACCATAAGAAGCCTTCTTAGCCTCACAAGTCATCAAAAGAGGTACCCCAAAGCAAAGCCGAGGTCTCAAGTGGGCCCACAGGGCCGAATCTATCAATCTAAACCATTCAAGGACTAGATCATCAGGATCCAAACCATTGGAAAGCTTACACAAGTCATGTAGCGGCGAGATCAAAGGTTCAATCATCAAAAGAAGGGCCAAAATCCAAGATCTAATCATCAAGTGGGCCCACAAAGGCCTAATTAAGCAATCTGAACCGTTCAAGTCATCATCCATGCAGTTAAGAAGCCTCATCTTCCGCAAATCATTAAGGAACAAGTCAAAGGTCAAAGCGTCCAGACATCATCAAAGAATTTGAGACAAGTCGAAGACTGTATATTCATTCAAAAAGAGCTTGATACAAAAGAAGATAAAAGCAAAAGTACAAGGCCATACAAAGCAGAACACCCAAGCAGGCTACAAGTCGCCAACATAGTCATCATCGTCCCTCCTCGCTTCCTGCTCCCGACGATAAAGGTCCATCAAAGGAGCAGTCACCGAGCCTCCAGCATATCTGCGACGGCCGTCTGGAACATAAAGCGAAGGAAGCAGAGGCCCCTGGCCGAACAGCAAATACCATTCATCATAGTCACGATCCGGGATCGTGAAACGAAATCTGGGCTGGCCCACGAGAGCCTCAACTCTCTCATCAACTGGCATTCGAGCAGCTGGGGGAGGTGCAGAACAAGGGACCGAGCCACCCCAGTAACTTGCCGAAGCAACCTCTCCTCCAGATACCACTGAAAAGATTCAGCGTCAGAAAGCATGATACGGAGACATGAAGCATCGTATGCCTCCACACGCTGGGGGTATAATAGAGAGGGAAACTGGCATACGGCATCCGAGTGAGCTGCAGCAAATGAGGTCACCACGATCAGTTACAGTACAACACGAGGGCAAAGAAAAGCAAGATACTTACGTCCTCAACGGTCAACCCGTCTATGTCAGCACGCCAATTGTCCCCAGAAACTCGGGCGTTCCGCTGACGGTTTTGCTGGTGCCAGTACATGTGGCGATACAGAGAGGGTTCAACATCATCTCGCATCCTCGGCGCGAGATGGGGAAAATGGTCATAAAAGCAGGTCTGGGCAAAAGACACATCTACTGATCAGAGAAAGAAAGAAGGTGAAAGCCCTTCAAGAAAGGTGAAAGAAGAGATACCTCAACGACAGGCCAGAAACCTGTGAAGGACCGGCTATGCCGACAGGTCTTGTCCAGACCTTGGAAGATATGGGTCAAGATAGCCCCATTCCAGTTATAGGGATGATGAAGATCCTCGACTAAATGAAGGAATTTAGGATCAACCCTCTCATTCGCATGGCAGAAGAGGAAGGACCCGAAGGCATAAGTGATCATGGCCCGAGCTTTGTGGAGTGCCTCTCGCTCGGTGGTAGGGATGACGGAGGCAAAAGTGTTATAGAACCATCGCATCTTTACTTGATGGCCTTGGAATTCACCCTCGGGTGGGACATCACCAATGAGCCGTAGCCAGTCAGTGGAAGTGAGGGGAGCCAGAGAGCTGACTTGAGGAACAACTGTTCCATGAAACGGGAAGCCTATTTGCATATAAATGTCCAAGGGGGTTATTCCCCATTCACCACAAGGGAGCTGGAAGGTGTGGGTCTCATCCCGCCACTGTTGAGCTCTTAATTGTGTATATTCTAACCCCAATTCATCACTCATTGTGCAAGGTTTATATGGTTTGTAAGCTAATTCAATGCATGTTTTGTGACTACAGGATTGAGGGTAGACTCTACTCAATTGAAGACATAAAGAGCTCACTCGGGATCATTCTGATGAAGAATGTTTGAGGACCAAAGAAGAAAAGAAAGAAAGAACTAAAGAAGAGAAGAAAGCAGATGAAAGAAAGGAAGAAAATAAGAAGAAAATGAAGCTGACCGGTCGTGACCGGTCGGCCAAGGAAGCCAGACCGGTCAGTGACCGGTCAGCCATGTATGTGGGCACTACTGAAGAGGACCGACCGGTCATGACCGGTCGGTCATTGTTGCTGGAAAAATGCTGAAGGCGTCCGACCGGTCATGACCGGTCGGACATGCTTGCTGGACCAATGTTGAATAGGCCCGACCGGTCTTGACCGGTCGGCCACACTTGCTGGAACGTTAATAAAGACATCCGACCGGTCAAGACCGGTCGGATATGGCTGCTGGACTAAGGATAAACAAGGGCCGACCGGTCATGACCGGTCGGCCATGTGTACTGAGTTAGAACTTTCTAATTTCTTCCCGAAATTCTCTGCGCTGCGTAAGTGTTACGCAAATTTTCAATTCTTCCGACGTTGTGGAGCCTCCAGACTATAAGAGGACACCTAGGGATCGTTCCTAGGGTATCCTAGAAGGGCTCAAGCGAGGTTGGAGGCTGGGGAAGTGAAGATTGGAGTTTCACAACTCCTTTTGGTTTGCTTTGCTGTTTTCATGCTTTTTGTAGTTGTTTCATGTTTCCTTGGATCATGAGCAGCTAAACCTCTTAGCTAGGGCTAAGAGGTGAAGCTTGTAGTGAATCCAAGATGTTTTAATTCGTAGTTAAGTGGTTTTAGTTTGGAATTCATGATTATGAACTAAGGTTTGAAGTTTATACAAGTTTTTAAGTAATTTTTCTTAGTCTTGTGATGACTCATGGATGTTTGGATGAATTACTTATCTTCTTAATTTGTTTGCAACGGTATAGACCTATATGATCCGAGGAATCGGAGTGCGCTCTAGTACTAAGCTCTTCATAAAGGGACTTCAGGCCAAAGTTCTATTTTAGTTGATTTTCTAGAATATGTAAGGACTCTGCTGGTGATTTGAATCTAGTTCAGATCCTAATCTATCTTTGTCTTGTGAGAGGACTTGGGGATGGTTATGATTGAGAACTGGACCTATAGGAAAGGGGAATGACCTATGCAATTGAGCATGCTCAGCTCAGCCTAGACTGAGTGAATCTTATGCATAGAACTTACATATTACAGACTGTTGATTTAACAGTTTTATCATCCGACTGGACGGACAGGAATGTCGATTCTAGTTGAGAGAATAAGAAACCACAGTGGATTGAACATCAAGGATTGCTACAAGTGGATCCTTGAAACCCTAGTACTCTTTTATAATTAATTACTCTCGATTTAATTAAGCTTTTGTTACTCACATCAACTTTATACAACAATCTGATTAGTAGATTTCAATAGACACTTGTGGATGAATTTGTGAGATCCTACATAGTCCCTGTGGATCGACCTCGGTCTTACCGAGTTTATCACTACATCGCAACCCTATACTTGGGGAAGCGAACAAGTTTTTGGCGCCGTTGCCGGGGACCTTGACGGTTTTCACAAATTTCTGAAATTAGTATCTATTTAGGATTCTTTTAGATTTTTAGAACTAACTTAGTTTATTTATTTGATTTTTTTCTTTTCAGGGATTTCTAGGAAGCTGAAGAAGATACAAGAGTTTCAAGTGCGAATCAGGTTCTATCTTTCTAAACCTTACTCTTCTCCTTCTCCTATTCATTCCTATTCATCTCTTGTAGAGTGGGTGGAGATTCCTTTTGGATCTCTAAAAGGTCGTCTCTTTTTGCCACCTGGATTCCTATTGGTCGGCTCAGCCGCCTTGGATCACCTTGTGCTCAGAGATTTCTTTTCTCATCTCTACTCCTCTTTTTCCTTTTTCTGCACTTTTTCTCAAAAGATTTAAAGAGTGGGTGGGGAGTTCTCTGAACCCCTATTGACCAGGAGAAATCGGTCTTTATCCTTGCTTCTGGCCAAGCCATTGCAAGACACCTTGTGCTTCGGTCTTAGAGAAGAGTAAAGAAAAGGGAGGAAGAATTCTCCTTTCTTTTTGTTTCTTATTTTTGGTTTTGCATGCCACATTGGGCTCGGGATTCCAATAACCGGCTCATAAGTGAAGGGGGGATAGTAGAAGGCATTGATAGAGAGCCACGTGTTAGGAGACATCTAGATTCTCCAATTTTATCTGAAAGTATGGCTGCAAATCAACCTAACCCGGTTCAAAATCAAACTGAAACAGGGGAGAATGTGGTTGAGAATGTTCCCCGACCTAGGACTTTACGTGATTTCTTGCAACCTGCAAGAACGAGCACTCCCTCATGCATAGTATTTCCACCAAATGCAGGGAATGTGGATTTGAAACCGGGAGTGATTAATCTCCTCCCTAAATTCCATGGTTTGGACAGTGAAAGTGCCTATCAACACCTTAGGGAGTTTGATGAGGTAATCACCACCATGCACTTTGCAAATGTGACTGAAGATGTAGTAAGACTTAAATTCTTCCCTTTCACTCTTAAGGATAAAGCCAAGGGTTGGCTTTATGCATTGAGGCCAAGATCAATTGGGTCATGGAATGATATGCACAAAGAATTTATAAAAAAATTCTTCCCTACTCACAAAACGAACATGCTTAAGCGCCTTATCATGAACTTTGCCCAAAAGGAGGATGAAACCTTTTCCCAATGTTGGGAGAGATTCAAGGACCTATTAAACTCATGCCCACATCATGGCTATGAAAATTGGCGGATTATAAGTTTTTTCTATGAAGGACTGATTCCATCCATGCGCCAATTTATAGAGATGATGTGTAATGGGGAGTTCATGAATAAGGAAGCTGATGAAGCATGGGATTATCTGGAAGAATTGGCTGAAAGTGCACAATCTTGGGACACACCTAAACCAACAAATTCCAAGATTGGCCAACAAAAGGAAAAGGGAGGAATGTATGTCTTATCAGAAGAAGATAGCATAAGTGCACGGTTGGCTAGCCTTACAAGAAAGGTCGAAGCCATGGAATTAAGGAAAGGAGAAACAATCAACTCCACTGAGGTTGAAACTGTTTGTGGAATTTGTGCTGGAAATCAACATGCTACACCAGATTGTCCCACAATTTCAGCAGTCCAAGGCATCCTACAAGAACAAACAAATGCCATAAACAGTTATCAGCAGCAATATGGTGCTCCAAACTCAAACACGTATAATCCTAATTGGAAGAACCATCCCAACTTCAGTTGGAAGAATGGGCCCAATGCAAATGCAAACAACACTCCAAAAGTATCACTAGAAGAGATGTTGGGTGCATTCGTATCGGTCCAGAATGAGTATAACAAGACAAATTCTCTAAAAATAGATGGGTTCATGCAAGAGCAATTGAAATTCAATCAAAACTCAAACCAAGCCATCAATGAATTGAAAACATCTTTGGCTAGAGTTGAAGCTCACCTTAGTGTTAGAGAGAAGGGCACACTCCCTGCCCAACCTCTTCCTAACCCAAGGACCCAATATGAGATACAAGATGCAAGCTCATCCTCCCACCATACGGAATATGTCCAAGCTATCACCACTTTGAGAAGTGGGAAAGAAATTGATAAATCTAATCCGGTGAAGGCCCCCAAGCCTAAGGATCCGGAAATTCCCAAAGAGGATGATAGCCCAAACAATATTCCACAAGAGAAAGAACCGGAAAGACAATACAAGCCGGTTGCCCCATTTCCACAAAGGTTGATTTCACCTAAACCTTTAGATAAAAATCTGGAGATTCTGGAAGTTTTCAAGCAGGTGAAGATCAACATCCCGCTGTTGGATGCAATAAAACAAATACCATCTTATGCTAAATTTTTAAAGGAATTGTGTACAATCAAAAGGAAACATAACGCTCACAATAAAGTGCTTTTGGCTGAGAATTTGAGCGCCATCATCAAACAAGAGGTGCCCCAAAAATACAAGGATCCAGGTAGTCCAACCATCTCATGCATCATAGGAGACTACCAGATTAAACAAGCCCTACTCGACTTGGGGGCAAGTGTGAATCTCATTCCATACTCGGTCTACGAACAACTTGGGTTAGGTGAATTGAAACCCACCAAAACCACACTCCAACTTGCTGATAGATCCATCCGGATACCGAGAGGAATGGTAGAGGATGTTCTAGTCCAAGTTGATAAATTCTACTACCCAGTAGATTTTATTGTCTTGGACACACATCCCGTGATAGGCACCGGTACTCAAATTCCCGTCATACTTGGACGACCGTTTCTAGCCACTTCAAACGCCATTATCAATTGTAGAAACGGACTTGTACAAATGTCCTTTGGAAATATGACCCTTGAGCTTAACATATTTGAGTTATGCAAACAACCGCGGGAAGTTGATGATGATGTCCACGAATTAAACATGATCGAATCATTCGTGGAGGATACAGTCCCCTTATCACTATTTTCCAACCCTTTGGAGGCATGTATGGCCCACTCTCATGAGACAAATGATTACACAATACAAGAGAGGGATGCCATTCTAGATGTGATGCTGGTGCTTGAGAATAAAAGATGGAGGGCCCCAATTGAACCTTTGCCTGTAAATAAGAACAAGGCCCTCCCATCCAACATCAAGGCACCAAAACTCGACCTAAAACCATTGCCAAGTGAGCTAAAGTATGTTTATTTAGGTCGAGATGAGACATATCCAGTGGTGATTTCTTCCCACTTGGATGAGGAACAAGAGAGTAGGCTAATAGCCACTCTATTAGAGCACAAGAGTGCCATTGGATGGTCAATTGCGGATCTCAAAGGCATAGACCCTCTGATTTGTACTCACCGCATACACCTTGAGGAAAATGCAAAATCATCCCGGCAACCACAAAGACGACTAAATCCAAACATGAAGGATGTGGTTAAGGCCGAAGTGGTGAAACTACTGGATGTAGGTATCATTTACCCAATATCTGATAGCCAATGGGTGAGCCCAACTCAAGTGGTGCCTAAGAAATCCGGAATAACCATCGTAGCCAATGCCAATAATGAACTCGTACCAACTAGAGTCACTACCGGTTGGAGAATGTGCATTGACTACAAAACACTGTCACGAGGAAAGACCACTTTCCCCTACCGTTTGTTGATCAAATTTTAGAACGGTTGGCGGGTCATTCCCACTTTTGCTTCCTTGATGGCTATTCAGGGTACAACCAAATAGAAATTGCCCGTGAAGACCAAGAAAAGACTACATTCACATGTCCATTCGGCACTTTCGCCTATCAACGGATGCCGTTTGGACTATGTAATGCCCCTGCCACATTTCAGCGTTGTATGATGAGCATCTTTTCTGACATGGTGGGGACCATTCTCAAAGTCTTCATGGATGATTTTTCCGTATTCGGTTGTAGTTTTGATGAGTGCCTTGAGCACTTGAAATCTGTGCTAAAAAGATGTGAAGAGAAGAACCTTGTGCTCAATTGGGAAAAGTGTCACTTCATGGTTCAAAAGGGAATTGTACTTGGTCACATCGTTTCACAAAATGGAATTGAGGTGGACAAGGTGAAAATTGATCTTATCTCTAACCTCCCACCACCCAAAAGCATACGAGATATACGGTCCTTTTTAGGACACGCAGGATTTTACAGAAGGTTCATAAAGGATTTCAGTTCACTCTCTCGCCCTTTATGTAACCTACTTCAAAAGGAAAATTCATTCGAGTGGAATGAAGAATGTCAAAAGGCCTTTAACACCCTTAAAGGTATGTTGACATGTACCCCAATAATGCAACCACCTGATTGGAGCCTTCCTTTTGAGATTATGTGCGATGCTAGCAACTATGCTATTGGGGCCGTGTTAGGCCAAAGAAAAGATAAAAAGCCATGTGTCATCCACTATGCAAGTAGAACCCTAAACTCAGCCCAAGCAAACTACACTACCACTGAAAAGGAACTTTTAGCCGTAGTTTTTGCTTTGGAGAAATTTAGATCCTACTTGATTGGATCCAAGATCATTATATTCACTGACCATGCCGCACTTAAGTATCTGCTTTCTAAGAAGGATGCTAAACCACGGTTATTAAGATGGATCCTCCTACTCCAAGAATTCGACTTAGAAATACGTGATAAGAAAGGAGTAGAGAATGTAGTAGCTGACCACCTCTCTCGACTTGTCCTCACTGATTCCGCTGAAACGACTGCAATCAATGACATGTTCCCTGATGAACAACTTTTTGTTGTTTCCCAATTGCCATGGTATGCGAACATTGCTAATTATCTTGCTACAGGTACAATTCCTACATATTGGAAAAAGCAAGATAAAGATAGATTCTTCTCGGAGGTACGGAAATTCCTATGGGACGACCCATACTTGTTCAAGTATTGTCCCGATCAAATCATAAGGAGATGTGTCCCAGATGATGAGCAACAAAGTATCATCTCCTTCTGTCATTCTCAAGCATGTGGTGGTCACTTTTCGGCCAAAAAGACCACAGCGAAAATTCTGCAATGTGGGTTTTATTGGCCCACCATGTTCAAAGACACACATGAGTTTTGCAAAGCATGTGAACCTTGTCAGAAACTGGGAGGAATCTCCCGTAGAAATATGATGCCACTCAATCCCATCTTAATTATCGAAATTTTTGATTGTTGGGGCATCGATTTCATCGGCCCATTCCCATCTTCTTTTGGAAATTTATACATCTTACTTGTTGTTGATTATGTTTCCAAATGGGTCGAGGCCATTCCTTGCCGGAATAATGACCATAAAACGGTCATTCGATTTTTAAAAGAAAATATTCTTTCCCGGTTTGGAACGCCTCGAGTCATCATAAGTGATGGAGGGTCTCACTTTTGCAATTGCCCTTTTGCAGCCCTAATGAAGAAATATGGCGTTACACACAAAGTGAGCACCCCCTATCACCCACAAACTAGTGGACAAGCTGAGATATCCAATAGGGAGATTAAACACATTTTAGAGACAACGGTGAATCCCGATCGCAAGGATTGGTCACTTCGACTTACCGATGCGCTTTGGGCTTACCGTACTGCCTTTAAAACCCCTATTGGAATGTCTCCCTATAGACTTGTCTATGGGAAGGCTTGTCACTTGCCTGTGGAGTTGGAACATAAGGCGTATTGGGCTATTAAGACAATGAATTTCAATTCTGACAAGGCAAGCTCGCTACGCAAACTTCAATTAAATGAACTTGCAGAAATCCGGAATGAAGCTTATGAGAATGCAAGAATTTACAAGGACAAGACGAAGATATTCCATGATAAGAATATTCTTTACAAGACATTCACGATCAATCAAAAAGTCCTCATGTACAATTCTCGCTTATATCTATTTCCGGGAAAATTGAGATCTCGATGGACCGGTCCCTACATTGTGCAAACTGTCTATCCGTATGGGACTGTCGAGCTATTGAATCCAAGGAACGGCAATATTTTTAAGGCAAATGGGCAGCGATTAAAGCCGTTCTTTGAAAATTTTCCTTCAGAAGGTATGTCCATACCCCTGAATGATCCTGTGTATCAGGATGATTGATCTCCTAGTCTGATGGAGGTATAGAGTAGTTAGGATTAGGATTTTGCTGCTTTTGTTTTCGTTTTCATAGGTTTGTTAGAAGGAGGAAGATTTCTAATGTTCACTCTCTCAGGTAATATCATTCCTCACTCCCTTTTATTTTTAAATTGTTCTCATGTTTTGCTCATTGCGCATCTTTTACATTGAGGACAATGCAAGATTTGGTTGGGGGGTGTAGGACCGCTTGGAGGAATCCAGCATTTTGCAACATCTCAAGCAATTATGTGGTGGAAATTTTTCGATTTTTTCAAAAACTCGAAACTCTTTTGGAAAACATTGGTTCTATGCACTCGAGTTGATATGAGCATAAGAGGAGGAGATATGAAGTGTATAAGGCTGGATGTCTGGAATCTCTCATTGCATAATGGTTTTATATGTGAACTCCCCTATTTTTGTGATTGATAGAAAATCTGAACACTTTTACACCTAGTTCACATTACACGATTTTCATGAGTTGAAGGGATTATGTGATTTAGGGATTAGTTAGACTTTGAATTAAGGTATTGAGAAATCAGGCCGAGGTACTTTGTCCATCCTTGTCCATGGGAAAATAATGAAAGATATGGATTTCTAAAAATCCTATCTAATTTAAAAAGAAAAAAAAAGGAAGGATGAAATTGGGAATGTGGAAAAACGGTGGAAAATTCCGATTAGGGCTACCTACTACCACCGGGGGATGGTCTACCCGTAACCAAAGCCGGAAATGGGACGTAGTGTGAAAGTCGTCGGAAGGATGGTAAGGCAAATTCCTGTCATTGGCTTGATGTGGCTCTATGTACCTTGAGTTCTATAGTCTAGTTGATCTATGAAGAAGATAATCCTAGAAACTCGTGGAATGAATTTTCACTACCCACACTAGGATGAATTTGTTCAATTCCCTCTATTTATCAACCAATCAGTGGGAATCTCATATGAATGCCTATTATGTCTTGAGGATTTACGGTTCCAACCTTTAACACCTAATCTTTCTGAATCTTACACTTATGAACCTTGGAATGAATAGAAGGATGGTTTCTGAAAGAGAGTTGAATCTGAAGAATGAGATTAGCTTCACGCATGTTTTGCTCGGGACTAGCAAAATGCTGGTTGGGGGGTGTGTTGAGCTCTTAATTGTGTATATTCTAACCCCAATTCATCACTCATTGTGCAAGGTTTATATGGTTTGTAAGCTAATTCAATGCATGTTTTGTGACTACAGGATTGAGGGTAGACTCTACTCAATTGAAGACATAAAGAGCTCACTCGGGATCATTCTGATGAAGAATGTTTGAGGACCAAAGAAGAAAAGAAAGAAAGAACTAAAGAAGAGAAGAAAGCAGATGAAAGAAAGGAAGAAAATAAGAAGAAAATGAAGCTGACCGGTCGTGACCGGTCGGCCAAGGAAGCCAGACCGGTCAGTGACCGGTCAGCCATGTATGTGGGCACTACTGAAGAGGACCGACCGGTCATGACCGGTCGGTCATTGTTGCTGGAAAAATGCTGAAGGCGTCCGACCGGTCATGACCGGTCGGACATGCTTGCTGGACCAATGTTGAATAGGCCCGACCGGTCTTGACCGGTCAGCCACACTTGCTGGAACGTTAATAAAGACATCCGACCGGTCAAGACCGGTCGGATATGGCTGCTGGACTAAGGATAAACAAGGGCCGACCGGTCATGACCGGTCGGCCATGTGTACTGAGTTAGAACTTTCTAATTTCTTCCCGAAATTCTCTGCGCTGCGTAAGTGTTACGCAAATTTCTGATTCTTCCGACGTTGTGGAGCCTCCAGACTATAAGAGGACACCTAGGGATCGTTCCTAGGGTATCCTAGAAGGGCTCAAGCGAGGTTGGAGGCTGGGGAAGTGAAGATTGGAGTTTCACAACTCCTTTTGGTTTGCTTTGCTGTTTTCATGCTTTTTGTAGTTGTTTCATGTTTCCTTGGATCATGAGCAGCTAAACCTCTTAGCTAGGGCTAAGAGGTGAAGCTTGTAGTGAATCCAAGATGTTTTAATTCGTAGTTAAGTGGTTTTAGTTTGGAATTCATGATTATGAACTAAGGTTTGAAGTTTATACAAGTTTTTAAGTAATTTTTCTTAGTCTTGTGATGACTCATGGATGTTTGGATGAATTACTTATCTTCTTAATTTGTTTGCAACGGTATAGACCTGTATGATCCGAGGAATCGGAGTGCGCTCTAGTACTAAGCTCTTCATAAAGGGACTTCAGGCCAAAGTTCTAGTTTAGTTGATTTTCTGGAATATGTAAGGACTCTGCTGGTGATTTGAATCTAGTTCAGATCCTAATCTATCTTTGTCTTGTGAGAGGACTTGGGGATGGTTATGATTGAGAACTGGACCTATAGGAAAGGGGAATGACCTATGCAATTGAGCATGCTCAGCTCAGCCTAGACTGAGTGAATCTTATGCATAGAACTTACATATTACAGACTGTTGGTTTAACAGTTTTATCATCCGACTGGACGGACAGGAATGTCGATTCTAGTTGAGAGAATAAGAAACCACAGCGGATTGAACATCAAGGATTGCTACAAGTGGATCCTTGAAACCCTAGTACTCTTTTATAATTAATTACTCTCGATTTAATTCAGCTTTTGTTACTCACATCAACTTTATACAACAATCTGATTAGTAGATTTCAATAGACACTTGTGGATGAATTTGTGAGATCCTACATAGTCCATGTGGATCGACCTCGGTCTTACCGAATTTATTACTACATCGCAACCCTACACTTGGGGAAGCGAACAGCCACCTCTCGCAAAGGGCCGCGAGCATCATGCGGTTAGCATCGTTATTATGGAAACGTAAGGTGAGGAGGCCAGCAAAAGGAGTACCATCCAGTACTCGTTCAAGCAAGGGCTGTGGATCCTTCACCCAGTAGTCCCAGCGATCCCTGGTACCTCGACCCTTGATAGCGGCAAGAGGTTGATGCTCCATAGCTAAGGAACACATGTGGTCCCCTCGGCGGACGATGAAGGCAGGATCATCTTCATCAATCACTCGGTGACCTCTGGTACCATCCGCCATTGAATCCTACAAGCTTGGCAAGGTAAGTCCCTATCCATTACCCATTAAAATCCAAATTATCATCCAATAAACCCATGGGATTGGACTCACATTCAAATGCAAAATCTAAAGTCCAACTCCATGTGTCACTTAGGATATGTGTTGAGCCCATTTTAGGCCCACCTTAAAGAAGGTGGCATGGCATGCCTTAGGCAAGAAAAGTCTATCATCCAAGGACACATTTTGGACAACAAATGCACTCAAGTGCCACGAGATCAACAAAGGATCTTAATGAAGCTCCTCTTCAAAGTCCATATGTGGCCAAAAGATTGATCCACTTTTATGCCAAGGCCATGATTCTCACTTAAGATGTTTCCATCTTTTTACACATGTGCATGGACAAGTGGGGAATAGAAAGGAAGTGGGCCCCCAAGAGCAACCCAAATGCCTCATCTCAATGGATTGGAGAGAGCACATAGCCCACTTTGAAAAACATGAGGACCCATTCATGGGTTAACCATGGGCAACCTTATGTGCCTCATCTTGATGAAAGTTCTGACCATGAGAATACAACATGGCGGTCTACTCACAAACATATGAATCAAAAAAGCTAATGGTAAAAAAGTTGATGCACATAGCCCACATGAAGAACCAAGTTGAAAATGCCCGTGTAAGGACAAGTTTGGGCAACTTATGTGCACCAACTTCTTCACCAAAAAGGAAGACCATTTGAGCACAAAAGAGCATGGCTTGATGAGTCACCCAACCATCATAAAAATGGCTAAGAATGATATACATAGCCCACTTGAAGATCAAAATCCAAAATGCCCCAAAGCATGGGTCAAAATTGGGCAACTTATGGGTATCATTCTTTCCCACAAATTTAAAGGAAAATCACCCATACATGAGAATGATGGTGGATGACCCACCAAGCCCCCAAAGAAAAGATCAAGGAGCTATGGTTGTATGGATAGCTCACTTGAGGATCATCCATTTGATGTTGATAGCATTAAAGGGAAACTCTTGAGAACCACGTTCCTACCTTAAGGAAAAACCATTTGAACCTAGTGAGATTGTTGGAACAACTCACTCATGGGACTTGTAGATGATCAAGTAACTCAAGTTCTCCATCCATTAAAAGAAAAGAGCATGAAAGGAAAAAGCCTACATGAACAAAGTGTAGTCGGGCACACATGGTTCAAAGAAGTGCACAAGTTTCAATGAAGGCCCAAAAGCCCATCCATATGGAAAAACTACAAGGAGCCCACCACACTTTGTACAAGGATGTACATCATAATCAAGAGATGGTGGAAGATTTGGGCCATTTGTCCATAAAGGCCCAACTAGGAAATCTAGCCCACTTGAGATCCAAAATGAAGAATGGGCTAGTCATCTTGGTCCATACATGTGTGAAAAAAGATGGGGTCACCTAAAGTGAGCCCCATGAGCCCAAAATTTGAGATGGGCCCTACCATGCCCATGGGCCCAAACCTTAAAAACAAGATGGAAAAGAAAAAGAAAGCTCCAAAAGAAATGACAAGAACAAGAGAAAGCATGAGTGAGCCCAAAATAAAGCATTGGGCCCATCAAGTACACCAAGGGCCATGACTTCACTTTGAGCCCATTTGATACATATGAAAAAAGGCCCAACTCTCATGAAAAAAGATAAAGTATTTTGCCATGCACACTTGATGACATGGCAAAATCACCCTTTACATACACATGAAGGGAGTGTGAAAAGAAGAAAGAAAAAATGAAGTGGAAAGGTTGCAATGTCCTTCTCCATGCACCACCTTTGAAAAGGACTTGAGATCTAGAAAGTGGCCAAAAATCCTTGGGCCCACCCTCACTCTTCTTGGAATAACTACATGGAAAAAGAAAAGAGTCATGAGAAGAGACAATGAAGAAGGAAAAGAACAAGAAAGAGAAAGGGAGTGGTTCATACCTTTACCACTCACCAAAGAGGGACCACCTTGCTGTCCCAAAATGTCTCTAAGGGCCACCACTTGAGAGAAGCAAAGGACCACCAAAGAAGGGAGAGAAAACTTGGAAAAAGAGAGAGTATGAGAGAGAAAAGAGAGAAATTGCACGATGGAGGGGGCAAGGGTGCCCCATGTTATATAGAAAAGGGGAGGGCACCCTTTTACCCAGCCCACTGAAGAGACCAGGGGGCAGAGACCGTCCGGGCTGCCCATAGGAGGCCGTCCTAGCCCCTACCTACATGAAACGACCTCTCTCCCCCTCTCCTTGGGAAGAACTCCTCCTTGGGAAGGGTGGTTGCAAGTGAATCTTGTACCTCCATGTAAGAATGAAGTGATGGAAGAGAATGGTGAGAAAAAGGAAGAGATCTCACCAAAATCTCACCATGAGAGAAATTAATGGGAAATTGGCTTGATGATGTGGAAAAATTCCATGGGATTTTCAAGAAAAAGAAAGAAAAAGATTGACTTGGTCAAACAGTGATCTCAACCATCCAAGGATATGACCTGATGATCCGAACCATTCCAAGAAGAATTCCCATAGTCTCTAACCTGGATTGCTACTCGCTTGTACAGTTTCTGGTCCGAAGACCTTAAACTACGTCGGGATCAAGATTCCGAGGGATTGTCAATAAAACCGGCATCGGTCTTCTTCAAGATCTGGTGGCTCCGGACATTTTCTAAAAAATAAAAAAAATATATATTTATGCATTTCCAGCACTTGCATGTACATATTTTGGGTCCGAAGACCTTAAACTACGTCGGGATCAACATCCCGAGGGATTTTAATAAAAACCAGCATCGATCCCAGTCTTTAAGACCAACATCGGATGATTTGGATCATTTCGAAAAACAAAAAATATATTACCAGCCCCTCTTTTAAAGTTTTGGGTCCGAAGACCTTAAACTACGTCGGGATCGACACCCCGAGAGATTTTCAATAAAAACCGGCATCGGTCCTCTTCAAGATCTGGTGACTCCGGACATTTTTCCAAAAACAAAAAAATTTGTGTTTGCCCCCCTTGTACAGTTTTAGGGTCCGAAGACCTTAAACTACGTCGGGATCGACATCCCGAGAGATTTTTAATAAAAACCAGCATCGATCCCAGCCGTTCAGGCCAAGATCTGACGATCTGGATCATTTCGAAAAATAAAAAAAAAATAATAATAATAATATGTCGGCCCTGTTTACTTGTACAGTGTTTTGGGTCCAAAGACCTTAAACTACGTCGGGAACAACATCCCGAGATATTTTCAATTAAAACCAGTGTCAATCCTGACCGTTCAAAATTGAGATTTTATGACCTGGAACAGTTTTCGAAAAATCACAAAAAAGAATGCATTTTTCAGCATGTACAGAATTCGGTCCGAAGACCTTAAACTACACTGGGATTAGTTTCTCGGGGGACCTTTCTCGCTTTTAACAAAAACCGGCATCGATCCCAGCCATTCGAGCCAGGATTTGATAACCCGGAACATTTCAAAATACCAAAATATTTTAAAAGCTTTCCACAAAAACCAGCATCAATCTCGATCATTCGAGCTGAAATCTGGAACTTTTTCCAAAAAAAAAAAAATATTTCACCATCAATTTCAACTGCACAAATTCATCTCCAGTGGTCCGAAGACTTAAAACTACACTGGGATTAACTTCTCGGGGGCTTTCTTTCCTAACCTGTTCCAGGCATGGCTGACACTTGATCGTACGGGTGCCTGGAATCTTTTAAACAGGTAAGGGCTGAGGCGGGCAGAACTCCGCAATCCTGTTCGTGTTGAACGCACCGTGATAGACAACCTTGATTTGGAAGTCGCTGTTGAATCTGACGGATGTTCCCTGTTCCTAAAACTCATGAAGGGGATTAAGGCTGTTGGGAGGTGGAGCGCACCCTCACGGAATTGTGAGCAACGTAAGACCCCAAACTGGATTGACTAAAGGAAATGTGAGGATGTGGCTCATTTTGTGGCCCAAGGAGTCCGTCGGATGATACGTGGTCTACGTGCATTGCACATGAGGAACAGGCAACTTTGTGGGTGTGTTGACTGAAAACCCTCAAAATCCCCTCATCCGAAGATGTAAAACTACGGCACTTAACTGTGTGAGACTCGTCTTGCTCGCTGACGTAAAATGGATCGGGTGCCTTACCAGCAGTAGAAGCTGGAAGTGGATGAAAATTCCACACTTTTTCCTACATTTCAGAAAAATCACAAAATACAAAAACATTGCAAAATCACCTCTTCAAAAATCACAAAAATATTTCCCTTGCTTTCAATCAAAATATTGTTAAAAATCACAAAAATATTTTCCTTGCTTTCAAGTCAAAATATCATCAAAAGTCACAAAAATATTTCCTTTGCTTTCAACCAAAAATTTTCAAAAACACAAAAATATTTCTTTTGTTTTCAATAACCGATCTCTATCCTGACCTCTCAGGTAAAGATTCGGACCCAAATATCTGCAAAAATCACAAAAATTGTCAGTATCCCCAGCACTACACTTCAGGAGTCTTGAACTCCGCTCACTTCACAGTATGGGATGACGGATCCAATCGCCCGCAAATTGGAATCTTGACCAAAACGGGCAACCAAACACCATCTCAATCACATGCATGCCCAGAAGAACATCTTGAAGTCGGATAGCATCCTCGTACATTCTCATTAGCAAAGAAACAGCATCTTGGGACAATGGACCTGATCGATCACGGGTCAGGATCTTGACCAACCCACTGACCAAACATCCGTATCAAAAAGAAAAATCCCCAGGGGAGCACAACCCTGCAAGCAATAAGCTCAAAATTCTCCACACCCATAGCAAAAGAAAAATCATCGAACTGAAAGAGAATGAGCCAAACCATGCATTCATCCTACATCTCCATGCATCAGCATCCATCGCATCAATCATCATGTTTACCTGCTTTCAAAATAAAGTTGGTTAGCCAAAGACCCCACAGGTATCCCTAGTGGAGGCACGTGCAGACCAGATTTCCATTTCAAAAAAGACAAAAAATATTTCTATTTGTAAATAAAAACCCCACGGAGTATCACTCCCCAGAGTGGGTATCTTTTCAAAAATCTAAAAATATTTTTCCAGTAGAGCGTTCTGTCTCCAACACGCCGGGAGATCTTCCATATCTCTAGGTAGGAGCCAACGCAAAAATCAAATAAGATCCGATGTCTCGCGGTTTCCCCGGAGATCATCAGATCCAATGCACTCAAAGTACGGTCGAACTGAACTCCAGTGTCAGTGCAGTCGTACCACATGCCAAGATACGAAAAGATGAAAAGCCAAAAGGCTCGGTCACAGAAACCATTTGAACAGGTGGAAACGATGAATTGTAACCCAAGTATCAAAATCAGCAGATTGGGTGGAAAGAGTTCACCCGCACATACCTAGGCGTGGATGCCTGAAGTACCTTGACTGAGTCCAAGTCGGCGTATTAGAATCCCGTAAGACTATCTGACGCAGGGCGTCTAACCACTTTGACAGTCAAGCGAAACAAGTACTCCTGGAGTGATCTGAGAAAACATCAAACATCACACAATCAGTCCCAGGGTCAGCAACCTCGTAAGACTACGGACGCAGAGGCTCTGCTGTACCTTTCCGATGTTAGTACCGATCGGGAATGGAAGGGTTGCGATTGGGTACCCAGGTTGCGGCAAACTGCAGGGACAATCGCAACGTTTTCTCCAAACTCTCGCGGTATGTGCGAGTTATCAATTTCCAGACAATCAACTGACTCAGATACAAAGGATAACAAAGATTCCAGACCACAATCAAGGAAAGAATGAATTGCAAACCAAGCATCGAAACCAGCAGATCGGGTGGAAAAAGCCCACCCGCACATACCCAGGCGTGGATGCCTGAAGTACCTTGACTGAGTCCAAGTTGGCGTAGTAGAATCCCGTAAGACTACCTGACGCAGGGCGTCTAACCACTTTGACAGTCAAGCGAAACAAGTACTCCTGGAGTGATCTGGGAAAACATCAAACATCACACAATCAGTCTCAGGGTCAGCATCCTCGTAAGACTGTCGACGCAGAGGCTCTGCTGTACCTTTCCGATGCTAGTACCGATCGGGAATGGAAGGGTTGCGATTGGGTACCCAGGTTGCAGCGCATGCAGGGACAATCGCAACGTTTTCTCCAAACTCCCGCGGTATGTGCAAGTGATCGATCTCCAAATGATCAACTGGCACAGATGCAAAGGCAAGCAAAGATTTCAGAACATGATCTATGAATGAGCGGGTCAGAAGTGGGGTGTCCATTCGCTTTGGCATTCGGTTGCACGCAACCTCTGCCAAAGAGGGGCATCTGTAGACACCCCACCTTCGGTTACACTGTTGGTAGAGAAAGCTGGATAAATGGAGGACCATACCCCCAAATCCCAAGTCCAAACTCAGCCAAATTCACCCTTGTAAGCCCCATTCCATGGACCAGTTCAAGCCTGAACCCAGTCAACCCAGTCCTAAACACCACCCTAAAAAACCCCCCATAAGAAAAGCCAGTCAAAAAATCCCAAAAAAGTCAAACTCACTGAGTCAACCCACTGAGTTAACCCGCTGAGTCAACCTGCTGAGTCAACCCGTCGAGTCAAAACACTGAGTCAAAACACCGAGTCAACCCGTCGAGTCAACCCGTCGAGTCAAATCACCGAGTCGACCCGCTGAGTCAACTCACTGAGTCGACCCAGCGAGTCAAACAGCAGCCCCAAGGAAGCAACCGTACATCGCTGGAAACCGAGGAGTGGTCGTACGGGCGGCTCATAGCAGGCCGCCCGAGATAAATTACGAGAAATGCCACTCTCCGCTGCTATAAATACCCCCCTCCCCTTCTCATTTCAACATCCATTCGAAGCCCATTCAGCCCGAGTGCGATCCGAGTCCCCTTTAGTCCATTTTTCCACCAAGGAGAGCCCGAGTGAGGAGAGCCTAACCCTGGTCCAGCCCAGCCTGACCACTGGTCCAAGCCTCTCAAGTCACCCAAGTCTTGATCCAGCCACTCGAAGCCAATCCTTGCGATACCTCCGTCCATCCAGCTACTCTTTTCCAGCATCATCTCATTCGCATCTAGCATAAGTGCAACATTTACTTTTCTTCCAACCCCCCTGCTTCACTACAAGCACCTTGATTATTCAAGCACACCGCATATGTCTTAAATTAAGCACCTGTCAGTTCGAGCGTATGCTCTGGGCTTGCCCGTTGTTGGAACCTGCCCATCAGAAACTCTTACTGTTCAGCCCCGCATTCATGCATCATGTCATCCATGAGAATATACGAGGATTAAACTAGACTTTCAAGTATTCGATCGATTCTGTGAAGTAGAGACCGTACTTCGGTACGGGCAGTGTGTGGGGTGCTTAACCTCTTCCCACCCTGTAACCGTGATCCCTTACCTTGAATCTCTGACCGCAGATCAATAGGAGTCATTTTAGAGGAAGGAATCTTCGGATTCCCTTCTCTAACGTTTCTACGGGGTCTAGCCGACTGTAGATTCGAAGTAACTGGCTAGTGGCGACTCTGGTCTTATATAAACTCACTTAAACATATCCAGCTTAACACGACAACCAAACGAAGCCCTCGAGAACGAGGCAAGCCAATGGCACAAACGGCGATTTCGCACTCACGCATCCTCATCTCCTTCTTTTCCGAAAGGAAAGGGGAAGGGAGAAGAACGTCGTGTGGGAGCGCGGAAAATCGACGAGGGTCCACAGATAGTCACACTGCAATGTTGGCCACCCTTATTTTGAGAATCGATGTCATAACCTCAGTGTTGAGACTAGGTTATCTTCACTAAGTCTACCACTTGAGCTATAGATCTCGGTGTTAATGTGTGACTGCTCCTGATACTCTTTATAACCATCTATTTTCTTCATTTGCGTGTGGCCCACCTGATGAGTCCACTTAGGTGCTCAAATTCTTACCCAGTTAACTGATAGGACAGGATCTTTCACTCCTTTCTAAGTTGGCACGTGTTCCATGATCCACCAATTCAATATCTAATCTCCGGAGTAGCAGTACAATCCATCCTTGGATATTATTCTCTGCTCATTCTCAGCCATAGAATTTGGTGGTTGGGTGGGGGTATGATAACCATAAAGAGATAAACTTTGATGTTCTCGCAGAGTATGATGGCTGACAGTATTAGTCAAGCAGCCAACGAACGACGCGTTGGTATGGGGCAGTGGATGTCATCTACTGATATTAACAGACGTGGGACCCCACCCCACGCCAGGTGGGGCCATCATAATGTTTGTGAGAAAATTCATCCCGTTCATCTTGAAGACATGAGACCAAACATGAGATAAATCCAAAACTCAATTGGACCAGGTCATGAAACAGTAGAAAAGGAAATGCCTATGAGCTGAGACCTTTTTGGGTCTATTTTGATGTTTTTATGCCATCTAAACTTGTCAGAGAGTCATTCCCACGGGATGAACAAGAAATACAAAAACACTATCATAATCCAAATTCTTTGGACCTAAGAATACGATGTAGCGAGGTGACCTCCTGATCTTGGATAAAAAAGAGCCAAGAAGAGGACCCAAGAGTGAGCCCAAAAGAACCAGAGAAGAAACCTAAAGAATGAGCAAAAGATTGAAGACGTCCCAAGTCGACAACACCTGTCAATCGGTCGAAAATTCACCTAGAAAGAAGCCAACTCGCCAGACTGTTTTGAGCACCAGCCGACCGGTCGCCACTTAACTCCAACCGGTCGGAGCCCCCCTGACAATCGGTCGACGGCATTCTCCAGGTTGTGCGGGAATTTTCGATTCTTTTGATCTTGTTTCCGATTTTTTACAGATTTGTTTCCTTTCTTAATTAGGACTCCTAAATTACGATTCTAGGGTTTCTTAGGATTTGGTTTTACTATTTAAAGTTGTTTAAACTCATTTTATGTAGTTCACCTTTGATTAATACAAGTTATTTGAGTTTATACTTTGTTTTGGCTCGTGGATTTGAGTGTCCCTTTGTTAATTCGAAGAAGGCTGGTTGAGGGTCCCAGCAGATCCGAGGATTCGGATCAATTATCCATATGAGAGACGATGTTCGATCTTACATCCCGTCTATGATGCGCCAAATTAGTATCAGAGTGAGGAACAACCTCGGGAAGATGACTTCTAGAAATGGCAACGACAAAATTCCCGCTGACATTAATCATGGGATTGACTATCTTGTAGAGAGGATGAAAGCTCTCCACCAGGAGAATAGGATGGCCATGCAAGGGCTGCAGGCCACCCTCAACCAAATCATGGAAGCACTTACTCCGCCCCGAGCCCCATGCGAAGTTCAACCGCCCATGAACATTATATAATGCAACCTGATTGTTCGTAAAGTGCTCCCAACGAAAGTTCGCAAGGTTAATCTGGACGGTTCAAGCTCCAGCAACAAGGAAGCCGGCGACGTCATGGCCCGAAATCTTGTCTATGGAGGCGAGCACACAGATCGCACAGAAAGAGGATATTGAGGTAAGGTCTAACTTTCTGAAAATCGATCCCGAAAAATTAGGGCCCGTATTACAGATCTAAGGGCCATATCTAATCCAAGTTATGAAGAACAATCATCGCTACATTCGCTACAACAGTTGTCATAGATACTAGAGAGATTCTCCACCTCGTGGTATGCCTTTCACGCAAACCAAATGAACATAAATCATTTTTATTCTTATCAGCAATAGCTAGAAGAAGCAGAGAATGCAATTGAAGTAAACCGGGCACAGGTAAATGAAAGATGCTTACAACTGCAAGATGCTAAACATCAGATCCATGAGCTCCTGTTGCGTCGAGGCGAAATACGGCATGAATCTATGAAAAATTCGTGGAACGATTCGACTGACTTACAGAGTCAGGTAGATCAACCCTTAGCTCACACTCGAGAGGGTAAAGTTTTAGTGGGAAATGCTTATGCCGTTGCGAAAGGACTATATTTTCATAGCCACGATAGCTAAGACAGGATGCTGCCAATGGTAAGCCGTTATGGGCCCCAACTGTCGTACTTTATGGAATCTAAAGAGAGAGCAGCATCTGACATGGATGAGTGCCGATTTCAATGCAATCGCCTCCGACAGCAGCAACATTGAAATTGCCTCTTTGTATTTTAACAACAAACCATATAGTATTACCCGTATGATCTTGGATGTCAACCTAAATGCCTTTCATGGGTTCACAACAGTTGGCTTTTAATCATATTTGCCTTTTCTTTAACATGTTATTTCGTTTTTCCATATGTATTTGAATATATTCATGCAAACAGAATTGGTTGGAAGAAATTAGCTGATTTTATGTTTCTTGTGAGCCAGATCTTTCTTGTTGTTGCACATGACAACTGCAGATCGCAGATCACCACCATGGATCGCGATCGCATGTGTCTAAAGTTGATCACGGATGACAATTGTGTGGATCGCAGATGATATCTTTAGATCACACAAAAGAACTATGTATGGAAAATTAGAACTGTGGATCGCTGATGTGGACATTGGATCATCATTGGGAGCATGGATAACACATTTGATGCATGAATGACATCTGAGTGCTCCTACAACGATCACATGGATCGCTGATGAGAGCCACAGATTACAGATGCCATTTGCGGACCGTAGATGTAAAGTGTGGATCGCAGTTGCATTTGCGTTCCCATCGAAGAGGGGCAAACGTGCCGCTCCAAACGCAGTTGATCCATTAACCCATCACAATTTAATGCTTGAATTAGTTACAGAAATCGTGAAGAAAAAGATACGGTAATAAGTAAATTCTTGTAAAAGATGTCATTTTATTCCTACATACAACAGTAGTGGATCGCATGTGCCAACTGAAGGTGGCCAACGAGAGGTGTGGATCGCCGATGAGAGGTGTGGATCGCCAGTGAGAACTGTAGTGTAACGCCCTAGATCATAGATGGACCGTGTGGACCATAGATGGACCATGCGGATCGCAGATCACTAGTGTGGATCACAAATGAACAATGCGGATCGCAAAAGCGAAGTGCAAATCGCATTTGGAATTATTCCCATCGGAGAGGGGCACACATGGCCCCCAAACTGAATTGATGTAGATCTCAAATGAACAATGTGAATCGCAGATGAACCATGTGGATCGCAGATGAACTGTGTTGAGGGAAGTGCAGATCATCGTGCAGATTGTAGATGAACCATGTGTATCGCAGATGAGCCGTCTAGATCGTAGATAAATCATGTGGATCGTAGACACTACAAGAAAATTAACTTTTCACAAAATGTTTTTACTACGGGCCACTCACAACCGTTGTAAAATAGTACTTTTTACAGCAGGCTTAGAATGCCCGTTGTAAATAAAATACTTCTACAACAATTACATGCTTGTTAGTTGTAAAAGCTGTTATTTTTCACCAGGGCTCTCAATGGGTCGGATCCAGTTGGATTCGGCTCCAAGTTTGTTTATTTGTAGACGGATTTAGATCGAATTCGGATCCAACTAAGATCCAAAAGGTGATATCCATATCCGATCCATTTATAAATTGTTAGATCCATTTCCAATCCAAAATCCATATAATAATCGGATTTAGGTCTGATCTAGGTCTGAATCCACCCCCATTACAAATCTAAAAATATATGTAATATAAAATATATAGTATAATATATTTAATTTAGTAGAAAAATGATTCAAATCCCACTATTTATTGTGGTATGATCGACCTAAGAGTGGCATGTCTCAATTTCGAGACATGGCCTAAAATAATCTGTAAAATGTATGGCCAGCATGAATATAACATCTACATTAAGGTGATAATGAGTCGGGTCTTAATCGGATTCAGATCGGACTTGGATATGTTCCTGTGAATCTAAATTCGGTCCATTTAAGTAACCGGACCTATTTTAAGATCCAAATTCGCATTATATGGATTCAGAGCGAATCGAATCTCTGATCTTACCCGCTCCATTGAGAGACCTATTACATCGAGCTTTAAGAATGGTTGTCATTATAATATTTACAACTGATTTTGCATGTTTTAAATACTACGTTTTTACAACCGGCTCTATACATTGTAAAAAAAAATTCTTTTTACGCTGCAACAGTTCCAGCCTGTTGTAAATGTTGTATTCTTACAAGACATCCAAAGTAGTGAATGAAACTCACCCACACGGCTAGACAGCCTATGTGTAAGGAACGAGCATTGCGGTGGACCCCACTATCAGGGCTCCTACCGAAGTTTTGAATGGCTTTGATCTCTTATACATGTACCTACCTAGCTCAGATGCACTTGAAGACATTGATGATTGGTGCAAAAGGTATGCCCACTTGAGATTTGGATCTAAAAGTTTTGTGACCCTAACTTGAAAGCAAATTAGGTGAGACGTGTCCTCACCCAAGAAGATGCAACCATTACTGTTGGGCCCACCTTAATGATGAGTATTATATCCACATCGTCTATTATTTCTCTAGCCCGTTTTAGGATGGTACACTAAAAAGTGTGTAGATCTAAATCTTAGATGGACCACATCACGTAAAATAATGGTGATTGAGTGTCTTACCCTTAAAAATTCCAAATGGCCCGTCAGAAGCTTTTAATAATGTTTATTTGCAATCCAAGCCGTTAATAATGCCAAGAAGGTTTAGATGAGGGGCGTTACCATTACCTTGGGGCCCACCTTGAAAATTTCATATATATCCACACTGTCCATCTGTTTTTCCATACCATTTTAGGATTTCGCCTCAAAAATTAGGTAGATCCAAATCTCAGAGGGACCACACTATAGGAATCAACGGGGAATGAATGCTAACCATTAAAATCTTCCTAAGGCCCACTGTAATTTTTGTATTTTATCTAAGCCCTTTTAGGGCATGAGCCTAAAAAAGAGGTAGATGGAAGGATCGAGTGGACCACACAGTAGCAAATATTGGATATTGTGTGGCAACCATTAATTGTTTTGTGGTCCACTTAGGCCTTCAATCTGACTCATTTTTTTGGATCATGCCCTAAAATTAGGTAGAAAAATGAATGGACAAAGTGGATAAAGCACATACATCACAGTGGCCCCACGAGCCCTTGACAGGACCGTCCGTCTCTAACTCCATCCGCGCCTAAAAGAAAGAGCCCGCGGCCAGTTCCCTCTCCTGCACAGTGAAAAAAGCAAAGCTCTAATTTTTTTTTTATATTTTATTTATTTATTTATTTCCCTCTCTCCCTCCCCTGTTCTCGATCTCTTTGTCACTCTCTCGCTCTTAGTCTCTCTCCCTCTTTGGACCACCATCACCATCGGCATCATCATGTAGCCTATTTTGGCAACCCTCATCTCTGGCAGCCCCACCGACTATCTTGGCAGCCCTCATCTCGAAAATCATGAGATCTTTTGATTTCCTGCAATCGGTAGACGAATTTGCAACTATCCAATTGATACTCAAGATCATGGGCAGCCGAATTTGGTAAATCAGTTTGCAGGAGGAAGATTAAAGTGGTTAGCTGTGCTGCACATTTTCCAACTCAGCACTCGAGTGTGAGATCCAGTCCATCTACCTGGTGGACCTCTATTGGAAAATTACCACTAAAAAAACCCAAGAGAATAGGCTCATCTAAAAAGCTACGAATGTGTGTGACTGCGCCTCCTGATAATCTCTTTAACCATCTATTTTTGTCATTTGCCTGTGGCCCACCTGATGAGTCTACTCAGATTCTTACCAGTTAACTGATAGGACAGGATCTTTCACTCCTTTTTAGGTTGGCACGTGTTCCGTTATCTACCAATTCAATATCTAATCTTGCGAGTAGCAGTACCATCCATCCATAGTTATTATTCTCTGTTTATTCTCAGCCATAGAATTTAGTGGTTGAGCAGGACATGATAACCACAGAGACATAAACTTAGATATTATGGCAGTGTGATGACTGACAGTCTAGTCAAGCAGCCAACGTTCGACGCGTTAGTATGGGGCTGCGGATGTCACCCACTGATACCAAGTCAAGCCGCCTCCATGGAATACAATTTCCTGTCACCTTGGTCTATGTAATCAGAAGACGTAGGACTATGTCTTATCATTTGAAAAGTCTAAGGATAAGTTGGTTGGGTACGTTGATTCTGATTAAGCAGGTATTGTGAATTATAGGAGATCGATTTTTAGGTACGCATTTTTATTAGCGAGTGAAGTGATTATTTGGATGTCTAAGCTTCAATCTGTGGTTGCTCATTCCACTACTGAAGTTGAGTATATGGCGGTGACAGAAGCATTCAAGGAGACAGTTTGGCTGAGGGACATGATAAATCAGTTGGAACTTCAGTAGGAGGCGATGCCGGTTAATTGTGATAACTCTATTGCTATAAATTTAGCTAAGAATTTTGTTTATCACTCTTATACTAAATACATTGATGTATATCACCATTTTATTCGATAGGTGCTTGAGGAAGGAGATGTGATACTGGAGAAGATTCACACTAGTGTGAATACGATGGATATGCTGACCAAGGTGGTCCTAACAGAGAAGTTCAAGTTCTGCGTAACTTTTTTGGAATTGGCAAAGATTGAATGAAGACGCAGGGAGCATGAGAAGTGATGACATTATGTTGAAGATGAGATGAAGCATGGAGCGAGCAATGATGTGTACTCAACGTTTAAAGCCTCGCTGGGGATTATGGATGGAGCCTTCAAAGTGTGAAGAAACAAGGTCCCATGATCGGTCGGCCAGACTAGCCGAACGGTCTAATTTCAGACTAGGGAAATAGAGAAGTTTATGGACAATTTTCATGTTCAAGGGACGGGTCGAGGACTGGTTGCTAGGGTAGATCCAAGATCGGTTGTGTAATGAAGCTGAATGGGTCAAATTTTGGGATGATCTCTCTAGGCACCTGAGACTGGTCATGAGTGGGCTACAGCCAGTCGTCAACGGTGGCGATACTCTGCATGGTTGTGCACAACTGCATAATTTATTTCTATTTTCGATGGGAAATCTATTTAAAGGCTATTCTAACATGTTTAGAATTATTCCAAGGTATAGATCCTAATTTATAATTAGGGTTTGGGGAGAGAGCTGTGGTGAGGGAGAGAGCTTTGTTCTTCTCCTAGGGCTCTTTTGTGGGTAATTCATCTCTGTAGTCTTTTGATTCATAGTGCTTGCTGTCGCTTTGTGCCATGATTTTTACTCACAAGGATTTTCCACGTAAAAAGTGGATTACTCTCTGTGTTAATTGTGTGCGTGCGTTCGCTTGGTTCTACTCGATGCTTCCGCAAGGTTTTCCCAACTCCTATAAACTCTTTTTGGGTTCATTTTGATGTTTATATGCCATTCAAATTGGTCAGAAGGTCACTCCCACTGAGATGAATAGAAAACACAAAAATACTATCATGATCCAAACTCTCCGCGACCTCAAGAGTGTTTCAACAGTAGGCGTTCCATCCCTACTATTTCTAGTTGTGTGGCCCACCTTGAGTTTTGTATATTTGTCTATTTTTCAGGTCATGTCCTCACATGAGATTGCAAAATGAACGCATAGGGTGGATTTCTCAAAAAAAGAAGAAAAAAAAAAAATCTTGAAAGCCTCAAATGTATGAACAGTGGCAGTTCAATCTCCACTTTTTCCTTCTGTGTGGCCCACTTGTGTTATGGATCTGCCTCAGTTTTGTGCTCGCCCCATATCATGAGCTGGCAAAACCGATGTGCGGAGAGGATTTCTCAAATACATCATGGTGGTCCCACGAATGATTGATCAGTTGGTGTTCAACACCCTCTTGAGGTAATCTGCCTCATTTTTTGCCCACCGGGTAAAATGATCCGGCCAATATGGTGGACGAAGCAGTTAAAGTCAGAGCAGCCATTTAAATGTCCGTATCTCAGTAAGATAGATCGTCTTTTTTAAATAGTTTTAAAGTAGGAAGTTTTCGATCCATAGCCTAAAAGGCAAGCAGCTAGATGAAAAATCCCATTAAAATAAATAATTTTAAGTTATTAGTTAGTAAATTAATTGAAATTCTAAACTAATTTTTGGCATATTGTTTCTAAGGATGGCAATGGGCCGGTAGGCCACTCCATCCCACGAGCCCAATCCAACTTTAGGTTGGCCTTGGACCTACTAGCTTGACTTGGGCTGGGCTTGGGCTTCACATGCATGACTCAAGCAAATTTTGGGTAGAGGCTTGGGCTTTTAATTTTAGCCTGATCCAGCCAGGCCTGACAAGACCTTATATGGACATGTATTTTATAATACAAATATCTCATTCCATTAGGCAAACCGTTCATCTTGAATGTAGGCAGTTGGTTTCATATGCGGCCCACTCGATCAATGGATACAAAACATTGAAGTGAGAAATAGGGATTTAATTGCCCTATTGCCCATGTGTCAAATTAGTGGACAATTAATGAATAGTTAGAAGTGAAAAATATTTGATCACCTTATTTAAACAAATGATTGTCCACCAATCAAGATTGGTGGAGATTTACTGATCAGTTAGAGCAGAAAAATAATCAAGGGAATTATTTAAACAAATAGTTATCCACCAGTAAATGATGGGATTGTTCGAACGTTAAGATTTTGTGGAAGGTAACCTAGAGACCTTGATTTCCACAATTTGCAAATGTGAGTCAATACACATGGCGTGTACCATTTCCAAGTGCCCGTGTATCCACTGTCACACACAGCTGGAGTATCAAATTACTCCCCATGTGAGAAGTAGTAACCAATGGGTAATGGCTTCAAAACTTGTGATATCGTACCACTTTTCCCACCAACATACTCAATGTCATGAAGATCACGCAGCACGAAAATCAGGCAGTTCCACTCATGGGATGGTACAGTTTGATTCAATATAGGATGCGGCCTACCTGGTTAATGGACTAGATTGGAAAAGACGTTATTCACAAAATCTGATATATTGGTTGACCATTTTAGTAACTTTTCCTTTTGAAATATTTTAATGTACTTTAAAATTTTTTTTTTTTATTTTTTTATTTTTTTATAAATCAGTGGCATTAAACTATATAGCCCAAGTAGGAGAATGTAAGTATTCTATACAATGGGCCCAACTAATCAATGGCCTAGATCTAATTATACAGATGTCAGGAGACTATGTGGACTGACCAAGGACTACAAGGGGTGGTACGTCTAAACTGCTATGCGCAATGTTATAGTAGAACATGGATTCTCTTCTTCTAACCCAACTGTGTGGAGCAGATGAGTTGCAGTGTTGTGATGGATTTCAAGTACTTCAACACCTATTTACAGATTACTATTTAAAGAATGTTGGGTCCCCAAGTTGAAATACAAAGAAAATGAATTCCCATATCTAGTTTTCTCTATGGCAGTTCCAGGTGCGGAAGATCCAGACCAGAGAAGCAGATGACCCAAGCAAGTAAGTCATTTATTATTCTTGTATCCTTCTCGATCCTTATATCCGATGCACTGCATGGTCCTCTTAATTTTGCAATTAATGACTAAAAGTTACTACCGTCCAAGTCACGGTGCCATTACATGCAGGAAAAACAATTTGAGATCGACTCTGTTTCGCGTCCATTTCAATATTCCTCACCCTAGGACCCACATGAAGAGATGTTAGAAATTCAGGGCCAGATTTAGAGATCTGATATCATTTTATTAGCATGATTGTTTGGCAATGCTCCATTGACTTTAAATGTAATGTGTATGGTGGATGAGGTGCAATATCAGTCCATGTTCAATGTAGTGTGCGGCCAGAAATACCATTGAGCTCCAGATTTTTGGACCAAGATACCCAATCGCCTATTTGATGGATGGCTTAGATCTTGCAATTCATTGAAGAAAATCATAGAGTTCACTTAGTATACAACCCGGCTGGTCCCTACTCATGGCTCAGTGGTATGCCTTGTGGGTTTCAACACAGAGGTCCTGAGTTTGAGTGCCCATGTAGTATATGGGTGTGATGGTGCTTGTAAAAAGAAAAAAGAGTTTTAAGTGCCTAAGAAAAGAAAAGAAAGAAATTGGTACCCAGCATAGATATATCACAATCTAAAAGTTAAGTTTATTTGATTATCTTATCAGATTGGTGGACATTTATTGAACGATTAAAAAAGCAAGTATCCAATGATCCAATTTTCACAAATAAGTGTCTAAGAATTAGAGTATGAGATTGTTCAATTAACCTAAGTTTTGGAATGTGACCTGACGACAATGGGATGCACAATCTAGCCAGTTTCATTTGAGTTATTACATGTCATGAGTTCAATTTCTTAGTGCCTGGTATCAAAGGTCATACCTAGTCTGGGGACTTAGCTATAAAATTTCAACTGAGTTGCTTTAATGATCTGTCCACCAGGATTGCACTCTATACTGGCAGAGTTCGGTGTATGTGCTCGAGCCTCCTGCATCATATATGTGGCAGGCTGGAGCATCAATTTGGGTCCACAGAAATTATAGGCCCATTCACATGGGAGGAATCCCAAGTGCATTAATTTTTGTGGCACCAATCTCTTGCATGTGACTATGTTGGCATGTGCATGAGATCCAAACTGCTCATCAGGAGGGTCCCATTGATTAAACACCTTGGATAGAAATCAAACCGATCCAATGAATACGTAGGTTGCACTTGCACATGTAAAAGAAATGGACGGTTAATAAAAACTGACTAATACTCTAAATTAAACATCCACCAATCTCTTTCTCTTTTTTTTCCTTTTTCTTTTCTTTTTTTTTTTTTTTTCTTTTCTTTTATTTAAGATAAGGTCTCTTTGAGATGGGAAGGGGATGGTCCTTATAAACAGCTTGGATTCCCCAGGCGTAAGTCACTTTCACAGGAGGAGAGTGCACTTGCAATTCCTCGGTGGGAGCCACGGCAGACGATGAGAAAGGATGGACGCGGATTGCCTGTGCCCCAGGGCACGGAGATATTCCTGTGCACCCTAGTGTCGGAAGCTGTGTAGGGCCCAATGAGATTTCCGTGATAAATCCACTCCGTCCATCAATTTTTCAATACCACCGTAGGAATTGAAACTAAAAATCAGGTAGATCCAAAAATCGAGTGGGGCACACCAAACGAAACAATGGGAATTGAAACGTCGACCGTTGGAACCTTCCTAGATCTGACTATGATGTTTATATACCATCCAAACTGTTCGTTGGGCTATTACCACTCAGATAAACTGTAGGAAAAAACTACTTCTGTCGTTCCCACAAAGTTTCCAACGGTGGGCGATAAACTGTTTTTTTTTTTTTTTTTTTTGAGTTTTGGATCTGCCTGAATTTTAGAATCCTATCCTACCGTAGTCTTGCAAAACTGATAGAGGGAGTGGAGAGCATAGGTGGCGTCCACATAGCTTCCGACACTCGGGGGTCACAGGAAAATCTCTGTGCCTCAGGGCACACAAGCAATCGACATCCGCATAGGACGCTACTATTTGGACGGTCTGAATTGCCATACAGCTTTGACTGTGTTTATACGGCTGAAGAGTCACAACGATCCAGACGGAGCCGTGTTAGCCCTAGTTTGGTTTGGCTTGTTTTTGTGCCAACTTAGTTTGTAGATCCGCTTGGTTTGGGTTTCGGGTAGACACATGCGGCCCGCGTTTGGTTTGCTCCAAAAAGATCTGGTTTAAGTTGGGATCGGTTTAGTTGAAAATTTCAAATTGAACTGGACAGAGTTCAAACAAGTGGCAGCTCTTTTTATTTTTTTAAGAATTTAAGAAGTTAGAAAAAAAAAAGTACAAACATATTTTCCCCATGATGTTTAACATTCTCTAAAGGAGTGCGGTTTCAAAATAGACACGTAAGAGCATTTTCCAAACAAAAGTACAGGAGCATAATTTTATAAGTGCCAATAAACAATATGCATTCATGTCATTGTATTTTGTATTATCCATGTCATCATGTATATATATTATCCATGCTGTCTATCTGTTTTACATATCATTTTATGACATGATCTCAAAATAGAATCATATCCAAAGCTCAAGTGGATCACACCACACGAAATAGTGTGCTTGCAATCTACAGGCTGAATCAAACCAAGCTTAATCCAATCGAGCTTCAAGCTGATTTGAGCTGAGCTGGGCTGAGTTGGTACTGTCCTAGTTTGAGCTTGGTTTGGTTTTTTCAAACAAGCTTGACTTCAACGCTTGGTTTGGTTTGAACTTCCATTGAACTATTCCAAGCTGAGCTTTTTCAAACCAATCCAAGCTGAGCTTTCGAGCTGGCTTAGTTTGTGCCCGGCTCTGGTCACAAGCACTTTTAAACTGCATGGTAGTTAATGATCCTTGTAAATTGAGGTGGCAATGGGCTGGTTTGGGCCCAGGGAGGCTTGAACTGAGCCCAGCACCATGCTTTTTTATCTGATGTTATTTTCCCGAAGCTAATATCTGATGTTATTTTCCTTTTTTATTTTCATTTCTATGGAAATCACCATATATCAATGTGATGTAGGGCCCACCCTAAGGCACGAAATTGTCCGCTTTGGCAGACCTGGAATCTACTAGGTCGAGCTCACGGCTTTGTTTTTGGCTCTCAAAATGTGTCATGCCTGTGAAGGTGGGATGCCATCATATAGCCCAGATCCATGACCGTCGCTCTTCCAAATGTGGGACCAAAGCAACGCCCTCATCCCCATTCCTACTCTCACCCAATCCAGAGACTGTTAAGCACTCTCACCCAAACAAGAGACTTGAGCCAGGAGAGACCCGTGGGGGCAGCCAAGCCTGTTAGCTCGCCACACTACAATGAAATTGAAAAAGGGAAGTAAAGGAAAGGCAAAATCTCTCCAGTGTTGATTTTTTTATATCCATGGTTAATCCCTGCCTGCCCCCTGCTAGAAGAAGAAGAAGAAAAAAAAGGAAGGATAAAGAAATACGAAAAGTGTTGAAGGCACAGAGAAAAATTCAGTGCCATCTATTCTCATTGGCCCACGTCATCACTAATGACGTCAGCTCACAAAACAAGCCGATTTTCCTCTAAGTATGGATTGCGTGCTAGGCAACTCCACTTTTACGGTGTGGAATTTATCTGGGCCTCACCATGATTTATCTGTTAGATCCACACTGTTCATTAATTTTTTCAGATTATTCTAAAGCATAAGACAAAAACGAGGCACATCCAAAGCTCAAGTGGACCACACAACAAAAAGCATGGGATTGAACGAGTAACGTTGAAACATTCCTACAGTCCACTGTGAGGTTGTTTTGCAATCTAACCTCTTCATAAGCTCACTCAGACCTTGATGAAGGTAAAAAACAAACATCATCTTAATCAGAGTCATTTGTGGCCCCAAGAAGTTTTCAATGGTAGGGGTTCAATTCCCAATTTCCCACTCTTTCCTCCACTTGAGCCTTTGATTTGAATCATTTTTACCTTGTGACTAATAGTTATGAAAAATAATGGATGGACAGTGTGAATTTAATAAATACATCATGATGTGCCCCATGGAAGTTCCACATTTCAGCTGTCCCATTTTGTTCTCTCCAAGCGAGCAGCGAAATTTCTTGTAGTGGAAAATTTTTGTGGCCCATGATGATTTATTTTCCAGATCCACCTCGTTCATATATTTTTTCCATATCTTTCTAAGTTATAAGCCTATAAAAAAGGCAGATATTTGTGTTGTACCTTCATCCAGGTATGGGTGGCCTTATGAACTAGTTAGATAGATAAGCCTCACGCTCGGCCCTAGGAAGGTTTCAACCACAGTTTGTGTAATCCCCATTGCTTTCTTTGGTGTGGTCCACTTGAGCTTTGGATGTACCTCATTTTTGGAATCATGCTCTCAACCTATTTGGAAAAATCGATGGACGGTGTGGATGTAATAAAAAGGTCATGGTGAGGGGTGGTGGAGCTTCACACGTTAAAAGTTGTACTATGTAGCACACAATGCACCGGGAAGAGAGAAATTCCGGGTATTTTGTGAGCTGGGGATATCGAAAATGAAGTGGGTGAAGGCACTGGAATTTCGTGTGCTTTCAACACAGACGATCCGAACTCATAAGGAAATCGTTGTTGTTGTGCTGAAAGGAACGTGAAATGAAGAACTATTTCTTGTTAGAAGGTGAAATCACAACACTTGTAACTTTGTTGATCACAAAAGAGATTACGTACACTTCGGGCGGGCACCACAAAAGGGGGAATGCCTCGCCTATCATATACCCCAACAAAGAAAGATCTAGAAATATACATCAAATGCCCCCACAAAATTTACACAAAAAAAAAAGGAAAAAGAAAAAAGAAAAAGAAAAAACTGCAACGGCTCGGAAAAACAGACAGCCCCTAAACAGTACCAGCAGATAGATTCCCTCTGGGCAGAACATAGCGTCGGGAACCTTCGAGCACACCTGCCACGATTCAATCAGCGAGGCCTCTACAAACTGATGGCTCCTGATAAACATAAACCAACCCTGAACCACCAAACCAAACCAAACCAAACCAAACCCAGAGTAGATGATCTTCATTATATAGGAATAAAACAGTTGATAGATCTTTCTTGCTTGACAGAGAAGGCTCAAACACAAGCAACCCAGACCGTAGTTTTATCCAAAATCTCTAGGGAGAGCACCCCAAACAACACTTCTAGATAACCCATATAAGACTCCAACATTTGAGCAACCACAGGCCTATTTCCTACATCCCAGACTGCCCAGATTTCATTCTCATAAGATCAGAATCAAAACGTCCAGCATGGACAGCAGCTCTGTACCCCAGCTTCGCCTGCAGCCTAGCCCCTGCTGAAAATCCTGCCTGCATACCTGGGCAGTATATCAAACCTGGGGATCCTGCCTGCATACCTGGGCAGTATATCAAACCTGGGGTTCTTTCGGCCCAACTCTAAGCCAAAACAAGAGCACATTCCAAACTCCCAACTTGACTTACCCTCGCCCTTAAGGATAAAAGATAAAAATAAAAAATTCCGCATGATTAGAACACGACTAGCATTCCATAGCAGACAGCAACCACAAGGACTAGGCACCAAACCATCCATACATACAGCACACAGCACCCATATGGCCCATAGATCCAATATACATATATTTGCACAACTCTGCCCCTCCTGGAAAACAACAGACAGCAGCCCCTATGGAAGATGATGATGCTGGCAATAGGAGGGGCACGGAGTGAATGTGACAAAGAAGATACCTGATCTGAAAGACAGGGATCCGGCCAGCCCAGATGAAATGAATCACTTGTTAGTGTGATTGGGTGTGTGGATTCCGTTTGGATTCTGCAGTTCATGTAATGGTTACCCAAACGATAACTTCCAACGTCGACCTGTAAAAATAGGATTCTGAAAAATGGGGATATGTTTTGATAGGAAGCGGAATTCTCAAATTCATTACACAGTAGTCGACTTGTTTCTTGTTTTCAGAAGCTTCTGACTGTGGATATAAGAGTAATGATTAAGGTGTTGAATCCATGTATCCAAACAGCCCGTCTTGACAAGCAAAACGATTTCTGTTTCTGCATGGAATTCTGCATAGATTCCACGTATCCAAACACGTCCAAGATGAAAACAGCGAATGTAAATCCCACAGCTGACATTTTGGTGGTGCCCTCCTTACACTACTTTCCATTTCTTAATTAAATTGAAATGCATAAAAGGTTGCAGATGTTTGCAAATTGTACACATGCATCCACCAGATGTAAGTGATCTAAGCCGCCCTTCAGGTGGGCACTGCATTGATTTCATCTGAGAAAGGGACTCTGTTTGACTTTTCAAGCCTTGAGTCGAATGGGGGACTCCCAAGTCTGAGTTGTGTCAAACTTGTCCCAAGTCTTAGAACTGTGATTTCCTCCTGACATGTATTTTCAAATCATGTTTTGAGAAAGAGCATGGTCGAACTTGTTTGGGCTAAAGGATTTTTTTTTTCTGTCACACTTAGATTTAGGCCTTTCAGCAGGCAAGCCCACTGCAAACATGTCCTGGCACCGCATTTGGGTCTAAACTTACCCATTGCTTGTCTATCTAGGCCTAAAAGACCAGTCCCTGAATAGGTGGATCAGAAATGTTGTGGAGAGTGTACAATGCTCTCAGCTCTAGCTTTGTTGTTTAGTCATTCAAGCTAGGCCCAACAACAGGGTTGTGTTGAACCGTGTTCGTGTCGTGTCAAAAATTTGCTCACCCAAACCCAGCCCGTTAACTAATGGGTCAAAATCACAAAACCCAAACCCATTCATTAATTTAATGGGTTACACGTAACCCGACCCATTTAACCCGTTAGGCCAGTCTACTCATCAGATGGATACACCGTTGATGAGGACAACTGATAGTCTGACCCAACATACAACTGTGGTCCACCTAGTAGGCCCATTTTATCATCAAAAACAATAGGATTCACTTGTGAGATGAGGAGGAATCACCTGTGCATTGCAATATTGTATATGACGGAGTGTCAAGGTTCATAGGTGGGCCATGGTTTGGTGATCTAGAATTGATCTAGACCATTATGTTAATGGGTTAAACAGATTCGCGGGTGAAACACTAACCCGACCTGTTATGTTAACGGGTCTTAACGGGTCAACCCATTAGTGACCCGACACGATTAGGCTAGACCGGAACACTGATTTTTGCATGGGGGTTTTGTGCGGATTAGCAGGTCGTGTGTAATTTTGCCAGGCATAATTCAAGCTATAGATAGGATGGGCCCGATTGGGAGGGCCCACATACTACAAAAAAAAGAAATAAAAAAAAGAAAAAAATCCCCCAAATTGGAAAAGTCCTGGACGCAAAGGAACACGTGCCAATTCATGTCCAATGAAGAAAAGGCTAAACATTCCATGCCATAGGATCTCTCAATATATGGGATTTTTGGGCAAATGGGCAATCAATAGGGAGGCCCACCGCACAGACGGTTTAGATCTTTGAAAACTGAATCATACTATACAAAGATTTGAACCATTGTACATATGGGAGCTACATTTTAGAAAAGGTTTTCAAGGGCTATAATTGATTTTATTTATAATTTTTCTAAGACCTAAATGGGTTATTTATTTAAATCTTAAAAGATTCTCTCCCCATTACCCTAAAAGATGAAATTTGAGAGGGATAGTTGTACCCTAAAATCAGGACTCTTTCAGTATATCGATTGTCAATTTCAAGCTATTGAGGCAGATGGTTAGACTCACTTGATCAATTTCTTTTTTCTTTTTTCTTTTATTTGAGAGAGAGATGGACAATCAAAGATGGCCTTGTATGATAGACAATGGTTATGCCTTTTTTTGGTGTAATAGATCCATTTCCTAGCCTTTGATCGGATGGTTGGGATCATCTGATCAAAGTGATTTTTTGAGAGCAATTGATGATCAAGGGTGGATTTCACATGATGGATGGTCTACAGAATGATGGAACTCTTCTAGTATGATAGATATGGGTTGCCTATTTCCTATCCGTTGATTAGATGGTTATGGTCACCGTTTCAAAACAATTGAGCATTTAGTTTAGTGATCCAAACTGTTGATATGATTGGCCTAATTTGGATGCCCCATAGAATATGCCTATCTTTCAATTAGTCTTCGAGATGTGCAATTCCTAATCCTTCAATTAGTTGCCAGCAGATAGACAATTAATTAAAAAAGAAATGTGACAACATTCTACATTCAATGAAGAGAAGGCCATAGAAACAATGGCTAGGAACATTTGCCATTATACCAACTATATGTGTCCTTGAACCATCTGTGTCAATTGTGCAAAATGATAGAAAATTCGAGCTCACTATGGCTCTATCTAGCAGGGCATGATACCTAAAAATAAGGGAAAATGGTGGAAGCCTTCTTAGGTCTTCACTGTAAAGAAATTGCTTCCCATTTCAATTTTCAGCTAACATATTACAGGCAGATCGACAATACATACACTGGAAGAAATTAAACATTGAATGAACTATTTGTGCGAATTGAAGTACAAAACATATAACAAATATTAGCACATGGTTCCACATCGAAAGATCTGTAATAAAAAATACATACATCCTCAAGTTACAATTAGAAAATATGATCCAAACATCTCTCCACCTAGATTCCACCATTCAACAAATTCTTCATTCCATCTAGCCACTTTGTATGTGCATATCCTCGCAGACTCTACCGTAAGAAAAATGTCCATAAATGAAATTTCTAATTAAAATCTGAAAGTTATATGTTAGAATTTAATTGCTTAAATCTAGAAAAGAACTTGTAGCATATACCTAAATTTAAGTTAACAGTGTCTTGATGCACATTGCACATTGCAGGTGGGGGAAAGTAGTTTTGAGATCCAAACTTTGATTTGATAGGATCCGCTATGGATGGAAGATGCTCCAAAAATCTTACGGATCAAAGCTTCTAGTCTGTCGATCAATGTCCTACAGAAGGCAGTTAAGAAAATAATACATCAACTGCTAGGAAAAAAGATGGCCAAAGAATGAATGGCTAGGAACTCCCAATTAGATTTGCTTGCGTCATAACAAATAGAGAGCTTGTTGAAGTTGTTGGAATATTACTAACATGAACACATTTCGAGCTCAGGATGTGAAATTACTAATCCAATATGGGCTTTAAAGCATGGATTGAATGCAAACAAACTTAACTCCATCCGTGATGTTTATGTGAAATCCATGGCTCGGGTGAGCCCCACGATGATGTTTATGTGAAATCCACCCCAACCACCAAGTGTGGCACCCCCTTTTAGGCCTCAGGCCCAAAACTTAGCTCTATTCGTGATTCAAGTGGACTACATGATTGAAAATAGTTGTATGAGACTGCGGTCACCATCCAAAGTGTTTCCCTTGGTGGGCTCACTGAATCATGAATGGGCTTGAGTTTTGGGTCAAAACCTAAATTTTGGTGTGTCATCTAATGTTGGAGTGGATTTCATCATATGATAAGGACAGTGGGCCTTGTAAAATCAATGGTGGTCGTCTCTCTCCCAACTACTTTCTTTGGTGTAGCCCACCTGAATCACAGGTCAACTTGATTTTTTTTTATTTTTTTATTTCGTAGACCTAACATGAGATTACTCATATAATGGTTGGAGTAGATCTCACCTACACATCACCATGGGGACTTACGTTGATATGTTAGAAAAAAGGAATTTCATGGGATTCCCACCCTTAATGTTTTACGGGGCTCACCATGATGTGTATGTGAGATCCACTACGATTATTAGATGTGTAAACCCACATTAGGCTCGGAGCAAAAAAATATGACTAGCATGTAATTTAGGCAGACCACACTAAGGGAAACAATTGGAAGAGAAACGTCCACCCTTGATTATGATAGTGCCCACCGTGGCAGTTATATGAAATCCAATCCATCCATTAGATGCCACACAAAAAATTATTCTTGGGGCCAAAAAATGAAGCCTTTCCATTATTTAAGTGAGCCACACCCAGGGAAAGAGTTCAAAGGGTAAATGTTGTCCTTTACATTGTTTCAATCATGTGGTCCACCTAAATCACTGATGAGCTGAGTTTTGAGTCCTGGGTCTAACAAGATTGACAACTTGGTGGTCGGTGTGGATTTCATATAAACATAGCACCACCCAAACTCTTCACCATTTGCTGGCACGCTACCCATAAGCAAGCTCGTTGAAAAGGGTACCATGACATAAATTCTATATTGGTTAGGTTTTTTTTTTTTTTTTTTTATTTATTTATTTATTTATTTTTTTTATCTTTCTTTGGGTAAAATTTCCTAAAGAATGTAACCAGAGTTTAAAATTCATAAGAACATATATTTTTTTCTAAGTTGCCCATAAAAAAGAAAAAAAATATAAAAAAAACTACATAGTTAATATAAAATTTACATTCTGAAGCCTTTTTCAAAAGGTTTTCAATAAGCTACCTCATTAATCTACCATCATCCCACTACCTTCTGTTACATTTCTTAAAGCCGACCTTGACCAAATGAGTTGGTAACTTGGGTAGGTGTTACCATGATGTTGGTGTAAAATCCACCCTGTCCAACAGGTGCTTTACCCCATGTTAAACCCACAGCCCAAAAATCAGCCCCATACTCAATTTAGATTGACCAAACATTTGGAACAATTATTAGGGTAACGTTCACCCTAAAAACCCATGTGAATTGTGGATAGGCCTGATGCTTGGGATATGACGTAAAGTTTTGTTTGACATCCAATGGTTGGAGTAAATTTTATAAAATCATTACGGTGGGCCTGGTAAATTCGGTGGTGGATGTCTTTCTCCCCATTGTTTCCTTTGTTGTGGTCCACAAGACCACTCAACTTGGATTTTCGTACTCGGGCCTAATGTGGGATTACACATCTAATGATTGAAGTGGATTTCACATATACATCAAGGTGGGCCACGCCAAAAAAATTTGGTACGCTCACTTGATTTACGTTAAGAAAAAGAATTTTTTGGGATGACGGACACTTGATTTTTCACAGACGTACAATGCATGTGAGATCCAATCCAACCATTAGATTCATATTCCAACCTTAGGCCTAGAGCCAAAAAAAACAAAATAGAAGAAGGCTGACCTATGATTCAGATGGGCCACAATAAAGGAAACAGTTGGGAAAAAGACATCCACCCTTAATTTTTACAGGGTTCACCATGATGATTATATGAAATCAATTCCAACCATTAGACATCACATGAAAATTTAGGCCCGGGGCTCGAAAATTTAGGCCCGGGGCCCAAAACTCAGGCCCATACGTGATTCAAGTGAGCCACACCAATGGAAACAGTTTGGAAGGTAGGCATTGCCCTGTAAACTGTTTCCAATAATGTGGTCCACCTAAATCATGAATGTGGATGAGTTTGGATCTTGAGTTAAAATTGGGCAAAAGACCTGATGGTCGGGGGTGGTTTCACATGAATATCATGGTGGGGCCTATCGTTGCCAGTAATTTGCTGGCAATGCAGCTTATAACAAAGCTAACAGAAATGTAATTAGAAGGTACAGTGATGATAATTAAGCTTATTGAAAACATTTGAAAAAGGTATGGGAATGTAAATTCTATATAAGTTGGGTAGTTTTATTATTATTATTATTATTATTATTATTTTAATTCCCAAAACATGATATGATTATAGTAACTTGGAAGTATGGAGAGGGAAAAGAAGTCTCACATAGGCACCACTCTGGAGGAAATAAGGTTGCTTCGTATTTCTCCCTATTATTGCGTATGACGAGGGAGGGTATATGCCGAATCTTATGCCAATCCTCTCCCCTGTCTTTCTGAAGCCTTTCTTGGAATTCACTGGGCATCCACCACGACTCCAATTTCTTGAGGGTAGTCACGTGTTGCAATCCGTCCGAAAGCTTCTTCAATACCCAACAGCTAGCGATCCGTAAATGTAAAAGACTTGGCATAGCTCCTTCCTCCACTCTCCACTCCTCTACATCTAACAATCTAAGCTGCAAGTATTCGAGTCGAGGAAACCCTTGTGCAGAGCAAACCATTTCCTTTCCCAAATATGACTTCCTAAGCAATCTAAGAATGCGGAGGTTTTTCAGTTTCTGCAACGTCGCCATTGGGTCTTGTTCTAAATAGGAGTATGACAAGGTGAGGTTGGTGAGTTTTGTTGGGAATTGGGTAGACTCGGGTAACTTCTCTAACTTTCCTGTTGACGCAGGGAGGACGTGGTAGGTCGATCACCGTCTCCCTAACCGATAGTTTCTCGAATCCACGAGAAGAAATAAAAGAAAAAAAGAGGAAATAAATTCCGAATAATTGATTTATTGATAATTGAATGAATAAAAACGGAATTACAATGCATATAAATAGGAAACTAAACCCTAGGTAAAGTATCAAAATCCAACTCCAACTAAAACTCCTAGAAAACGCAACTTACTATAAATAGTAAACTTACTATTTATAGAAGTCGTTCAATCCTACTAGAACTCTTGGTTTTCGGCCAAAAATAGAAAGTTTTCAAACGGCCTCAACCACGCTGTTCTACAAAATATTCTAAGCCCTTTTCATGTTGGGCACTAACTCTAAAACCATACGGATGCAAAGTTATGATCGAATTAAAACTTACTATAAATAGTAAAAACGAAAATAAACTAGCCTAATGACCGTCGATACGGTCGATTCTCGCGATTCCGGATTGGGCAACCCGGCGTAGCGGGGTTGGTTGGCTAAAGTAGCTCGAGCTACCCCAAATTGATATATTATACGTCCCGTAACTCATTCCGGATTGTGAGATACGACCGATTCACGGTCCTGACGGTCCGGATCACTTTCGGCCCCGTCCGGTCTTCTTTTGGTCCATCTGGCCCATGAAATAGTCAGCGACCCGTCCTACATCAGTCTCCTCCACTTCGAAAGAACTCGACCCCGAGTTCTCGTCCAGCTTTGGTTCATGATATTCGTACAGATCTGCCACGTTGAAAGTCCTTGAAATCTCCATGTCATCTGGAAGATCAACAACGTAGGCATTGTCATTGATCTTGCAAATGATCGGTACCGGTCCAATCTTCTTGTGTTTCAACTTGTTGTAGGTCCCGGTAGGAAATCGCTCTTTACGTAGGTGGACCATCACCTGATCACCTATTTCGAACACTTTGGCACGCCGATGCTTGTCGGCCGCTTCTTTGTACTTCTCGTTCGAAGCCTGTAATTTGTTGCGCACGTCTGCATGTATGTCCATGATTCGGTCTGCCATATGTTCAGCTGTAACGCTCATGCCCGGAAGCTTGGGCAGGGGAACCAAATCGAGTGTGTGACGAGGCACGCACCCATAAACAATCTGGAATGGAGACTTTCCTGTCGATCGGTTTACCATGTTGTTGAATGCAAACTCTGCTTGAGCCAGGGCCATGTCCCACTGCTTCGGTTTGTCACCTGAAAGGCAACGGATGAGATTTCCCAATGTGCGGTTGACGACCTCAGTCTGTCCATCTGTTTGTGGATGATAAGCACTGCTGAAGTGAAGTCGTGTACCGAACCGATTCCACAAGGCTCGCCAAAAGTGGCTAACGAACTTTGTGTCCCGGTCTGAAGTGATCGTCTTAGGAATACCATGTAGTCGCACAACCTCTCTGAAGAAAAGGTTCGCAACATGTATCGCATCAAAGGTCTTCTTGCACGGAATGAAGTGTGCCATCTTGGAGAATCGGTCTACCACCACGAACACTGAGTCCATGCCGCGTTGTGTTCGTGGGAGCCCTAATATAAAATCCATAGATAAATCCTCCCAAGGGGCATCTGGCACGGGTAATGGCGTGTAAAGACCTGTATTTTGAGATTGTCCCTTAGCGGTTTGACAAATATGACATCGTTGTACCGCCCTGCCAACATCACGAGCAAGTTGCGGCCAGTAATACCGCTCTTCCACCATCGCTCGAGTCTTATCTCGTCCTAGATGACCGCCGAGGCCACCGCCATGCAGCTCGATAATAATCTGGTCCCGTAACGAACTCTGCGGAATACAAAGTCGATTTCCTTTGAAGAGGAAACCATCTTGAATTAGGAGATCACTCGGGTGACCCTCTTGGCACTTTTTCCATGCATCTGCAAAATCCTCGTCGTTGGCATAAAGTTCCTTGAGGCAGTCGAACCCGATCACCTCACTGCTTACTGTAATAAGAAGGGATGCACGTCGGCTTAGTGCATCTGCCACCTTGTTCTGCTGCCCTGATTTGTGTTTCAGAACGAACGTGAATTCCTGTAAAAATGAAATCCATCTAGCATGCATACGATTCACGTTAGTCTGAGTATTGATAAATTTTAAGGCCTGATGATCAGTGTACAGTATAAATTCCCTTTGAATAAGATAATGGCGCCAATGGCGCAGTGCTTGAACCACTGCATATAATTCAAGTTCATAGGTCGACCACTTCTGTCGTGCGTCGCTGAGTTTCTCACTGTAAAAGGCAACCGGCCTGCCCTCCTGAGAAAGGACTCCCCCAATGCCGACAATAGATGCGTCGCATTCTACCTCAAATAGCTTGTCGAAATTAGGGAGTACCAGAACCGGGGTAGTGGACAACCGATGTTTAATTTCTGCAAAGCTCTTCTCAGCCCCTTCGGTCCATTGAAACGGACCCTTCTTCATACAGTCGGTAATCGGCGCGACGATACTGCTGAAGTTCCGCACAAATCGACGATAGAAGGTCGCCAACCCATGAAAACTTCGTACCTCATGAATGTTTGTCGGAGTCGGCCAATCCCGAATAGCTCGTACCTTTTCTTCGTCCACTCGGATACCCGTGGACGACACGATGAACCCCAGAAACAATAATTGATCAGTTAAGAAGCTACACTTTTTCAGATTTAAGTATAGCTTGTTGTCGGCCAACACTTGTAGCACTTTTCTGATGTGGGTCATGTGCTCCGTTTCATCCTGACTGTATATTAGAATGTCGTCAAAGTAAACGACAACGAAACGGCCAATGAACGGTTTCAACACTTGGTTCATTAAACGCATGAAGGTGCTTGGTGCGTTGGTCAAACCGAAGGGCATAACCAGCCACTCATATAGCCCTTCCTTGGTCTTGAAGGCCGTTTTCCACTCGTCACCTGGCCTAATACGGATTTGATGGTATCCACTCCGTAAGTCCAGTTTCGAGAACACCTTGGAGCCCTCGAGCATGTCCAGCATGTCATCCAACCGCGGTATTGGAAATCGATATTTAACTGTTATTTTATTGATCGCGCGGCTATCGATGCACATACGCCATGTTCCGTCCTTCTTTGGGGTAAGGAGTGCCGGAACGGCACACGGGCTCATGCTCTCCTTAATAAGACCCTTAAGGATCAGTTCCTCCACCTGTCCCTGTAGAATTTCACACTCTTTTGGACTCATCCGATAGTGCGGTCGGTTGGGTAGACTGGACCCTGGGATAAGGTCGATGTGATGTTGTATGTCTCGCATGGGAGGCAACTCATCTGGTAACTCTGCAGGCCAAGTACTTCGAAATTCTTCTAGCAGCGGTTTAAGGCGTTGAGGAATATTAGAGGATCCTGGCTCCTCGCCTTTTACCATAACCGCATAAATCTCGCCCGTTTCCTTTGATTCCTTAACAAACTCGCGAATGGTAAGGAGAGAGTTCCCCTCCACTTTAGAAGCTTCAGGGTGTTTGTCTGGTGTCATAGGGGCCAAAACAATTTTCCGACCATCCTTGGTGAACATGTATATGTTTTCCCGTCCACTGTGGGTCACATCTCGATCCGATTGCCATGGCCGCCCAAGTAACATGTGGCAGGCTTCCATGTCAACCACATCACAGAGGACCTCGTCCTTATAGCTTTTACCAATGGAAAACGAAATAATGCATTGATGAGTTACCTTGGTTTCGTTCACCTTCTTGATCCAGCCGATAGAGTAAGGGGTAGGGTGCTTCGTCATAGGCAGATGTAACTTATCCACCATAATTCTCGAGACAATATTTTCGCTACTCCCACTGTCTATGATCACGTCACAGACTTTGCCCTGCACGGTGCACTTTGTGCGAAAAATATTATGTCGTTGTGGGTGCACTTCCTTCCTGGGGGCGTAAAGTAGTCGTCTTACTACTAGCGATTCCCCATGATCTTCAGTCAGCCAATCGACATCTTCTGTGTCCCCCTCTTCGGCCTGTTCCAATTCAGGATTATCTTCTGTTGGCTCACCTTCTACGCCGCCTTCATTCGTAGTTAAGTGTGCTGCAGGGCGTTGAGGGCAAGCGTTCGACCAGTGACCTGGTTGGCCACAACGGAGACAATGGTCTGGTCTTGGCCGACCATATGGATTGGGGATCCTGCTGGAACCCGCTGTAGTGGGAGCTGTACGTTGAGGTCTTGAGGAACCGCTTCCCCAGTCCCGGTTCGTGACCGTAGGAGGTTGAGGACGCCCTCCTATAGGTTCCTTGCCTTTGGCCAACGTTGTATCTTGAGTGGGTCCGGTGTTGGGATTTCGTGTTGCCGGATAGGGTCGAGCAGGGGGCCGTGACAACTGTGTTTCTGCTCGAGTGGCCAATTGGTTGGCCTCACTCAACGTCCAAACGGGATGCATCTGGACTCGATCCTGGATTGCAAATCGCAACCCACCAATGAATCGTGATACTTGTTGTGCCTCTGATTCCGATAAATTATTTCGTGTAGCCAATCGTTGGAATTCTTCAAGATATTCGGCTACGGTTCTATTTCCCTGACGACAATTTTGGTATTGTTGGAACAAAATTTGTTCATAGTCGTTAGGGAGGAATCGAGCTCTAAGAAGCTGTCTCATCCGAGGCCATGTTCGGATGGGTGTCTTATTCTGACGGGTGCGGGAAACCTGTAGGTTTTCCCACCATGCTGAAGCACCGGATTTAAACTTATATGCAACTAGTTTTACCTTCTTGTCGTCCGGTACGTCCATATAGTCGAAGTATCGCTCGACCTCTGCCAGCCAGTCGAGGAACTCCTCTATTCGAAGTAGGCCATTAAAGCTGGGAAGATCAGCTTTGCCCCGATAATCTCGTTCTGCTCGTTCCACACGCTCATTCCCTAGCGCCGGTCGTCGTACGAACATGTCTTCGACCTCGTCATCGCTTGGTTCTGAATCGTCTGGCGTAACCCTACGGTTATCCACCTGGGGTGTTCTACGGGCAACAGGATTGTCCCGTATAACAACTGTTGGTGGTTGTTGGTCGCCTTGGGCTCGAAGAGGAGCTAGCGATGCTGCAATCTGGTCGAGGGTCGCCTGTATACCTTGCAGGATCAACCGGTTCTCCCGTCGTGCTGCTTCGAATACTGCCTCGAAGGCTGTCGCCGTTAGATAGTCCCTTGGAGCACCGTCCTTAGGATGAGAATCCAACCCTTCATTAGAGGCCATCGTCCTGAGGAAGAAACCTCGCTCTGATACCAATGACGCAGGGAGGACGTGGTAGGTCGATCACCGTCTCCCTAACCGATAGTTTCTCGAATCCACGAGAAGAAATAAAAGAAAAAAAGAGGAAATAAATTCCGAATAATTGATTTATTGATAATTGAATGAATAAAAACGGAATTACAATGCATATAAATAGGAAACTAAACCCTAGGTAAAGTATCAAAATCCAACTCCAACTAAAACTCCTAGAAAACGCAACTTACTATAAATAGTAAACTTACTATTTATAGAAGTCGTTCAATCCTACTAGAACTCTTGGTTTTCGGCCAAAAATAGAAAGTTTTCAAACGGCCTCAACCACGCTGTTCTACAAAATATTCTAAGCCCTTTTCATGTTGGGCACTAACTCTAAAACCATACGGATGCAAAGTTATGATCGAATTAAAACTTACTATAAATAGTAAAAACGAAAATAAACTAGCCTAATGACCGTCGATACGGTCGATTCTCGCGATTCCGGATTGGGCAACCCGGCGTAGCGGGGTTGGTTGGCTAAAGTAGCTCGAGCTACCCCAAATTGATATATTATACGTCCCGTAACTCATTCCGGATTGTGAGATACGACCGATTCACGGTCCTGACGGTCCGGATCACTTTCGGCCCCGTCCGGTCTTCTTTTGGTCCATCTGGCCCATGAAATAGTCAGCGACCCGTCCTACATCACCTGTCAAACGCAGAGTGTGGAGGCAGTCCAATTGGACAACGGATTCATAAAATCCCTCCTCATAAACTCTTCCTTCTGCTCCTAAAACTATTCCCAATTTTTTAAGAGTGGTCAGCTTTCCCAAGCATCCCTCCATCCATTTCCCAGCCTTTACTAATGATAGAGTCTGGAGGTTACTTATCCGCTCAAGCCTTGGATTCCCTTCTATCTCTCCCCAACAAAAACCATTGCTCTCACGTTTGATTGTCTTCACTTGAAGATGTCTTAACTGTTGCATCTTCTCGATTGTGCTTGGTACTACTATGTTATGAAGAGATACTACAAATAGAGTTTGTAAATTGGGAAGATTGCCTATCGACGATGGGAGGCTTTTTAAATGAGTGTTGGTACACCCGAAGTATCTCAAGTGGATTAGTTCACCTATTTCCTTCGGTAGCTCTTTTAGTTTCACACCTTGTAAATATAGCACCCTAAGCAGCTTAAAGGCTTTGAAGAGAAACTTCCCTCTTTTCCTTTCAACCCATGCATAGCCTTGGGCGTAGATCAACATAGAACGAAGGTGTGGAGTGGAAAAGCTTAAGGAAATGGACGTACCTGGGGCATTAAAGTGAGCTGCAAGTCGACGGGCTCTAGATGCAGTAGCAGCATTCGCATTCCCATGCGGAATTTCAAGAAACAAACCTTCCTTAGCTTCTGATATGGAGAGATCATGCAAGAGATCGTGGATGCGACAACTTTTAATACCCCTGCTTGAACTTCTGCTTGCGACTTGAACCATACTTCTCTGTATCAACTCCTTTAGACAATCTTCTCCAACCTCCTCCAATGTTTCTTCTCCTCTCTCTTCAAGTAATCCTTCTGCAGCCCACATTTGAATCAATTCCTTGGTGTGGAATTCGTAGTCTTCTGGAAAATTGCCAAGGTAGAGAAAACATGGTTTTAAGTAATAGGGAAGATCTTTATAGCTCAAAGATAATATGCCAGAGATTCGAACTTCTCCCTTGACAAACTGCCAGCTAATGCTCTTGTGTACATTCTCCCATTCTCTTGGTTCTTTACTTGATAAGAGCCCTCCGATGACTACGATGGCAAGAGGTAGACCATGGCATTTTCCCACAATCTTACTTCCCAACTCTTCCAAATCCTGAGGGCAACCGCCATCTCGTCCTGGGAATGTTTTCTTACAAAACAATACCCAACTCTCTTCCTTGCTTAGAAATGGCAATTCATGGGGCTGGCTTCGTGCATCTGCATGCAAAGCTACGTCTTTGTTTCGTGTGGTAAGTATGACCCTGCTTCCATTCTTCATATCCGGAAATGCATCCTTCAAAGCATCCCAAGCTTCTTTTGTCCATATATCATCCAATACCACCAAGTATCTCTTGTCTTTCAGATACTCTGAAATCTTGTCTCTCACCTCAGCAATGTTCATTGTCTCCGTCACCTTGTAGGAGAGCACCGCCCAGCGTCTTAAAATCACCTGCAGAAGATCTCTCGCAGAATACCCTTGTGATACAGAAATCCATGCATGAATATGGAAATGGTTTTTAACACTATCGGTGTTATAAAGTCTCTTGGTGAGAGTGGTCTTACCAAGACCGCCCATCCCAACTACAGAAACGACACAACGTCGCCACTCTCCCCCTGTCAATCGCGCAGCCAATGCCTCAAATTCCTTCTCAAAACCAACAAAATCTGGCTCTTCAACATTAGGAGAAGTGAGCCTCCATTCTTGGAGGCCTAGACCGGCAGAGCTTGTCCCAGCTCCCTGGCCTATGTTTTCAATTCCATAAGTCGACCTACTTTCGGAGATAGTACGGATTTTATTCTTTAGCCGTTCGATCTCTGAGCCCACCTTATAGAGAGCTATCAACTCAAAGCAGAAGAAAACGTACCTTCTGATGCGGCCCTCAGACCTCAAGGTTGCTATCTTGAAGGTAAAATTGTCAATGATGTCCTCAGCATCATATGCAACATCTCTCACATCTTGCAACCAGTTCTTCACTCTTTCATCTCCTTCTTGCTTGGTATCTGCGTCTTTCAAGAAGCATCGCATCCGCCTAAATTCTGCCTCGAGCCATTCAACTTGATCTCGAACCCCACGTAAGAAAATGGCTTCTTGAAAAAACTGGTCACCGAGTTTTTGGAGGAGGAGCTTGAGAACGGACTCAACAACACTCATCTTTCTTCTTTTTTCTCTCAGAAATTCAGATCAAAGCTTTCTTTCTCTTTAGTTCATGTTTCATGTCATAGAGGCCAACTTGACCGGTCACGCGACAAACCATTCATGGTTCGTTGCCACTCAATGGTACACGTTGTTATTCAGTTGATGAATCTGAACCCTCCATCTGGTCGACTTTATCGAAGGTTATTCCCTACAGATTAGAAAACACCGTACACTCTATCCCAACCGTCTGCTTGTGGCCTCCAAAGGGATGGTTAACCAAATGAAATATCAACCATCTATATTCAAAAGAGAATAATAGTATACTGATAATATTTTCGACGAGGAAAGCATTAATTTTAGCGTACCGAAATGCTTTCACCCCAATTCGGCGCAAGACGCGGATTTCCTGGGAAAGCCTTCGTGCGCTGGGATGCTAAGTGGGGACCACCGTGGATGTTTCTTAGAAATCCACCTCGTCCATCCGTTTTTTCAGGTCGTTTTAGGATATGAGTTAAAAAATCAGGTGGATCCAAAACTCAAGTGGGCCGCACGAGAGGAAAAATGGGTAAAAGAGTATACTACCGTTGAAACCTCCCTGGGTTCTACCTTTATTTTTATTCGCTATCCAAACTGTTTACAAGGTCATTCCCACTAGGATGATGAAATGAAAACACAAAAATCCGCGTATGAACGGGATAGATTTCTCAGAAACATCACGGTGGACCCCACCTAGCAGGAACTTCCTGCGAAAGTGCGAAAATCCGCGTCCTTCTGCGCCGAAGTGATGTTTTCTTATAGTGATGTTTTCTGATAAATCCACCCCGTTCATCCGTTTTGGGAGATATTTTAGGAAAGGATAACAAAAATGAACCGGATCCAAGACTCGATTGGGCCGAAAACGTGAGGATTGAACATCCACAGTTGAAATTTTTGTGGGGCCACAGAAGTTTCGAATCAGGCTAATGATTGTGTTTTCAGTTCATCCCAGAAGTAGTGACGTTATTAACGGTATGGATGTCATATAAACATCACTATGGACCCCAGGGAGGATTCAACGGTAGTAATTTCCCAACCTACCTTTTCTTTTATTGAGGCCCACTTAAGTCTTGGATCCAATTCATTTTTGTTCTCATATCCTAAAATAATCTCCCACAACGGATGGACGGGGTGGATTTATCAGAAAACATCACTATGGCCCCTACCTAGGTTCCCTGTGCAGGAACTTCCTGCGCATGGCTTTCGCTGGAAATCCGCGTCCCGCCGAAGGATACACGCGTTTTTGGATTTGACCACGCGTTTTGGCACCGATCGGTCTTCGGATGCTTTTTTGGGGGGACGCGCATTGCGTTCTGACTCGGTCCTCGGATGGGCTCTGTGGGGCCTATCCTGATGTGTGTGTTATGATCAATGCATCATTTTTCTGCAAAGATATCAAACTTTCAGAATTTCCAACCCGTACTAAATGTGGAGCATTTTATGCTTATCTTTTATTATGAAGATCACACTAATCCACTAATTTAATTGGCTACACCAATCCACTCCGTCATGCCATTTTCTGTCCATTGATTTTGATGTTGTGCCTCGATTTATGAGTTGGTCCGTCTGATTTCCAATTGAACTATCACGGTGGTGTGAGGCCCATCTTTTTGACCGATTGGATACTCTAAAAATTTAAAAGCTGGTGGGAAAATAGTTGCTGCATCGTAACTTACGAAACAGCAGCTGTATCTGATCATCTTTACCAACTAAAAAGCCGTGTATTAGTTGGGCGAGTAGAAAACGTTTTATGATGACATTGAAAAACATGAGAAGGTTTTGCTTTTATGTTTCACACTAGCCATCGTCTTAAATTGCTGCGTCGTTGGTTGATCCAGGCCGTTGATCTTGTATCCTAATTGTTATGGCCCTCACCACTACCCAAAAATAAAAAATAAAAAAAAGATATCATTTTCTTACTTCGACCTGGTGGTTACCAAACACATGGAAAATACAAAATTATTTTATTTACTTCCGAAATTGAGAAGACGGCCACCTATATAAATGGATAGTACATTCAAAAAATAGAAAACTCCTTACCAGAATATATTGTTGAAAGTACTTGAATAAAAAATAGGAAATAACTAATAAATAAATCTAGTAACAAGAACCTACACCTGTATATCCAATTTCTTTATTGGAAAACAAATATCATCAATAAAAATTAATAGGAAGCTTTGGGTCGAGGCGCATAATCTATCGCTATCTTTGAAATAGTTCGCGCCCTTCGGTGCAAAGAATCGATGCAGAAAGATGCCAACGCGTCATTTTCTTTCTCCTACTCAAAGAAAAAAAAAAACACAAAAGCAATACAATAAAGATTATTTTGTTTTGAAATACACACTATATATATAGAGAGAGAGAGAGAAAGAGAGAGAGAGAGTGAGAGAGCCCATGGAAAACTTTTTGGAAGGTTACAGAAGTTTTGGATCCAATGAGCATCAACTTATGAACGAACCCAATGGCGCGAACATCATTGTGGGCCTAGAAGGTTTCAATGGCAGTGTTTCCTGTGGTGTGGCCCCTTTGAGTTTAGAATCTGCCTCATGTTTGGGCTTACCCAAACATGAGCTGCCCAAATAGACATCAAGTGGACCCCACAGAGCTTAGGGTTGCAATGGCTTCCTGGAAGCTCGGGTTACAAGCAAGTCTCATCCTTTGATTATGGACAAGTTTCAATGGATCATTGGTTCTTTCAGTTTCATCTGTGCATTTTCGTATAGAGTCATTTGATACTCTGGCAAAGTGTGATGGATGATACGCAGGCACCAGCATTTGTATGCATAGTTTACGCATGACTCAGTTTAAAATGTTCCTCATTTCTGAGACCATGTCAAAAATGGTGTTTTGACACACAACACATACATTGAGGCAAGGCCCAAGGTCAGGGGCTCACCCAATGAGCTGTTACCCCTGCCTCACCTAATCTGTGCCCCTCCGCTGCCCATTCAACCAATTTAAGGCAGGATCAGGTGTTGAATGGGATTTTCAACGTTAGAGTATGAATAGATGAGAACCATCATATGTAAGGTCTTGATAGACTGCCCCTCCTACCCCTTGCGGGAGCGGATTAGGTGAGACCCCGGATCCACTGAGGTGGATGGGACGCTGACCGTGGGGCTCACAGTGATGTATGTGTCTTAAATCCACACCATCCAACCATTTTTAAATATCACTTTAGGGTGTGATAGCAAAAATTAAGCTGAATAAAATCTTAGGTGTACCACACCATAGAAACAGTCGTGATTGAATATCTACCATTGAAAATTTCATGGATTTCACCGGGATGTTTATTTGCCATTATTTTCCATCCCACATGTTGATAAGGTCACAAATATCTAGATGAAGAGACCACATAAATATCATCTTGATCCAAAGCTTTTGTGGTCCACAGGAAGTTTTTAATGGTCAATCAGCACTGTTTCCTGAACCATGGCTCATCTGGGATTTGGAATTGATTCATTTTCCTGATTATGCCCTAAAATGAACTTTCAATATGGATGGACGGCATGGATGTAGTCATATACATCACAGTGGCCTCACAGTCAGGGTCCCACCCACGTTGGTGGATCTCACAGTCAGGGTCCCACCACGTTCGTGGATCTCACCTAATCCGCTCCCACCACTTGCTAGCCTCCGGAATGAAAAGTTAACTTTTCTCGAAAATACAATTTTCTCCCCGGTGAAATTCATGTCAGCAAAGTCAACTCTCCTTTATTTATTAAATACAATTTCCTACCCCCTTCCGGACGCGGATTGCGTCCGACCTTTCGGGACCCACTGTACTGTGATGTATGGGTTTATCCAAGCCATCCATCCCTCTTATAAGATCATGTTAAGGTATGAGCCCAACAATGTATAAGATCCAACGCTGTAGCCAACCACACAATATAGTAAGCTTGGTGCATTAAATGTTCATTAAATGCACATAGCTTAAATTCAAGTTGCATTAAATGCAAGAGTTATCTCTAGTGGGGCCCATAACACCGTTGGATCTGCCTCATGTTTGGGCCCGTCCCTTAACATGATCTAAGAAAATGAGTGGACAGCGTGGATAAACTGATACATCACAGTGGGCCCTCGCACAAATCTGGTCGGACGCTTAAAGGTCCGACCTCTGGTCGGACTTAATCCGCGTCCCCCTCTTCTGCATTGAGATTAATCCACACAGTACATCAAATGAATGATCACCATGAGCAAAATTTGTTAGCAGACTTGGTGTGAGGGTATGTTAAAATAAAAATAAAATAAAAAATCTTAGAATCATAATATACGCAAGTGGGGTGCCGAATTTCAAAGTCCATGCACAAGACTTTCTTCAGCGTGGGAGCAAATTGCCTGTGACCCGGGCACAGAGATATACTTGTGCCTGGGGCTGTGTGGGGTCTACAGACATGTCCATGTCTAATCCACTCCATCCATCTATTTTGAAATACCACAATAGAACGGGAATCTAAAAATAAGGCACCTCAAAAAAATAGGTGGGCCACACTAAACGAAAAGTGGGAACAAAATTGGCCACCATTGAAACCTTCATGGGTCTGTGGTGCAATGCAGACGGATCGAACACCGTCTCTCCTCATGGATAACTACTCCGAATCCACATAGCTATTGAGAATCCTCGACCGATCTTCTTCGAATCCACGAAGGAATACTCGAATTCAAGAGCAAAAGAGTAAAACTTAAGAGATTTTATTAAAAGATGAATAATAATGCCTAACAACAAATTAAAACTAATATTTATAACCTAAATTGCGTAATAAAAATCATAAGTGCATAAAGCAGAAGTCCTAAACAAACTAGGAAAGAAAACAATTCAAATTGAAAAGTTTGCGCAAAATCTGCGCAACTGGTTCGCGTATGGTCGGGCGCCCAGTAAAGGGTGGTTGGGCATTCGCTGAACTCAAAAATAGTCCAACGAGTTAAACTTTGGAAATCTGGGAATTTCGGGCGCCCAGTGGCGCGCGAAACTGTCCAGAATGTTGAACCAATATTCGGACGAATTTGGGGCGCTCGGTGAAGGGATGGTCAGGCGTCTGATGATGGTCAGGCACCCAATGACCTGATGGTCAGGCGCCTGAAATTAAAAAATTATGTCCAACAACTCTCTAGACCATTCGGGCTCATAATCGGGTGCCTGACGGGGCTGGTTTTTCTGCACTTTGGCGACTGTTTTGTCGCTTTGCCTGGCCTCCTTCTGATAGTCCATTTTCTCCATATAGTCGTTAGCGACCCCCTCTACATTAATCCCCTCCACTTGAAAGGAATTTGACCTCGAGTTCTCGTTCGCCTCTGGTTCATGATACTCAAATAAGTCCGCCACATTGAACATCCGTGAAATCTCGTACTCATCCGGGAGGTCCACGATATAAGAATTATCACCTAGCTTCCAGAGAATCAATACCGGCCTAATATTCTTCTGCTTCAATTTGTTGTAAGTGCCGATTGGGAAGCGTTCATTGCGTAGATGGACCATTACTTGATTTCCTACCTCGAACACATTGGCGCAACAATGCTTGTTGGCATCCATCGCATATTTCTCATTCGACTCGGCAAGCTTAGTTCATACTTCCGCATGTAATTCTATGATTCGCTCGGCCATATTTTCTACAGCTATACTCTTGCTAGGAATATTCGATAATGGGACTAAGTCAAGAGTGTGTCGCGGGATTCATCCGTAGATAATCTGAAACAACGACTTCCTTGTGGACCGTTTCACTATGTTGTTGAAGGCAAACTCCGCTTACGATAAGGCCAAGTTTCATTACTTTGACTTATCTTCGAAAATACTTCAGATGATGTTGCCTAATGTCTTATTCACCACTTCAGTTTGCTCATCAGTCTAGGGATGATATGCATTACTAAACTAAAGTTGTGTATCGAATCAACTCCACAAAGTTCGATAAAAGTGACTCACGAACTTTGTATCACTGTCAGAAGTAATAGTCTTGGGGATGCTATGCAACCTAACAATTTCTCGAAAGAAGAGATTGGCTACACCCATTGTTGAGCTCTTAATTTGTGTTGAGCTCTTAATTGTGCATATTTTAACCCCAATTCATCACTCATTATGCATGGTTTTCATAATTTAAAGACTAATCAAATACATGTTTTGTGGTTGTAGGAATGAGAGTTACTTTGCCCAATTGATGACCAAAAGAGCTGATTTAGAACCTTGGATGAAGACCCAAGGAGGGCTGAAGGAAGAAGGAAGCAAAGAAAGAAGCAAAGAAAGAAGAAAATAGAAGAAAGAAAGGAAGAAAACAAGAAGAAAAAGAGACCGACCGGTCTTGACCGGTCGGCCATGCTTTCTGGAGTAATGCCAAAGAGGGCCTGACCGGTCGTGACCGGTCGGCCATGCAAGTTTCAGATTCCAGATTCTAAAACAGCAATGTATTCCCGCACCTGGTTTTTCGGATCAGTTTTTTGGGCCGATCTTGATGATATTTGGAAATCCAACACATCCATGTCGAAGAGGAACTCGACGCCGAACTAACCCAAGTGGTTTCGTGTCAATCGGAGTTACGGATTGATCGTGGTGACCAAAACAATACGAACTGTCCAGAAAGTTCCAGATTTCGCTGTTCCACTCTGGGCCGGTCCAGGTGGCCCATCATTGAGGATATGAAAAATCTACTTTGACCATCTTTTAGACCACATCCATATATGAATAACCACAAAAGTTTCAGATCAAAAGGGTGTGTGGTTTGATCGTACCGGTTGAGGAAAGATGGACCATCCAGAAAGCTCCAACTTCGCAGAGTTTATAAAAGCCCTAATTGTTCTAATTTTCGGACCACATTCTGAGATCGTTTTGGACAATCTAATCCGTCTATCATGTAGAGAAGGAAGTTTTCTACTCATGTTTAAAATTTGAGATCAATCCGACCTCTGTACACTCCAGAGCGTTGAAAGCAAGATGACTGGTTCTGAAGGTACCCGAAGTGCGCGATTTTGAGAGGCGGTCGATGATGTGATTGGTGGGCCCATTCAGAGAATAATCTTGGAAATCTAAATCATCTATGAGAAAGATCACATTACAAGGAAGCTACAAATCAAATTTGAAGGCAATCCGACCATTGGTTAAGCCGTACCAAGCGAAACAAATTCTGCTATATTGCTGTACTAGTGCTGCACTATAAAAGGAGGTGCTCTCTTCTATTCCAGGGCAACCAAGGACGTAGGGAGCAAGGAGTTCAAGTCATAGGAGGCTTCCTAGCCTCCTCCAGCTAGTTTTTCTTCCTTTTCTTAGTTCTAGTTCTAGTTTTTAATATGCTTTTTATTAGCTAATCTCTTAGCTAGAGCTAAGAGGTGAACCTTATAGTTTTCTTAGATTGTTTAATTCGTTTTATTGGTTTTTAGTTTGGAATTCATGATTATGAACTAAGGTTTGAAGTTTATACAAGTTTTTGAGTAATTTTTCTTAGTCTTGTGATGACTCATGGATGTTTGGGAGAATTACTTAACTTCTTAATTCGTTTGTAACGATCTAGACCTGTATGATCTGAGGAATCGGAGTGCGCTCTAGTACTAAGCTCTTCATGAAGGGACTTCCTACCAAAGTTCTATTTTTCTGTTTTTCTGAATATGTATGGATTGTGCATGTGATTTGAATCTAGTTCAAATCATGATCTAGCCTTGTCTTGTGAGAGGACTTGAGGATGGTTATGATTGTGAACTGGACCTTTTGGAAAGGGGAATGACCTATGCAATTGAGCATGCTCAGCTCAGCCTTCATTGAGTGAATCCTATGCATAGAACTTACATATGACAGACTGTTTGGTTTAACAGCTCTATCATCCAACTAGATAGACAGGAATGTCGATTCTAGTTGAGAAAGTAAGAAACCATAGCGAATTATGCATCTAAGAAGAGCTATAAGTGGATCCTTGATGCTCTAGTTATCTTTTCATTATTAGATTTTCTATTTTATGTTAAAAATCAATTTCACAAACCTCTTTGATTCTAGTTATTAGGATAATTGGAATTGTTTACTTCCTTCCCTGTGGATCGACCTCGGTCTTACCGAGTTTATTACTACATCGCAACCCTACACTTGGGGAAGCGAACACCCATCGCATCGTACGTCTTTTTGCAAGGGATGGAGTGAGCCATCTTTGAAAACCTGTCTACCACTACGAACATGGAGTCCATGCCGCGCTATGTTTGTGGGAGACTTAGAATGAAGTCCATGGAAATGTCCTCCCTAGGGCCTTTCGATACGGGCAATGGGGTGTAGAGACCCGTGTTTTGGGCATGTCCCTTGAAGGATTGACAGATATGGCAACCTTGAACCATTTGTCCTACATCATGGCTTATGTGAGGCCAATAGTATCACTCTTCAAGTAGAGCCTTCATCTTATTACGATCCAAGTGACCTTCAAGACCACCTCCGTGAAGCTCAAGAATAATTTTCTTGCGGAGGGAGTACTGCGAAATGCACAATCGATTCCCATAAAACAGGAAACCGTCTTGAATGTGGAAATCACCCGATTGTCCTTCCAAACTTGTTACCTAAACATCTTTGAACTCGTCGTCTTCGGCGTATAGCTTCTTGAGGCAGTCAAAACTAACAACCTTGATTCTTATAATGACGAGAAGGCCAGCTCGGTGACTCAATGCGTCAACAACCTTGTTTTGTTGGCCCAACTTATGCTTCAACACGAATGTGGATTCCTGTAAAAATGAAATCCACCTAGCATGCACACGGCTAACATTAGTAATTTAAAGGCTTGATGATCAGTATAAAGAATAGATACCCTCTGGATGAGGTAGTATCGCCAGGGTTGAAGGGCCTGTACTACTGCGTACAGCTCTATCTCATATGTGGACCACTTCTTGCGGGTTTCACTAAGCTTCTCGCTGTAGAAGGATATGGGCCTGCCTTCCTAAAATAATACAGCACCAATGGCCACATAAGACACATCACAGTCTACTTCAAAGACTTTATTGAAACTTGGTAAAACTAGGACTGGAACAGACGACAAATTGCGCTTGATCTCAGCAAAACTACGATCATCGTCTTCTGTCCACTGAAACGACCATTTTTTCATGCAATCAGTGATCGGCGCAACAATCGTGCTGAAGTTTCTGACAAAACGCTAATAGAATGTGGCCAATCTATGAAAACTGTGAACCTCATGGATGTTGGTAGGAGTAGACCACTCACGAATGGTCCTCACTTTATCTTCATCAACTCGGATACTGGTTGATGACACCACGAATCTCAATAAGAGATGATCTGTCAGAAAGCTACACTTCTTCAAGTTCAGGTATAACTTATTTTCTTGCAAAATTTAAAGAACCTGTCTAAGATGTTCAATATGTTTTGACTCATCCTGACCATATATCAATATATCATTAAAGTAAACCATGACGAACTTGCCAAAAAATGGTTTCAATGCTTGATTCATAAGGCGCATGAAAGTGCTTGGTGCATTTGACAACCCGAATGGCATGACTAGCCATTCTGTAATATTCGTACATTTTCTGAGTTGTTGGGCATATTTTTTTAAAACAATAATAATTTGATGTGTATAAGGTTGATAATATATTTGATGTACATTTCTCCTAGAATAATTAGGTAGAAATTTGGAACTTTAAACCACATTCCATGTACATAAACTTTAGTAATTCATTTTAAATTATTTATATCATCAGTGGAATTGATTTGAGCCATAGATTGATAGATTAAATCATGATGAATCTAATAGTATAGTTTGATTGTCCCAAAACTAATCATAAATCCCTCAATCGTGGCCATTCATCCTCATTTTGATCATTGTGGCCCGCTGAACTGATCAAATCAAGTTTGGTTCCTTTGGAATCATAGAGTCTCCTTAGAAGAACCTTCTTGGCCGTTGAAATTCTCATCAGACTTCGATCAAGCCGTTAAACCTTATTCTAACACTAAACCAGTGGTGAAAGTGAACCCCCTTGATTTATTTCAATTGGTGTATCGTTTAGCTGTGGGATTTTCTCCACACCTTTATTATAGCGTTTTAGCCGTCCATGTGAAATTTCATCACTAGATGATCTTCCAAGACTGTTTAATCGAAGATTTATTGTGTAGGGCTATGTGGACTACTAATCAAGGTGAAGTCACTTACGGATGACCTTTTCACATGCTTAAGTGACCTATTAGATTAAATCCATCGTAAGGTCCTAGATGTGTATAAGTGGACTGAGATATACTGAAGTTTCATTCGATGCGATGTACAATTTAAAATCTTATCTCTTTCGGTTCTGTTACGTGGACAAGGATAAGAAGATTTCTATCTCTATTGTGGACCGTCCATCTTTGTGTATGGTCATCGTTGTGTGGTCAGATTTTGTTCTTTCTAAATTTTCTAAGATGGCCTATGTCCCCATGTTTTCAGAATCTGGAATTGAGGTGTGTTCACCATCCATCGCATTTTTCATCAATTACTCTTAAACCGGTAAGAGAAATGGAAAGTTAATGGTCCATTATCTAATCCATAACCATCCCAACCTATAGTGCAGACCGCTTTATGCAACACTTAATGGTTGTGATTTAATCTCGCTTTGAAGTGATTAAGCTTATCCTTAGAAACTAACCACCCTAAGTTGTGGTGTTTACCACCATTTAAACTATTCTTTGTGTCCTTAGGAGATTGAGGGTTTGGACATCACTTTTACTTCTCAAACTTACCATAGTTTAATAACTTTTCGAGCCCATCGTCATAACGGTGTCAGATTTGTGAAAGGTGAGCTCGATTTCAAGATATTACGTATTTAATTTAAAACGTCTATTAAGTGTAATGTTGTTCAAATCAATGTGTGTCCATCTGATAGTCCTTTAATACCAAACTTCAACCATAGCTTGATGATTTTGATATCTATGTGATGTACGCCTCAGATTTGATAGAGGAACCCCAGGTGGACCATAGATCAATCACTCCTATCTCCATTATCATCTGCCTTATTCTAGAATTGTATTTTAAGTCAAATATTGTTTAAAGGGAATTTTACATAATGGTACCTCATTAATTCTGTATTTACATCCAAGTACCTTTTTAAATAACTTTTTCATCAAGATACCTCATTAATCGAGATATTGTCAAAGGGGTACCTTCTGTTAATTTTTATTTAACTCCCGTCATATTTTTTTCTTAAATGACTAAAATGCTCGATGTGCATAAAACTTGAAAAGGTTGCTGGATCTATTAATGAGTTGTAATTTTATAAATAAAAAAAGTAAAAAATCATAGAATTTCCTAACGCATCTTGCATAAGTACAAGGTTAACGGTGGGTGTTATGTGGGTCCCATCATTGTGTATGTGTTTTATCCACACCGTCCATCCATTTTTTTAGATCATTTTAGGACATGAGCTCAGAAATAAGGCCGGTACAAATCTCAAGTGTTTTGCACATAAGAAACAGTGGTGATTGAATGCCTACCATTAAAAACTAACTAGGGCCCACTGTAACATTTATTTTACATCCACCCTGCTAATTAGGTTACATAGGCCTGGATGAAGGGAAAATACAAATATCAGGTTGATCCAAAACTTCTATGGCTCCCAAGAAGTTTTTTAATTGATCTAACTGAGATTTGAATCTTCGTCACTTTTGGTTCATGCCATAAGATGATTTAGAAAAATGAATGGACAGCATGGATAAAACAAATATATATCGTGGTGGGGTTTAAAGAGCACTGCATCCAAGTCGCATCCAAGTTAAATGCTTGCTAAGGGTCACAAATTTCCAAATTAAGTAAGCCCCAACCTCAACCAAAATGTTGCATTATGCAAACTTTATGTGAAAGCCTTAGGTAGTGCTCGGATGCCAGGTGGGGTCCACAGTGATGTTTGTGAGAAATCCACCCTGTCCATCTATTTTGCGAGCTCAATTTCGAACATGTCACAAAAAATGAAGAGGATTTAAAACTTGAGTGGCCCATGCGAGAGGGAACAATGAGAATTCAATGACCACTGTTGAAACATTCGTATAGCTACAAAAATTTTGTATTAGGCTAAGGATGCTTTGTATTTTCACTTCATTCTTGTGAAACGACCTTATAAATAGCTTGGATGGCATAAAAACATCAAGGTGGAGCTCAAGAAGGTTTTAACCAAAGGCATTTCTTTTCCCAATTTTTCCTCTTGTGTGGCCCACTTGAATTTTGGATCCACATCATATTTGGTCCCATGTCTTAAAATAAGCTCACTAAATAGATGGTCAAAGTGGATTTCTAAAACACATAATGGTAAGCCCCAACTCACATCCCAGTGTGGGAACTTCCTGTAAAAGCCTTGTGCAGTAATCCGCATCCTACATCCGTAGAAGCAGATTGCGTCAAGAAGCAGCCAAGTAAACTCTGTAGGGTCCACTATGATTTATGTATTTTATTCACTCCATCCATCCATTTTACCATATAATTTGAGGGATTGAGTAAGACAATGAAGCATATCCAAAACTCAAGTGGACCACACAACCATTGAAAATTTCTTAGTGGCCACAGAAGTTTTGGATCAAGCGGATATTTGTGTTTTCCATTCGTCCATGTCGAGGTGATCTTATGAAAAGGTTGGATGATAAATAGATATCACTGGCCCTAGCAAGGTTTCAATTGTAGAAATCATTATTCCCACTGTTTCCTTTGGTATGGACAAATGGATGGATGGCATGGATAAACCACATACATTCATGGTGACCCAATAGAATTTCCTTAGTGCAATAAAAGCATTCTGTGACCCAAATAATCCAATTCTTAGGTGCACCCTGTGAAGTTTTTAATGGTGGGGTTTAATCAACATTATTAATTTTTTTTTTTTGTTCATGACTTAATAGGAGCTTGCAAAATGGGTGGATGGCATGGATATACAATACATACATCAAGGATGGCCCCACTGTCAGGGTTACACAGTGTTGGGTGATGCCGGGCCATACATCATCTAGAGCCCTTGCAGTCTCCACCAGCAGAAAAACCCTTAACTTTGATGCCATTTTTTTATGCGGTTTACATACGATGTTTTGTGGGCCCCAACATGATGTATATGTTTTATCCATGTCGTCCATTCATTTTCCAAATCATCTTATGGCATGAGCTAAAAAAGTGACATAGATCCAAATCTAAGATGGACCACACCATAGGAACAATGAAGATTCAACACCCACCATTAAAAACTTCTTAAGTGGCCACGAAAGTTTTGGCTGAAGTTATACCTTTGTTTTCCCTCCATTTAGGTTTGTGTGACATTATGATCATGTTGGATAGAAAATAAACATTACGGTGGGCCCTAGATAGTTTTTAATGGTGGGCATTCAATCAACACTGTTTCCTATGGTGTGGTCCACCTGAGATTTGTATCTTCCACTTTTTTGGGTTCGTGCCCTAAAATGATCTGGAAAAATAGATGAATAGCGTGGATAAAACAAATACATCATGATGAGACCCACATAGCACCAAGTAATATCTCTGTATACAATCTTCGTCTCATTAATGATAATCCTAACCTTTTCAATTTTGGTATGCATCTTCGTTAATTACGTGGCCATTTTAGTCATTTGAGGAAAATTATGACGAAAATTAAACAAAAATGAACAGAAGGTACCCCTTTGACAATATCTTGATTAATGAGGTATCTTGATGAAAAGGTTATTTAAAAAGGTACTTGGACATAAATATGGTATTAATGAGGTACTATTATGTAAAATTTCCTTATTTAAATTATCTCTCACGAGAGAGGAAACGCTTGAATCCTTTACGAACTAACCCCTCCCTCCCATATCTCATTTGGACCATCCATTAGCTGGGCCACTCCATCAAACCATTCATCAAGTTGTGGATCAGAGATTTTTGACCGTTGGATTGTGGACAATTGGGTTTTCTTATCATCTTAACCGTAAGATTTTGGGTTCAGACCATCTAAACTATGAGTTCAAGGAATTTCTCACTCTACTTCCTTTTATGAATGTTGCACTTCATAATTTAATTTAGTTTATTTTTAAAATATTAGTAATGTGGATGATCTGGACCATTGGATCCACGTCTCAACCAATTGTTACTGATTGATAAGGGACAAATGGTGTGGATCTTGTTTACAACATGTCCAGATTTACTGTATTGCATGTAGACCATAGTTATTTGAGAATGTATTTTGTGTGTGCGTTAATTTATGAAAAGCTTATTGTGTGTGCGTTAATTTATGAAAAATTCTAAAGTTTATTGGTGGACCCATCCATTACAAGATGGATGGGGTGGATTTCTAAAATGGGCCCCACAAGAGAGGAGAGAGAGAACAAAAATAAAAAATATATAATATATATGTAAAGGACGACTGTTGAACAGCGTTGTCCAGAGAACGTGCTGGCCAGTAGTGCCCTAAAGTGCACTGACGCACATGAGGGGAGGGGGATGACATATCTGGGGCCCACTCGTGGGCCCCACCATGATGTATTTGTTAGATCTGCACCATCTATCCTCTCCTCCATGTGGATATTAGCTGTCCCACCAAGTTTCAGCTTAATCCAACATTCGAGTGAGCCCCACCATCCCAATAAGTGGGGACGCGTTTGAAATACAAAACAGACAGAATATCATCTGTTTCTAGACTGGACAACAGTTCACTTGTGGACCCCACTTAATTTCTTTTGAGCGATCCACCCCATTCATATTGTGTATTAATTAGTAGAGGACCCACCATAAAAAGATGGGGCCAATTAGAGTCCCAGATGGCCCACACCACTCGAATCAGTGGTGTTAACTACCTGAAATTGTGATAGAGTCTGATCTTGATATGATGGGCACTTCTGGACCCCACAAGAGAATCGTTTATTCGATCTGAACCGTCCAATACCTGGACCAACGAGTTATAAGTATACAATTAAATTTTGAGTATATCAGATGTCCAAATTGACGGTACCAAGCCAAACCGTGGGGAATATTGTTGTCCATTAGTCCTGGAATTTCATGTATGGTCTATAGTAAAGTTTCTAAACAATGAAAAAAGTCCAGATTCTAGTTTATTATTTAGTACTCTGATTATATTTGATTTTGTGTTTTAATTGGATGTACAATATGCTTAATTATTACCAACATGTGGTAACATCTTGATTTATGTACTTGATGATTTTGTATGCATTTGTGATTTGTGATATATGCAGTTAGTGACCACTTTAAATTTTTACACTTGATATACACATTAATTTATGTGCTTTGTGGTTATTTCTTAATTCATGCAAGCTACATTAGTTATCTACTATTATATATTTAATGTTTATACAAATGCATACATGTTTATATGTACAATAAAATCATGCATAGAGCGGTACATGGCGAGGTTGAGTCTATGGGGTTAAGTCAGAGTAGGATATGTGAATGGTCCTTACCCATGACTGTCTAAGTATGGACTGTGGAGGGTCTGTGTGAGATAAATATGGTTGTGGTTATGTGGATTGGGCTAAGCATGCATGGTTCTATGGTGATTATTCTTTTGTGGAAGTTGTGTGTGGTAATGTTGTCTTTATAGAGATTGCGACCTCTGTCAGGATCGACTGTACCATGTCAGGATCAGAGCGTTATAATCCAGCGTTGTCTCTATGAAAAATGTGTACCGTGTCAAGATCAGTCGTACCGTATCAGGATCAGGGGTTACCATGCATGACTAGTGGCGGTTAACATTGTCTTTATGGAGATTGCAACCTATGTTAGGATCGGGCGTACCGTGTCAGGATCAGAGCGTTGTATTCTAACATTGTCTCCATAGAGAATGCGTACCGTGTCAAGATCGGGGCGTTGCCGTACCCCATTGGATGTGGAATGTTATGTGCATGGTTAATTTGCCAATTTGAGGCCAGATTAAAGACCTTGTATTAAAAGCCACGTGTATGGTTGATTTACACGTGATGCATAGGCTTTCATTACGAGAGGTTGGTTTAGTATATGTTGTGTGTTGTCACGGGATGGAACATGTGCGCATGACATACATTCTTACTTTTTATTATTTGGCTACTGTTATAGTTCTATTTACATGTCGTATGAATGCTTAATCATATTATGGAGTGGAGTAAGTGCTCCTACTCATTGGGCATTGTTTTGCTCACCCTTCTTAGTGAACCGTAGGTTCAGGAGGTGACATGGAATCTTTCGAAAACAAGGCACAAGCTGAAGACATGGTGGAAACACAGGAGGAGGAGAACGCCAACACAAATAAAGACAATTTCATTTATTTTTAAATTTACTGTTTGGTTTGAAGTTAGTAGAACTGCAGTTGGATTTTATGAAGTTATTAATAATTTGTTTAAGAATGTTTGAACCCTAATTTATAATTTCATTTAGAATAAGAGCGTGACATGACTTATTTATTAAATAAATGATATTATTATTTGTATTTTTGTATTTATTATCTTAATAGCGCTTGGAAATTCGTGCTCGAGCGGTATATTCGGACGCTGAATTTCGGGGTGTTACACATTCGTACAACACATCATTTGTTTTAAAATCTGTCTTCCATTCATCACCAGGGTGGATAAGGATTTAATGGTACCCATTGCGTAAGTCCAGCTTAGAAAACAATTTGGACCCCTCAAGCATATCTAGCATATCGTCGAGTTGGGGTATTAAAAATCTGTATTTGATGGTGATTTTATTAATAGCCCTACTATCAACACATATACGCTAACTACCATCCTTCTTTGGAGTCAACAAGGCTGGAATCGCACATGGGCTCATGCTCTCCCTGAGAAACCCCTTCTTCAGTAACTCTTCTATTTGCCCTTAAAGAATTTCATTCTCTTTCGGGCTCAACCAGTAATGCAATCAGTTCGGTAAGCTAGCACTAGGTATGAAGTCGATGTGGTGTTATATGTCCCGCATCGGGGGTAGGCCATAAGGTAAATTTCAAACCACACCTTCCAAAATTCATTCAATAATGGTTAAAGGGTTGGAGGAATAACTGTACCCCCTGAATCATCTTCCTTGACAACCATTGCATATATTTCACCCATCAATTACCGAATCATGATGAGAGAACTCCCCTCCACTTTAGAAGTCTCGGGGTGGCTCTCCGGCGCCATAAGGGTTATAACTCGTTTTCTCTCATCTTTTACAAATGTATAAGTGTTATCGCGTCCTCGATGGGTCACGTCTTAGTCCGATTGCCACGGACGATCGAGAAGTATAAGACATGCCTCTATGTCCGCAACGTCACATAGCACCTCATCTTTATAACTCTTACTAATAGAGAAAGCAATTAAACATTGTTCAGTTACCTTAGTATCGCTGATTCTCTTAATCTAACCGATGGAGTATGGGGTCAGATGTTTCGTCATCGGTAATTGGAGCTTGTCAATATTCTCGTTGCTTCTACTGTTAATAATGATGTCGCAAACCTTCTCGTTGTGCAACGGGTACAGACGATGTTATGGCGCTAAGGGTGCACTTCTTTTCGAGGCATAAAGCACAATCGTCTCACGACTAAGGACTCGCCATGGTCCCCAGTTATCCAATCAATCCCCGCCTCTTCTTCCTTGGCGAGTTGATCATACTCTTCGTTCTCTGGTTTTCCTTCATCATAGTCTTCCTTGCCCTCTCCTTCATTCATAGCTAGATTAGTGATGGAACTCTGAGGCATGCATTCGACAAGTGATTTGGTTGGCCATTGTTCGCTCACCTCAAGTGCAAGGCTGCGATGTAGTAATAATTCTCGATAAGACTGAGGTTGATCCTCAAGGATTGTTGTAACAATTTTTAACTTTATAATTAAGATGAGCCAAATTTGAATTTGTATCGATGGAGAGAAATTAAGAATATAAAACCATCTATTTTAGAGCTAAATCAGGAAAACAAGCACTAGAGTGCCAATGATCTACTTATAATCATTTACAATACCAATTCAAACCATTCAAGACAATAACTCAATTGGAATCGGAGTTTGATCCCTATCTATTTGGAATATAGAGCAATCAAATCATCACAACATGTCTAACATAGATGGATCATCTACTGATATGGTTCTCGCATAATTAACTAAGTCATTGGGCGTATCGAATCACACAGCCCAATCCTTCACAAAATAAGCAAGATCACATTCATGGTTCTTCCTCAAGCCTTGTCACTAGACTTAAATTAGAAGCATGAATTGAACTTCTATTGAACCAATATCACCACATAAACATCTATCTCAGATTAATTTAAAAGATAAGAACCCCTTCTAGTCTAGTTTTAGATAAGCACTAAGGAAACTTAGTTTGTAAGATCATCTAGCATCCAACATATCATGATGGATCTAAGATATCTATAATCTAAAATCCTATCAATCAACACCCATTAAGCAATCTCCGTAATAAAAACATCCCATGTAAGAGAAATCACAAGAGATAGAAGATTAATTAAAAATACCAACTTTATTTCAACCTAAAACTAGAATTATTCTTCATAAAACCAAAAGTATTTGAACTATTTCGAATTAAGCATTGTAAACAATTAAAAGCTTCACTTCTTAGCCCTAGCTAAGAGGTTTAGCCAACCATCAATGGGTTAAACTAAAACTCAAAGGAAAATTAAAGAAAAACATAGAAAAAATTGAGTTTGGAGGAGTTACAGATGCTCCACAGTGATCTCCGTCACCTCCCACGACTTCCCAAGCCTTTTATGATACTTTAGGAATGAGCCCTATGTGTCCTTTTATAACGTAGAAGCTCTACCGACTCAGAAACCTCCAGAATTGCGTAATAGGTCACGCAGCGCATGCAAAATCAGAGCTTGCTGAGTAAACTGGTGTAAATATGGAAAATTACATTGGTCGACCGGTCGGAGATGGCTGGCCGACCAGTCTTAACCGGTCGGATCTGTTCTTGCATTGGTCTAGTAAGTGCAAAAGGGGGGCTGCCCCGGTCGTGGCCTCTTTGGCCGATCGGTTAAGACCGATCGGACCCTTTTTTTTCTTTCTTTCTTCTCCTTGCTTCTTTCTTCTTCTCTCTGGCCCACCTTCCTTCCTCATCAAAAAGCTTCTAAGTGTAGTCCTTTAATCATGGATTAAGTGAAGTCTTTCTTTCATTCTTACAATCACAAAACATGCATTAGATGGTTTTCCAAACATGAAAATCATGCATAAAATGTGATGCAATGGGGTTAGAATATGTATAAATTAAGGGCTTAACAACCATAGCGGAAACAATTGCCTTGCATTGGTCGAGCATACAAGTTCGGTGCCCGGCTTGGGCCAGCTATTGTAGGGGCAACCCTTTACGATCTGGATGGACCACACCTCGGATCGTGGTTCACTGTTGGTGGTGGCTAAGAATGCCCACCGACTGGTTCTTTTCCATTAGACAGGGGTGCATCTTGCATAGGACTAGTTGTAGACACGCGGGCTGTGGGAAAGGTTTACATAGGAATTTTCGCAAGTTGTGTCTCAGCACAAGTGGATAATCTGGCTGCATCCGCCATGGTCCATACCAGTAGTAGATGAATTCAGTTCTGGATTGCGGGCCGTAGATCGCCAATGAACCTTGTGGTCTTCTAGGACTCGGTCTCTGACAACTCGTTCCGTATTGTTAAACGATCGAACTCGGCCTGATAATCCGTGACGGATCTAGATCCTTACTTGCAATTCTGGTATTGTTGAAACAATACTTGATCATAGTCGCTAGGTAAAAACCTGGATTTCAACAATCATTTCATCCTGAGCCATGTTCAAATGGACAATTTGTTTTGGCAGGTTCAGGAGGTTTGTAATTGCTCTTACCACGTGAAAGCACTGAATTTTAGTTTGTATGCGATAAACTTTACTTGTTTATCCTTTAGAACACCCACGTAATCAAAGTATCTTTCAACTTCCACCAACCAATCAACAAAATCTTCAATATTTAATGAACCATTAAAACTAAGAAGATCACCTTTACCTTGGAAGCCTCGATCATTATGATTTGTACGTTCATCCCCTTGTGCAAGCCGTCGAGCAATGATGTCTTCGACATCTTCATCCTTGTAATCTGTATCATCGGAATTGCCCTGTGAGGTATCAGCAGTTGTGCTTGACGGAATATGGGATTGTTCTGTACCATGAGCGTTGGGGGTTGTTCATTGCCTTAGGCTTGGGGCTGGGGTAGAGCCCTTAGAATTTGCTCAAAGGAAGTTGACATCCTCTCTATAGACATCTGATTTGCCACTTGGAGAGCCTCAATCTTCTCTGCAAGGAATTGGAACCATTAAGCAACGTCAGAAGGGTTATTGTGATGGTCATCGCTAGAAGCCATCTTTCCGAGGCTGTTCCTCGCTCAGATACCAACTTAGCGTAGTGTAGATGAGGTGTGGGATCGAACACTGTCTCTCCTCAAGGATAACTACTTTGAATCCACGGAGCTATCGAGAATCCTCGACCGATCTTCTTTGAATCCACGAAGAAATACTTGAATCCACGAGCAAAAGAGTAAAACTTGAGATTTTATTAAAAGATGAATAATAATGCATACCAACGAATTAAAATCAGTATTTATAGCCTAAATTACATAATAAAAACCCTAACTGTGTAAATTAGAAGTCCTAAACAAACTAGGAAAGCAAACAATTCAAATTGGAAAGATCGTGCAAAATTTGTGCAACTAGTTTGCCAGTGGTCGAGGGCCCAGTGAAGAGTGGTCGGGCACCCACTGAACTAAAAAACAGTCTAGCGAGTTAAACATAAAAAATTTACGAATTTCAGGTGCCTAGTGAAGTGTGGTCAGGCACCCGGTGGTGCGCAAAATTGTCCAGAGAGTTGAACCAATATTTAGACGAATTCGGGGCGCCCGATGAAGGAATGGTCAAGTGCCCGAAATTAAAAAATTATGTCCAGAAACTCTCTGAACCATTCAGGCTCATGGTCGGGCGCTCGGCGGGGCTGGTTTTTTTGCACTTTGGCGACTTTTTGGTTGTTCCGCCTGGCCTTCTCCTGATGGTCCATTTTCTCTATGTAGTCGTCAGCGACCCCCTTTACATTAGTCTGATCATGATATTTATATGCCATCCAAACGGTTCATAGGGTTATTCCTACTCAAGATAAATTGTAGGCACAAATATAAACTTGATACAAAATTTTTGTCATCACGAGACGTTCAATCCCCACTGTTTTGTGTGGTATGGCCCACATCAGTTTTGGATTTGCTTGATTTTTAGATTCATGTCCTATTGTGATCTTGCAAAACAAATGGACGGAGTGGATTTATCCCGAACATCGACATCTCTGTGGGCCCCACATAGCCCTGGGTATAGGAATATCTCTATGCCAGGGTCGCAGGCAATCCACTTCCTCCTTGTACTGAATTCAATATCAAAGGAGAAATTTTCATATGTAAACTTCAGTTTTGACCAAACAGTCGAAATAAACCTCTAAAAACTTTATTTTCCTCCAACTGTACGGATGTGTTTTTTCGATCACCGGTAGAGTTCACCTCCACTGTCACCAAGTTCACTGTCAATTTTATCAAGGGTATTTCTGTCCCAAAAACACATCTGTATGGCTAAAGTTTAGAAAGGAAAGTAAAGTTTTGGAGGTTTATTTTGGCTGTTCAGTTAAATCTGAGGTTTACAAACGAAATTTATCAGATCTAAGTATTGTTTGTAGGGCTAGACCCTTTGGAAACCACCGCCATTTTAAAGATGGTGTTCGCATCCATCACACTTGCATAGTTGTAAACAATCTAGGCCATTGAAATTGCTGACCCAGTTATGGAGGGAGCATGGCTCAAAAACTGCATCAAGCAGGTGAAGTTATGCACTTGATTTCTCACTTGCAATTTGAACCACTCATTATTTTCCTTTTAACCATTCCTTTGGCAACCATCACTTGGATGATTAGGATTGCTTATAAGTGTGATCTTTGAGATATATTCTGTCCTAAGATGTACCCCACAGCATGGATGGCCTAGGAGGAAGATGAGTCATCACTATTTTTAAGATGGTGTGACTTATGGTGGTACCATTGGTCATCCACAGTAAGCTCCCCCGAGATGGAAGTTTTCAATCATCTAACTATCTTTCCCACTCATCCATTTTAAAGCAACCAATCTATGGTAGGATCAAACATTGGATGTGATCTTCAATAGATGAGAACCATCAAATGCACGTTCTGAATAGACTACCCTTCATGACATTGGCATCCCTCCGGTGGATCCCTGACTGTGGGGCCTCCCATGATGTCTGTGCTACACGTCCACGTCATCCATACGTTTTGACAGTTAATTTTAGGGTATGATCCAAATAACGAAGCAGATCCAAATCTTAGGCGGTAATGATTGAATACCATAAATAACTTCTTGAGGGCCATTGGAATGTTTATTTGCCATTCAACATGTTAATAAGGTAGCAAAGACTTGGGTGAAGGAACCACACAAATATCAGCTTGGTCTAAAACTTTTGTGGCCATTCAACTTGTTGACAAGGTAGCAAAGACCTGGTTGAAGGGACCACACAAATATTAGCTTGATCCAACACTTTGTGTCTTATGAGAAGTTTTTAATGGCCAATCACTGTTAGGGCGCAGAAGCAACCTCAAAGTCGAATCCCACAAACAATAGAGAAACACAAGCAAAGCAACCACAAAAAAACACACAAATTTTATATGGAAAAAACTTTGCCAAAAAAATCCACGACACAAAGCGACAAACAATCTACTCTAAAAATAAAGATACAAGAGATGAAATCAACTTACATACAAAACTCTAGAATAGAAAACCCTAGCCCCTTCAAAACCCTTTATAAGACGTGTAAGCTCTTTCCTTTTATAGCCCTAATCCCGCATAAACACCATTACAGAATTAGAAATAAAACCCGCACTTATGCAAAACCACACAATTTCGTCGATAGGATATTTGATATATAGGATCTACAGTCATCAATGGCCTGTCAATAGGATCAAGGCCTCCTTCGATAGAATCAAATAGACCAAAACAATCCAGCGAGTAAATAAGGATTTCAAGGAATTATTCGATAATATCAAGCGGTTTGTCAATTCTATCAACATACCCAATATTATCATAGACTAAAGGCACCTGATTTTAACAATCTCCACCATGGCTTTAATTTCCATGCTCCACTACTTTAGGCCACACCCCCTATTTCTAATTGCCTTCGTTATAGTTTCCTCGTCGCTTATTGTGCACACTTTGTTTTCATCTCTTCAATGTCAAGCTCAGAAAAGTCAAACAAAATATGAACTTCTCTATATGAATGACTTTCGCAAGCATATCCACCGAATTCACACTCATGTGGATCTTCTCAAGAGTAACACTGTCTTCCTCTAGCACCTATCGGATAAAATGATGATGATCATCAATATGTTTAGTATGAGAATGGTACACAGAATTCTTTGCCAAATTGATCACGCTTTTGCTATCACAATGTACTAGCACAGCCTCCTACTGAAGCCCCAACTCATTTATCATTCATTTCAACCAAATAGCTTCCTTGAATGCTTTCATTACTGCCATATACTCAGCTTTGATTATGGAAAGAGCCACCAAAGACTGAAGCTTCAATATCCAACTGATCGCTTCACCCACTAATACAAATGAATAACCAAAAGTCGACATTCTATTATTCACATTCCCTGGGTAATTAGAATCCACATATCCTACAAGTTTATCTTTTGATTTTCGGATGTTAAGACATAATCTTTCATACATCGTAGATATCGAAGTAGTCATTTCACAGCCTCCTAATGTTGCTTATCGGGGTTTAACATGTATCTGCTCACAACACCTACTATATTTGAAATATCCAATCTAGTAGAAACCATGATGCATGATTGCGTTGCTTTGGACCATAGAGGTGCTAGATCTCACTTGGCGTCGGTCAGATTCCGCTTAATTCCATTGAGCATCGGTCAATTTTTACTCTTATAGAGGGGTTTCCAGGGTTGTAAAATTGACTAAGTATTGGTCATTTTAGAGTAAATCCTTGATTAGAGGGCTTTAATCTTGACCGTTGGGAAATCCGGTCTGAGGGATTGATAGAGGGTGTCGATGTGTCTTTAGAAAGTGCACTACGTCGGAGAGGTGGTCCACATTCGAAGCAGGCCACACCACAGAGTCCTTGGCCTGGCCAAGGACGTCTGGGCGCATGAAGCTTAATGGTGGGCGCATGTGCCCCTCCCCCAGGTGCATGTTGACAAAGAAGAGAAAGAGAGGGTGAATGGGGTTCCACCCCTTAGCCATTTCAGAGCCACAACAAAGGTGGGTGAATGTGGCAGGGCACATGAGCCTACCCTTTCCCTGGTGGGTGCATGTCTTCTAAGGACTTAGTAAAATTCGCCCACCCTCCAAGGGGTGGGTGCATGTAGTTTCAAGAATGGGAAATCTCCCCACTACTTAGGCATTTTTCGTGTTTCTCCAAGTTCAAGGGAGTGGGTGCATGTGCCCAAGGGGTGGGTGCATGCTACTCTGGCTAAGGGGAGAAATCCCCCAGTACTTAGAATATTTCCTGATTTTCTTCCTCCTCTCTCTACATTCTAACTTCGGCAGGAAAACTCCTTTCTAGCGAGGGATTCTGGTGAGGGAATTTGAAGCGGGCACATGTTACCTCTTGTGTCATTCTGAGATGAATCGTCCTTCTGTCATCAGGTCGACTTACTATTTATAGTATGTTAATTAGGTCGGGGTCCATAGAGCAATCATAAGCGCATGTGTTTGGAGGAAAATTTTCGGGCGCATGTGCTTTTGGTGTGGGCACATGTGCCTCTTGTGATGGGCGCATGTGCCCATACTTAGCATATTTTGGAGTTTCCTCCACTTGAAAGGAGGATAGATGGGCTCCTGGGTGCATGTTGCTAGGGTGTAGGCGCATGTCTCCCCCCTTGTGCGCACGTTCTTCTTGTGATAGGCTCATGTTCCTAGACCTAGAATATTTTAGGGTTTTGCTTCCTAGACTTATAATATTTTAACATTCAAGCTCCGACAGGCGACCCTTCCAATGACAGGTACCTTTTCAGGGACCGAAGTCACTGATGCCAAGTCACTTTTAACCTCGTATCGAGCTATCAAATAAATGAGTCGGGGTGTGGAGGATCAAATGTAGTGAATTTTGGTAGTTGCTTCCTGTGGACCCTCGCCGTTTCCGCGCTCCCACACGACGTTCTCGTCCCTTCCCCTTTCGGGAAAAGAAGGAGAGGAGGATGCGTGAGTACGAAATCGCCGTTTGTGCCACTGGCTTGCCTCGTTCTCGAGGGCTTTGTTTAGTTGTCGTGTTAAGCTGGATGTGTTTAAATGAGTTTGTATAAGACCAGAGTCACCACTAGCCAGTTACTTCGAATCTACAGTCGGCTAGACCCCGTAGAAACGTTAGAGAAGGGGATCCGAAGATCCTTTCCTCTAAAATGACTCCTTTTGATCTGCGGCCAGAGATTCAAGGTAAGGGATCACGGTTACAGGGTAGGAAGAGGTTAAGCACCCCACATACTGTCCGTACCGAAGTACGGTCTCTACTTCACAGAATCGAACTAATACTTGAAAGTCGGTTTTAATCCTCGTACATTCTCATAGATGACATGATGCATGAATGCGGGGCTGAACAGTAAGAGTTTCTGATGGGCAGGTTCCAACAACGGGCAAGCCCAGAGCATACGCTCGAACTGACAGGTGCTTAATTTAAGACGTATGCAGTGTGTTTGAATAATCAAGGTGCTTTATAGTGAAGCATGAATGCAGGTCTGAACAGTAAGAGTTTCTGATGGGCAGGTTCCAACAACGGGCAAGCCTAGAGCATACGCTCGAACTGACAGGTGCTTAATTTAAGACATATGCAGTGTGCTTGAATAATCAAAGTGCTTACAGTGAAGCAGGGGGGTTGGAAGAAAAGTAAATGTTGCACTTATGCTAGATGCAAATGAGATGATGCTGGAAAAAGAGTAGCTGGATGGACGGAGGTGTCGCAAGGGTTAGCTTCGAGTGGCTGGATCAAGACTTGTATGGCTTGGGAGACTTGGACCAGTGGTCAGGCTGGGCTGGACCAGGGATGGGCTCTCCTCACTCAGGCTCTCCTTGGTGGGAAAATGGGCTAAGGGGTGAAGGGGGACTCGGACCGCACCCGGACTGGATGGACTTCAAGGGATGTTGAAATGAGAAGGAGAGGGGGGTATTTATAGCAGTGGGCAGTGGCATTTTGAGTAATTTATTTTGGGCGGCCTGCTGTGGGCCGCTCGTACGGCCGTTCCTCGATTTCCAGCGAGGTACGGTCGTTCCCTTGGGGCTGCTGTTTGGCTCGCTAGGTCGACTCAGTGAGTTGACTCAGCGGGTCAACTCGGTGATTTGACTCGACGGGTTGACTCAACGAGTTGACTTAGCGGGTTGACTCAGTGGGTTAACTCAGCGGGTTGACTCAGTGTTTTGACTTTTTTTAGGATTTTTTTACTGGCTTTTCTTGTGAGGGGGTTTTTCAGGCTGATGTTTAGGACTGGGTTGACTGGGTTCAGGCTTGAGTTGGACTATGGATTGGGGCTTACAAGGGTGAGTTTGGCTGAGTTTGGACTTGGGATTTGGGGGTATGGTCCTCCATTCATCCAGCTATCTCTACCAACAGTGTAGCCGAAGGTGGGGTGTCTACAGATGCCCCTCTTTGGCAGAGGTTGCGTACAACCGAATGCCAAAGCGAGTGGACACCCCACTTCTGACCCGGTCATTCATGGATCATGTTCTGAAATCTTTGCTTGCCTTCGCATCTGTGCTAGTTGATCGTTTAGAGATCGATCACTCGCACATACCGCGGGAGTTTGGAGAAAACGTTGCGATTGTCCCTGCAGTTTGCTGCAACCTGGGTACCCAATCGCAACCCTTCCATTCCCGATCAGTACTAACATCGGAAAGGTACAACAGAGCCTCTGCGTCGCCAGTCTTACGAGGTTACTGACCCTGTGATTGATTGTATGTTCGATGTTCTCCCAGATCACTCCAAAGTGATTAGACGCCCTGTGTCCGATAGTCTTACGGGATTCTACTACGCCGACTTGGACTCAGTCAAGGTACTTCAGGCATCCACGCCTAGGTATGTGCGGGTGGACTCTTTCCACCCGATCTGCTGGTTTCGTTGCTTGGCTTGCAATTCATTCTTTCCTTGATTGTGGTCTGGAATCTTTGTTGTCCTTTGTATCTGAGTCAGTTGATTGTTTGGAAATTGATAACTCGCACATACCGCGGGAGTTTGGAGAAAACGTTGCGATTGTCCCTGCAGTTTGCTGCAACCTGGGTACCCAATCGCAACCCTTCCATTCCCGATCGGTATTAACATCGGAAAGGTACAGCAGAGCCTCTGCATCCGTAGTCTTACGAGGTTGCTGACCCTGAGACTGTTTGTGTGATGTTTGATGTTTTCCCAGATCACTCCAGGAGTACTTGTTTCGCTTGACTGTCAAAGTGGTTAGACGCCCTGCGTCAGATAGTCTTACGGGATTCTACTACGCCGCTTGGACTCAGTCAAGGTACTTCAGGCATCCACGCCTAGGTATGTGCGGGTGAACTCTTTCCACCCAATCTGCTGATTTTGATACTTGGGTTACAATTCTTCGTTTCCACCTGTTCAAATGGTTTCTTTGACCGAGCCTTTTGGCTTTCATCTTTTTGTATCTTGGCATGTGGTACGACCGCACTGACACTGGAGTTCAGTTCGACCGTACTTTGAGTGCATTGGATCCGATGGTCTCTAGGGAAACCGCGAGACATCGAATCTTATTTGATTTTTGCGTCGGCTCCTACCCAGAGATATGAAAGATCTCCTGGCGTGTTGGAGGCAGAACGCTCTATTGGGAAAGTATTTTTTTGGATTTTTGAAAAGGCACCCACTCTGGGGAGTGATACTCCGTGGGGTTTTTATTTGCAAATAGGAATATTTTTTTGTCTTTTTGAAATGGAAATCTGGTCTGCACGTGCCTCCACTAGGGATGCCTGTGGGGTCTTTGGCTAACCGACTTTTATTTTGAAAGTAGGTAAACATGATGATTAATGCAATGGATGCTGATGCATGGAGATGCATGATGAATGCATGGCTTTGGCTCATTCTCTTTCAGTTTGATGATTTTACTTTTGCTGGAGATGCAGAGAATTTTGAGCTTATTGCTTCTATGGTTGTGCTCCCCTGGGGTTTTTTCTTTTTTATGCGGATGTTTGGTCAGCGGGTTGGTCAAGATCCCGACCCGTGGTCGATCAGGTCCATCATCCCAAGATGCTGTTTCTTTGCGAATGAGAATGTACGAGGATGTTGAGACTTCAAAATGTTCTTCTGGGCATAAATGCGATTGAGACGGTGTTTGGTCGCCAGTTTTGGTCAAGATTCCAATTTGCGGGCAATTGGATCCATCATCCCAAATTGTGAAAAGAGTGGAGTTCAAGACTCCTGAAGTGTAGTGCTGGGGGATAGTGACAATTTTTGTGATTTTTGCAAATATGTGGTTCGAATCGTTACCTAAGCGGTCAGGATAGAGATCGGTTATTGAAAACAAAGGAAATATTTTTGTGATTTTTTGAAAATATTTGATTTAACAGCAAGGAAAATATTTTTTGTGATTTTTTACAAATATTTTGTTGAAAGCAAGGGGAATATTTTTGTGATTTTTGACAATATTTTGATTGAAAGCAAGGGAAATATTTTTTTTGATTTTTGAAAAGGTGATTTTGCAATGTTTTTGTATTTTTGTGATTTTTATGAAATGCAGGGAAAAGTATGGAATTTTCATCCACTTCCAGCTTCTACTGCTGGTAAGGCACCCGATCCATTTTACGTCAACGAGCAAGACGAGTCTCACACAGTTAAGTGCCGTGGTTTTACATCTTCGGATGAGGAGATTTTGAGGGTTTTCAGTCAACACACCCACAAAGTTGCCTGTTCCTCATGTGCAATGCACATAGACCACGTATCGTCCGACGGACTCCTTCGGCCACAAAATGAGCCACATCCTCACATTTCCCTTAGTCAATCCAGTTTGGGACCTTACGTTGCTCACAATTCTGTGAGGGTGCGCTCCACCTCCCAACAGCCTTAATCCCCTTCATGAGTTTTAGGAACAGGGAACATCCGTCAGATTCAACAGCGACTTCCAAATCAAGGTTGTCTATCACGGTGCGTTCAACACGAACAGGATTGCGGAGTTCTGCCCGCCTCAACCCTTATCTGTTTAACAGATTCCAGACACCCGTACGATCAAGTGTCAGTCATGCCTGGAATAGGTTAGGAAAGAAAGCCCCCGAGAAGTTAATCCCAGTGTAGTTTTAGGTCTTCGGACCACTGGGGATGAATTTGTGCAGTCAAAATTGACGGTGAATTTTTTTTTTTTTTTTTTGGAAAAGTTCCAGATTTCAACTCGAATGATCAAGATTGATACTGTTTTTATGGAAAGCTTTAAAATATTTTTGGTATTTTTGAAATGATCTGGGTTATCGAACCTTGATCAAGGCTGATGCCGGTTTTTTGTTGAAAGCGAGAAAGGTCCCCCGAGAAATTAATCCCAGTGTAGTTTAAGGTCTTCAGACCCCAAATATGTACAAAACAGGGCAAACACATTTTTTGGTTTTTGATTTTTTTTTAAAATGTCAGGTGTCAGCGGATCTTGACTAAGACCGATACCGGCTTTTATTGGAACTCCCTTGGGATATTGATCCCGACGTAGTTTAAGGTCTTCGGACCTAAAACTTTAAAAGCGGGGCTGGTAATATATTTTTTGTGATTTTTTTTAAAAATGATCCAGGTCATCGGATCTTGGCCTGAACGGCTGGGATCGATGCTGGTTTTTATTAAAATCCCTCGAGATATTTGATCCCGATGTAGTTTAAGGTCTTCGGACCATGAAACTGTGCAAAAGAGTGCTGGAAATGCATATATATTTTTTTGTGATTTTTAAGAGTACCCGGTGTCGTCGAATCTTGTTTCGAGCAATCAAGACTGATGCCAGTTTTTATTGAAAATCTCTCGGGATGCCGATCCCGACGTAGTTTAAGGTCTTCGGACCAAAAAAACTGTACAAGAGGGCTGGAAATCACACATTTTTTTTGTTGTTTTTTTTGAGAAAATGTCCGGAGTCATCAGATCTTGATGAAGACTGATGCCGGCTCTTATTGAAAGTCCCTCGGGATCTTGATCCCGACGTAGTTTAAGGTCTTCGGACCGCTAGGGATGGGAGGTATACTTACCTTGCTTTATTTGGCTTCTGACGGGGCTGACTGTGATTTGAGTGGTCCGAATTGCTTGATTTGGCCCTGTGGGCCCTTTCCAGACTTCAGCTTTGCTTTGAAGCACTTATCCTTGATGTTTTGTGAGGTTGGGAAGGCTTCTTATGGTGTGGATGATGACCTGAACTGCTTAGATAACTTGTTTTGGCCTTGTGGGCCCACTTGATGATCAGATCTTGGACTCTGACCCTTCTTTTGACGATCCAACCTTTGATCTTGTTGTTTGATGACCCATGCGAGCTTTTCTATGGTTCAGATCATGATGATCTAGTCTTTGAATGACTTGGATTGCTTGTGGCCCCCACTTGATCACCTTTCCCTCTCTTTGACTTGATCAGCCATGTTCTGGCTGCATTGCTTCGTGATTGGACCGGTGTGGCACCTTTTATATGATCTTGATCAACCTCAGTCGAAATCTGGAGTGGACCGGAGCCTTGGGCGGCCCATGGGGTGCCATCTGCTGACGTGGACTGTCAGCCTCACCTACCAAGAACCCTGGAGCCAATCCCGCGGAGAGAGAGGGAGCGCGTCCGTACGGGCGGCCCAGAGCAGGCCGCCCAAGGCTCGCCTCTTGAGCGGCCTGGGCTGGCTCGGGTTCGGACATTCTTCTCTGTCCACTGTCCTTGTCCCCACATTCCCTGTATTCCCAGGTTCGATTGCAGCCATGAATCTTCCTTTTGTCCATTCTTTCCTTCTCTTTTTGTCTTTTTCTCTATTGATCCTTTCTTGGGCAGCCATTGATAATGGCTTGGGGGCCATTGTGGGAGAGGTTGGTGGGTCCCACACTCCAGCACTTGATGAAGGCTTTAAAGATGATGAGGTGCCTTTGATTGATGGTGGAGATGGAGCATTGAATGGGGGTATTGATGATGAATTAAGGGTGGTTGTTGGGAGAGTTTTGAATGGCTCTATTAATGGTGGAATGGCTGTAATTTCAGATTTGGATAGGCCTTTGATTGTGGGAGAAATGGGTGGTATGGATGGGATGATGGGATGGGACATAGGTGAGGCTATGCATCCCTTGAATGTGGGCCACATGGATGATGCGATTGATGGTGGTGATGGGACCATGATAGACATTGATGGGCTGATCTCATGTCTGGATGAGTTGGATGATTCGGATGATACCTTTGACGGCTTGGATGCTCTTGATGATGGCCGAGATGTGTGGCATACTTGTTTGGGTGGACTTGAAGTGATCATTGATGATGCCTCCCTTATGATGGACGGTGTAGATGCCTCGATGATCCCTTTGATCGGATAGGATGATGACTGGATTCATAATTTCTTGCTGGAGAGGGCCACGAGTCTAGATCTGACCGTTGATTCTTCAATCGGGGTAGCCGGGATCCTTCTTGATGGTTCAGATGTATTTTTCGACGGTCAGATTGGTCAGGATGCCACGATGTGCGGTCTGATCTTTGTTGATAATTCTTTTAATGGAGAGCATCGTCCTTCTCCTGATCGTCGATCCTTTGTGCACTCTGTTCATGAGGTGGGCGAGTCCTCCCATGCGGCTGAGGTCGTGACAGCTTCAGACAGTGATGCGACTATATCAGACATAGTCGTTACTGGGGACAGGTCAGGGGCTGTTGAGTCTGCAGAGGTTCCAGCTTTTCCTTCTCCTTCGCCCGTTGACCTTCCGATCCTCGATGGGTCATCGTTGATTTCTGGGCCTTTTGTTCTGGAAGGGGGACCAGTGAGGACTTGTCAGCTGCTTCCTCATCCTTCTTGCTCGCCACGGCTGCTCGCTTAGCTTGACAGCCTGTCAGCTTATGAGTTTCGAGATTTTAAGTCTTATGGCTTCGGCAGTCTGATTCATATGGCTAGGGTTGACATTGACTGGAGGATGCTTGGGGCTGCCCTGATTGATTGGGTCCCTTCGTTGAACTTGTTTGCGTTCAACGATATGGAGATGGGACCTTTTTTGGAGGAGCTTGCACGCTTGACAGGCCTACCTTTGGATTATACTCAGTATTTCTCACCGAAGACGGCCACACCGCAGAACTTGTTCGGGATCCCCTATCTTGTTCGGCCTGCAGCTGCCGGCCAGGATGCTGTAGTGTTCTCCTTGGACTTTACTGTATGATCTTTTTTTGGATCCTTGGAGTGTGGCCGATTCTACCTTTGCTCGGAATGCACTGATGTTCTGTTTGATAGCTGAGGTGCTGTTCTCGGGATGGCGCAGGTCCCAGACTCCTTTATTTTTTGAGGTGATGAGTCGAGCTATCCGACAGCAGGGGATTATTTCTCTTATCTTAGCCGAGCTGTTTAATGGGCTGACCGACTGCGCCCTGGGCCGCACTCGTGTCCTTCGCGGCTACTGTACCTTTCTTCAGGTATCTTTTCTACACCTTTTTTTCTTCTCTTCTTGCTTTGTTAGGAATTGCTTTGCTCTAGCTGAACTTCTTTCCCTTCTTATAATCAGGTTTGGTTATGGGAGCGTCTTTCCCTGACCGTTCCTATACCCTTTCCCGGCCTTCCTAGCTCTGACGTTATGCGTTATATTATAGAGTTTCTTCCGCCTACAGCTAGGATGAGCGAGCCCTTATATCGCAGGATGTTCTCTGAACTTCGTGACTGGAACGTTCGTTGGGAGTCCTCTTGGCTTTCACTTCCTCTAGTGCTTTGCGATGCACACTGCCTCCCTCTGATGTTGGTAGGCTTTCAATCTTACTTCTCTTATCACCCCATTCGGTTCCTGCGGCAGTTTGGGTACGAGCAGGATGTTCCTCTTTTTGCTTTCACGGGTATCGGGAGTCGAGCACTTCAATCTAGATCCTCTGACTTTAGGACCCGGGTTGATGGATCTTGGGTGAGTTACTTGACTGCTGATTTGCTGGGTTTTGAGCTGCGGACTTTTCCGATGGCGACTGCCACATATCAGTATTGGGTTGCTGAGCAGTCTCTGTATCGACGTATCCCTTGCTGGCACCAGACTGCTGATGAGGATGAGCACGATATCCTTGGAGATGCTGGCTCTTCATCTGGTTCATATGAACCTTTTGAGGAGCGCCCATTCATTGATCCTAGCTTCCTTTTGGCCACTCATGGCCATTTGCTGTCTGAGATTTTTGCACTTCGGTATCATTGTGAGATGATGTCTAGGAGATTGGCTGCCGATCAGAGATTGTCTGATGAGGAGACAACGATCCATACCCTTGAGCGCGATGAGGCGCATTACCTGCGTATGGAGGTGAGCAGGTTGAGAGAGAGGCTATCTTTTTATGAGTCAGAGGACTTACCTGATGTGGCCGAAGAGGAGGGTAGAGATTGATTATGTTGGCCACCTGCACATTTCTTTTTTGCATATATGATTGATGATGATGCATTTTTGTATTTTTTGAAAAAGATGATATGATATGTGTAAAAGAAATATGATGCATTTAATTGAAAAAAAGAAAACTGTTTGAAAATCTACTGTGCCATGAGTTGTCTTGTGAGTGTGTCAGGACTTTGTGTTGGGATATAGGAATCAGAACTGGGACTCGGTCAATGATTTGACCGATGTCTCGAGATTTGACTTGCTTGATCCTTTGGTTCCCTAGAGGTGTAGGCAATGAAAACTGTTGCTTCTTGAGATTGTTAGAATTTACAGAGTTCTTCGCTCCTGACTGCACTTCTTCTTGTTCTTGAACTGTAACTGCTTGAACTGATCTGGACGGTCTGATTTCTTGGTACCTGCACTTTTATTTTTATTTTTTTTTCTTTTTCCATTTGAGCCATTTTTACCTGCAGTGCTCTTTCGAGTATTCATCACAGCCGGCCTTTTCCCGTCATTTTTGCCCGTGGCGCCCTTTCGGGTTTTTACCACGTCCCGGGTGTTTGATCTTGCCTGCCCCTTGGCAGCTATGCTGTTTTTACCCTCGGCGCCCTTCCGGGTTTTCACCGAGTCCGCCGCATGCCCACTGTTTTTACTCGGAGCGCCCTTTCGGGTTTTCACTCCGCCCTCTTTGTTTAGGCACACATTTTTTTTTTTTTTGCTTTTTTTTTTCTTTTTTTTCTGAATCTTTGGATAACTGCGGCAGCTAGAGGTCGGAAATCCGTCGTTGCCGGCCGATGGCAGTCTTTCAGCCCTTATCCTGAGTTACGATAATAGAGCTGTCGGTCTTTGCTAAAGACTCTTCTGAGATGAATGGATGGATGACTGTGTTTCTTCTTGGACTGATTTTTTCTTGGGTGCCTTGTTTTGGCTTCCCTTTTTCTTTCTCTTTTCTTTTTTTTTCTTTTTCTTTTGTATTCTTTTTCTCTCTCTTTTTTCGTCTTTTCCTTTTAAATCCATTTTTTTTATATTTTTCTCTTTTTTGAATTCCCTTATTTGAAACACTTGTCGGTGGACAGAAATGATTTCTCAGAGGTCTCAGCTTTGACCTCTTGACTTCAGCTCTATTAAAGTAACTCTTGATAAGGTCAGAATAACTTACCCGTGAAAGGTTTTCACGTTGTCGGCGTTGTTTGGCTCAGGAAGATCCACTCCTCTCATGCCGGTGAGCCTGAGGGCGCCTCCGGGAAGTACTTTTCTGATGATCAGCGGCCCGTCCCACGAGGGTTTGAACTTTCCTCTGGGATCCGAAAGGTGCGACAGTAGAATCTTCTTCATGACCATGTCGCCTACCTTGAAACTTCTTTTTCGGACTCTCTTGTTGTAAGCCCGAGCGATCCTTTTCTGATAGCACTGTGAATGACTTAGTGCACGCATGCGCTTTTCATCTGCTAGCTGCAACTGATCGAATCTGGCCCGTTGTCATTCTCCTTCTTCAATTCCGCTTTCGAGTAACACCCGTAGCGATGGTATTTCCACCTCGACTGGTAGGACTGCTTCCATTCCGTAGGTAAGCTCGAAAGGAGTAACGCCCGTAGCAGACCGTACAGACGTTCGATAGGCCCAGAGTGCATATGGGAGCATATCTGACCAATCTCGATAGGTCACGACCATCTTCTCGAGTATCCTGGCGGTTGTCTTGTTTGCGGCTTCTACCCCACCATTCATCTGGGGACGGTAGGGGCTTGATCGATGACGTTGGATGTTGAATTTGCTGAGGAAGTCATCCATCTTCTTGTTGACGAACGGGGTCCCATTATCTGTGATGATAACATTAGGGATTCCATACCGGCATATGATGTTGTTCTTCATGAATTTGATCACCTGAGATGCTGCAATCGTGGTGTAGGAGGCTGCATCTACCCATTTGGTGAAGTAGTCGACTGCCACAAGTATGTACTCATGACCGTTTGACGCTTTGGGACTGATCTTGCCGATAATGTCTAGTCCCCACATGGAGAAGGGCCAGGGGGTGGTCAGGTTGTATAACTCTAATGATGGGGCATGGATTTGATTCGCATGCTCTTGACACTTGAAGCATTTTCTGACGTGCTGGCAACAGTCTGTCTCCATGGTGAGCCAATAGTAGCCGAGTCGTAGAATCTTCTTTGCCATCATGTGCCCATTCATGTGTGGGCCACAGATTCCTTCGTGTATTTCTCTCATGATCTTTGCAGCTTCTGTTTCATCGACGCATCGAAGAAGGATGTGATTATAGGATCGCTTGTAAAGAACTTCGCCACTGATGGTGAACTGGCCGACCAAACGCTGGATGGTTCGGCGATCTGTTGCTGTTGCTGACTCTGGATACTCCTGGGTTTCGAGATATTGCTTGATGTCGGCATACCAGGGTTTGTCAGGGACAGCTTCAGCTTCTTCTATTTGCAGGCAGAAAGCAGGTTCTTCTTGAATTTCGACTGTGAGCTCCCATTCTGAAGCTCCTTTTGGTATCTCAAGCATTGATGCAAGTGTGGCGAGAGCATCTGCAAACTGGTTCTTAGCTCTGGGCATGTATGAGAAGGTGACTTCTTTGAACTCCTCGATCAAATTTTCAAGATACACATGATATGGTATCAACTTCTCGTCCTTGGTTTTCCATTCGCCATTGGTCTGATTGATGATAAGCTGTGAGTCTCCAAATACTCGTAGCTTCTTGACGCCCAAGATTATGGCTTCCCTTAAGCCAGCGATGCATGCTTCGTACTCTGCCATGTTGTTGGTGCACTCGAATGATATGCGCCATGAGATTGGAATAGGGACATCATCTGGAGAGTAGAGGATCGCTCCAATACCACTCCCTTTAGAATTTGCTGCGCCGTCGAAGAATAACATCCACTCACCTTTCTTCCTCTTTTCTTCACTTTCGACCAGCAAGAGATCTTCATCAGGAAAGAACGTCTTGAGCGGCTGATAGTCCAGGAGAGAGTGAGTCGCGAGATGATCGGCGAGGGCTTGTCCCTTGATTGCCTTCTGAGTGACATAGGTGATGTCAAATTCAGACAGGAGTAGCTGCCATTTAGCTATCCTTCCAGTGAGTGCCGGTTTCTCGAACAGGTACTTGAGCGGATCCATGCGAGCCAGGAGGAGAATAGGGAATGCAATCATGTATTGACGGAGTCGCTGAGTTGCCCAGACTAGGGCGAGGCAAGTCTTCTCGATCGGAGAATACCTGGTCTCGTAGTCGGTGAACTTTCGACTCAAATAGTATATTGCTTGTTCCTTCTTCCCGGTCTCGTCGTGTTGGCCGAGGACACAGCTAATGGCTTCTGCTGCTACCGAGATGTATCACAATAGTGGTCGTCCGGGAGCGGGCGGCACTAGGACTGGAGGATTCATGAGATATTTCTTGATGCGATCGAAGGCGACTTGGCAATCATCATTCCATTCTTTTGGAACGTTTTTCCGAAGGAGCTTGAAAATGGGCTCACAAATAGGTGTGAGCTGTGCGATGAAGCGACTGATGTATTGAATTCTGCCGAGGAAGCCGCGAATTTCTTTCTCTGTTCTAGGAGGGGGCATCTCGATGATTGCTCTGGTTTTGGTCTCGTCGACCCTGATGCCATCCTCGCTCACCATAAAGCCGAGGAGCTTTCCTCCCATTGCACCGAAGACGCATTTCTGAGGGTTGAGGCGGAGCTTGTACTTTTCTAATCTGTTGAATAACTTCTTCAGATCTTCAAAGTGTCCTTCAATTGTGCGAGATTTGATGATCATATCGTCCACATATACTTCAAGCTCTTTGTTCATCATGTCATGGAATAATGCTGTCATTACTTGCTGATATGTTGCTCCTGCGTTCTTCAGACCGAACGGCATTACCCTGTAACAGAAGGTTCCCCAGGGAGTGATGAACGATGTCTTCTCGCGATCTTCGACAGCCATCTTGATCTGATTGTAACCTGAGAACCCGTCCATGAATGAGAAGATCTTGTATCCAGCAGTGTTGTCGACCAGAGTGTCGATGTGTGGCAAAGGGAAGTCGTCTTTAGGACTGGCTTTGTTGAGATCTAGGAAGTCAATACACATTCTAACCTTGCCATCCTTCTTTGGGACTGGCTCGATGTTGGCGAGCCATTCAGGGTAGTTGGAGACTACCAAGAATCCCGCATTGTACTGCTTGATGACTTCATCTCGGACTTTCAGAGCCCATTCTGGCTTCATTCTTCGAAGTTTCTGCTTCAGTGGCTTCATATCTGCCTTGGTTGGCAGATGATGTACAACGAGCTCTTCATCGAGCCCCGGCATGTCTTCATATGAGAACGCGAAGTTGGACAATCTTGGAGCTAGGAACTCTATCATTTTCTATTTCATCTCAGGTGACAACGATTTTCCAATGCGTACTTCCCTAGGGATCTCAGGTGTCCCCAAGTTTACAATCTCAAAATCATCGGCTACAACATTAGCTTTAGATTTGAACTTTTTGAGGAGATCCTCTAGTTCGGGAGCCGGATCATCATCTTCCTCGTCCCGAGCTTCGTCCAGACCCATGAGCTTGAAGTCTAATTCGATGTCGAAATCATATGATTCGACTTCAAACCATGTGACTCTTTAGACGAACTTAGCACACTATTGAATGCAGGAAAAGAAATGTTTTTTGGTTTTTGAGATTTTTCTGAAATGAAAATGCTAAATGTTTTTGGCTTTTGAAAGTTTTTGATTTTTTTGGATTTTCGAAATTCATGGGACTTTGAACAAGTAGGCATTGCAGACCATGATTGAGCCCAACTTGTTCCAAAGTTCCGGTCGCTGCTTAAACAGGCATTTTTTGTGGAAGCCAGAGCCCTCAGATGGCTCTTTGGCTGATTCAAAAGTTAGGGGAACGGATGACCATTCAGGACCCCACACTTCCTCCCCTGAAGAGGTGGGGGTTGATGATTTGGGTGAAGAATCATGGTCTGGCCCAATGACCATGATTTCTTGCTAGTCGGGTTCGAGATCTGAGTCGTACTCAGTCCCTCCCGGATCACTTACTTCGCATTGCAGTTCGTCTGGTTCCACGGCTAGACACAAGTTTGGAATCTAGACATCAGACCAATCTAGGGCTGGCCATTTCCCTTTCTTGGTCCAATGGATGGGCTGCTTCTGCCCCTGGCTGGTGAGTGTTAATGTTGATTCTGCAGAGATGGGCGAGTCGTGCCCCTTGCTGATTGATGTTGAGATGGGCAAGTTGTGCCCCTGACTGGCTGGAATTGAAGTGGGCAGGTTGTGCCCCTGGTTGATTGATGCTGAAGTGGGCAGGTTGTGCCCCTGGTTGGGAGCAGGTGTCAGAGTAACCTGATCCTGAAGCTGCTGTATTTGACTTCCTTCTTCATCTCCTTCTTCTTCTGGAGGCTTAGATGGTTCGAGAATTTGATCCCATCGAATGGGGGGCCATGTGGCCCAAACTATGCTCATCGGGAGGCCTTTGTGTAGTGCAGTCGGTTGATTCCCTCCTGGATCTTTGCAAGATTCTCCTGCCTTGACGAATTAGATGGGTGAGCACCGAAATTTCTTCCTCTTTTTGTCCATGAAGGTTGTCCTGTATCCGAGTCCCCATTTGCGTTGGTTGTATATCAGCGGTACCTTTCTAGACTTGAAATGATTCTTCATTCAGTATTTGAGGCTTAGACATTCTTCCGGCGAAAAGACATGGTCCACCCTTATCGGTTCTGGATTGGCGATAGAGTTCACAGTCTTGAATTCGAAACTGTGAAACGGGATGTCTTCTTCAGAGTGCTGGATATCGATGACCGGATGTCTGGTTCAGTGGCAGCATCATTGGAAGGAATGATGAGCTCCTTCTCTGCATGGATGGAGATTACTTGATTCTCGCAGATGTACTTCACCCGTTGATGCAAGGTTGATGGCACAGCTCCAACCTTGTGCAGCCAAGGTCGTCCGAGCAACATGTTGAAAGAGGCTGATATATCCAGAATTTGGAATGTGATGGTAGAGATTTTCGGACCTATCTGTACCTCTATGTCGACCTCCCCTTCCACTGATCGGCGGGTGTTGTCGAATGCTCTGACGCATATGGTGCTGGGTCGAAATGAAGAAGGGCTGATTCCCAGACGTTCCGCGGTCTTGAGTGGGCAGACGTTTAAGCTTGAGCCATTATCGATAAGGACCAGTGGGACGCAGAGGTTTTTATATCGTAAGGCTATGTTAAGGGATCGCCCATGATCTCGTCCTTCTGGTGGCAACTCATTATCGGTGAAGGTGATGGCGCGTGGAGCCAGGAGTTGTCCAATCATCAATGCTATCATTTCTGGTGCCGTATCGGAGGAGACGTGAGCATCGTTCAAGGTTTTAGCAAACATTTCTCGATGTATGCGAGATGTACAGAGTAACTCCCATACTGAGATTTGTGCAGGGATTGACTTGAGCTGAGTCGCCACATCGTATGCGGCTTCATTTTTGTTGCCGAGGCCTGAGAGAGTGCCTTTAGGATCTCCTCTGTTTTGATTATCTCTTCGGATGCAACGCTCATTGGGATTCATGTTTCCTACTTCTGCGCACTCTGGATAGTGCCATGGGACCTCTTTATAACTTTCCTCACCTTTGCCTTCTAGGATCACCGGTTCTTATGACGGTGCTGGTGTGGGCACCAGATCTTCCTCGTATGGAGCTTTTGCCTTGAGGACTATATTGTTGCCTGTGTTGAAGGGGTAATATCGAGGCTTGTCTTCATAGATCACGTAAGGTTGCGGTCCTGGCTTGACCGTTCCTGGAGCAGGAGGCTCCCATGGAATGAATACTGGTCCTCTTGATATGGCAGGGGGTTTCTCTGTTAGTCCCAGCTGCCGTAGTGTGATTGACACGCCTCTAGGATTTGCCCCTTGCAATATGACCGGCTCAACTGGAGGAGCTCCTTCCAAGACAATGGGCTCTTGCTGCTGATGTGTATAATCCTTCCCTCGTGGATTTGATTGCTTTTGAATTGGGGTTGCCCCTTGCAAGACGACAGGTTCGTATGTGGGCTCGATGTATGATTGTGCTCCTTCTAGGACGAATGGTTCCCAACATGAGGGGCCGTAAGATGCCCCTTGAACAACGGCACGTCATATGGAAGTGCTCCTTCGAGTACTACTGGCTCGAGGACTGAAGGAAGAAAGGGACTTGCCCCTTGCAAGATTGGAGGAGGATTTGTCGGCCCGTAAGTGTAAGCATGAATGGACTGGATAGGGGAGAAGAAGCGATCGAGATGGTCCCCTTCTTCTATACTATTGACTGCAGGGCCACGAGACGAACTGGGGTCCATTGGGTGCTGAGGCAGAGGATTCTGAAGGATGTTGGTGGAAGCTACTGGAGAAGTTCCAGGGACCGAGATGACGATCTTGCGGTCATCAATTAGGTCTTGTATGGCATTCTTCAAAGTATAGCATCGATCAGTGGTGTGGCCACGCCCTTGATAATAGGCACAATACTCATTTTCTCGGTAGTTCGGTGGCAGAGGATGAGGCGGAGGCCGAGGTGCCATTAGAGTAAGTAACTGCTTCTGCACCAGCGTAGCCATGACTTGACTGAGTGGCTGAGAGAGGGGAGTAAATTTCCTGAACTCCTTGTAGTTTTGCCTATTTTGATATGAGTATTGACCGTTTCCTCTGAACTGCTGCAGTTGTCGAGGTGGTTGTGGCTGTGGTTGCGGATTTGGTCGTGGTTGATACCTCTAAGGTTGATGCTGAACTTGATTCTGCTGATACTGTTGACGTCCCTGTGGGGGAGCATGTTGATTTCCTTGAGCAGTGGTGTTGATGTTGTTTACCTCTGTTGGGCGGGGAGGAGAACCACTGCGGTTTCCATTCCCGTGCCCGATAGGTCTTCCTTCCACTCTGTTCCTTTTGATTGGAGTGGCTTGATGAGGCCATGGGGAGATTGTCCCGGCACGGATTCCTGCTTCGACTTGCTCTCCAACACAGATCAATTGTGAGAAATTCGCACATGGATGGAGATGAGATACCCGGATATGCCTGGATATGTTGAATGAACAATCATGGAGATTTGTTCTTCGTCGTCGATAGGTGTTCGCATTCTAGCTGCCATAGCTCGTCAACGTCCCACGTAAGCTCATAGTGTCTCATCAATCTTTTGCCTGAGAGCTGCGAGGTCAGTTCTTCTGGGTGCCATGTTGAGATTGTATGCGAATCTGTCGACGAAAGCCTGGGAAAGCTGTTCCCACGTCCTGATGCGTTGGCAGTCCAATGAAGTGTACCAATCTAGGGCATCACCCTTCAGAGACTTTTGGAACAAACGTATGAGGGCCCCTTCATTTTCTGAGATTGCACTCAGCTCTCCACAGAAGGCCTTGAGATGTGCTGTGGGACAACCGCTGCCATCGTATCTTTTGAATTTTGGAACCTCAAAGTTTTGAGGTACTTGAGCATCTGGGAAAGGACACAAGTCTCTGAACTTGGTCGAAGGTAGATCGATTCCTTGTTGCTGCTGAAGCTGATTTTGCAGGATCTGGAACTGCTCCCGCAACTCGTCCAGTCCTGAGTGATCCGTTCGAGCGACCGGTGCCTGTTGGAGTAAGGCACGTTCTTCTTCGGCATAGTGGTCGATGTCTTAGACCCTATGGGCTTGCTGAAAAGCAACCGCAGGTTGCTGAAATTGATTTGATGACTGAACAGGATTCTGATGAACTTGTGCTTGAAATGATTGTAACTGAACTGGAGACTGTACTGAAGGTTGAACTGGAACTTGCTGGAAATTAACTGGAGATTGCTGAATTGAAGATTGCTGGAAATTAACTGGATTTTGCTGAATTGAAGATTGCTGGAAATTAACTGGATTTTGCTGAATTGAAGATTGCTGAAAATTAACTGGAATCCCATCGGCGGGGATGTGCTGGAATTGAAAAGTGCTTCTGTTTGCAGGAGGCTGAGATGCTGGGAAGTGACCCCCTTGTTGGGTATTCGCCACTGTCCGCTGATTGATGTGGGCTTGACACTGATCCCCATTGTGGGCATTCGCCAGTGCTGTCCCTGTTGTTGGAAATTGAATTGAAATCCCATCGGCGGGGATGTACTGGAATTGAAAAGGTGTCCTATCGGCGGGGACATGCTGAGATCTACTAAGACTGTTGTTTGCAAGATTGACTGGAAGCTGACTGGAAGTCCCTGCGACGAGAGCGCTCTGAGATGGCCCTGTCGTTGCAGGAAGGTACTGAGGAAGATGCCCCGTAACGAAGGGCTGAGATGGCTGCTGTCGGTAGTCTTAGGCAAACTCCGATGGTTGCGCTTGATTCGAACTGGAGGCCGGAAGGACCCGGCATGGCTACTGAGATTGCTGAACTGGGCCAACCTGATTGTTGGCTGTTGCGGTGGCTTGTGCTTGCATGAATTGCAAGAGCATTTCTTGCATTGCTCTCATTCCTTGTGCCAATTCCTGTATGATTGGCATATTCTCAATTGGCTGTTGCGCTGGAGGTTGCGCTTCGGTCATCTCAAGAGCAGGGAAGAGATGAGTTTCTTCTTCGTGGTCGGACATGGCTTGCTGTGCCCGAGTGCGGATTATGCTGCGGTAGGGAGGTTGTCTCCGCGTATGTTGAGCCCGAGGAGGCGCAATGGTGAGGACTATACTCTTTTTGGGTTTTGAAATTTTCTATATTTTTTTGGTTTCGGGATTTTCTGTTTTTTTCTGGTTTGTTTTGGGTAGAATGCTATGCAGATGAGATTGTATGAGGGTTAGTGACTTTCAAGTACGAGAAGGATTCTGTTTTTCAAGTCGGATCACGACTAGTGGGACTAGTTCATCCCCAGTGAAGTCGCCATTCTGTGGACCCTCGCCGTTTCCGCGCTCCCACATGACGTTCTCGTCCCTTCCCCTTTCGAGAAAAGAAGGAGAGGAGGATGCATGAGTGCGAAATCGCCGTTTGTGCCACTGGCTTGCCTCGTTCTCGAGGGCTTTGTTTAGTTGTCGTGTTAAGCTGGATGTGTTTAAATGAGTTTGTATAAGACCAGAGTCGCCACTAGCCAGTTACTTCGAATCTACAATCGGCTAGACCCCGTAGAAACGTTAGAGAAGGGGATCCGAAGATCCTTTCCTCTAAAATGACTCCTTTTGATCTGCGGCCAGAGATTCAAGGTAAGGGATCACGGTTACAGGGTGGGAAGAGGTTAAACACCCCACATACTGCCCGTACCGAAGTACGGTCTCTACTTCACAGAATCGAATTAATACTTGAAAGTCGGTTTTAATCCTCGTACATTCTCATAGATGACATGATGCATGAATGCGGGGCTGAACAGTAAGAGTTTCTGATGGGCAGGTTCCAACAACGGGCAAGCCCAGAGCATACGCTCGAACTGATAGGTGCTTAATTTAAGATGTATGTAGTGTGTTTGAATAATCAAGGTACTTTATAGTGAAGCATGAATGCAGGTCTGAACAGTAAGAGTTTCTGATGGGCAGGTTCCAACAACGGGCAAGCCTAGAGCATACGCTCGAACTGACAGGTGCTTAATTTAAGACATATGCAGTGTGCTTGAATAATCAAGGTGCTTACAGTGAAGCAGGGGGGTTGGAAGAAAAGTAAATGTTGCACTTATGCTAGATGCAAATGAGATGATGCTGGAAAAAGAGTAGCTGGATGGACGGAGGTGTCGCAAGGGTTAGCTTCGAGTGGCTGGATCAAGACTTATATAGCTTGGGAGACTTGGACCAGTGGTCAGGCTGGGCTGGACCAGGGCTGGGCTCTCCTCACTCGGGCTCTGCTTGGTGGGAAAATGGGCTAAGGGGTGAAGGGGGACTCGGACCGCACCCGGACTGGATGGACTTCAAGGGATGTTGAAATGAGAAGGGGAGGGGGGTATTTATAGCAGCGGGCAGTGGCATTTTGAGTAATTTATTTTGGGCGGCCTGCTGTGGGCCGCCCGTACGGCCGTTCCTCGATTTCCAGCGAGGTACGGTCGTTCCCTCGGGGCTGCTGTTTGGCTCGCTAGGTCGACTCAGTGAGTTAATTCAGCGGGTCGACTCGGTGATTTGACTCGACGGGTTGACTCGGTGTTTTAACTCGACGAGTTGACTCAGCGGGTTGACTCAGTGGGTTAACTCAGCGGGTTGACTCAGCGGGTTGACTCAGTGTTTTGACTTTTTTTGGGATTTTTTGACTGGCTTTTCTTGTGGGGGGTTTTTCAGGCTGATGTTTAGGACTGGGTTGACTGGGTTCAGGCTTGAGTTGGACTATGGATTGGGGCTTACAAGAGTGAGTTTGGCTGAGTTTGGACTTGGGATTTGGGGGTATGGTCCTCCATTCATCCAGCTATCTCTACCAACAGTGTAGCCGAAGGTGGGGTGTCTACACTCCCTAATTTGGACCCTCCCGGTTAGCTCTTGGCATAGAAACTTCATTCCTCGAAGCGCGCAAGCAGAAATATGCATAGTCTGGCTTTCGAACTTAGAGGATTAGGGGATTTCAGGTCTTCCGGATCATTTGGAGGTAATACGCATGTCCAGATCGACCCCAAAATAATAGTTATAGGTTTCGATCATGATTGCACGGGCCGCTTAGGGTTAGGGCTGTGCTGGCATCCGATCGTGTTTTCTGGATCTCGTGTCGATCTTAATCGTTGTTATTTAACCTCCATATGATGTTCTATCATGGGTGAGATTTTGAGCCCCAACAGTCATTTTTTTTTAGATGTTAATTTTTTTTTTGAAAATGTCATTTTTTTTTTCAAAAACTTGATTTTTTAAATCTCGTTGTTTTTCAAAATCTCAATTTTTCTCAAACATTGTAAATTTTTCTTCAAAATTCTCATTTTTTTCTTCAAAATCACAATTATTTTAAACTTCTTAGTTTTCTCTTTCAAAACATCATTTTTTTGTCAACATCTTCATTTTTTTCATCTTAATTTTTTTCAAAATTTTAAAGTTTTTTAAACTTCTCAATTTAAAAAATAAAATAAAAAATCTCTATTTCATTTTAAAAATCTCAAAAAAAAATTCAACAGCTATTGTTTTTTCAACATCTAATTTTTTTAACGAGTTATTGCCGTACAGGTACCTATCTTTTGGGTCATAGACGGATTAGTACCTACTTTTAAACTTATTCCAAATCAGTACCTAAGGTTTGTAATATACCGACATCTTACTACTTTGTTGACATTGACTGACGGAGGAGTAACCTAGACATTCATTTTGTCACAAAAAGACGCATTTACCCCTACTTATATAGAATGATGATGGTGCTTGCTGTACAGATGACTCATCTAGAGGACGGTGTTGTCTAGTGTTGGCAAGGGCGGAAGCCCTTTTAGTTGGTAATAAGGGCCCCACTCATGGGCCCCACCATGATATATGTGTTCATCCATCCATCCGTCCATCTATTTTGTCAGATCATTTTCGGGCCAAGGCCCGAAAATCAGCCGGATCTGAGTCTCAAGTGGAACACATCACATGGAACGCTGGGGTCAGGTAGCTGCCCTTTTTAACAGCTGTCTGATGGCCACTTGTGGGCCCTACCATGATGTATATGTTAGATCCACGCAGTTCATCTGTTTCTTTAGTTTATTTTAGATTGTGAGTCTGAAAATGAAGAAGATCAAGATTTCAAATGGGCCATACCAATGAGAATAATTTCCACCGTTGAAACTTTCTTAGGCCCATTGTGATTTTTTATGCTTTCTATTATGTCCAAACCAGATCTCTTTGGGTAGGCCATGACATGGCCAATTCAATGGACAGATTAGATTTTTCATGTTGACCCCACCTTGCTGGGAAAGCACAATAATAACAATAAAAATGGTCGTTGGAACAGACAGCATCCAGAGGACGCTGCTGCCGGCGGACGCCCTTATGGGCATGATCAGGGGACCCACCATGATGTTTATGTTCTATCCACGTCGTGTGGACCCATTGTATGACAAGCAGGGCCAGCTAATGGATTGGATCTAACATTCTGCGATTAAACAATTCTAACCATCTAATAAGGTGGGGCCCAAAGTGATGTTTTTGATAAATCCACCCCGTCCATCCGTTTTGGGACCTCATTTTAGGATATGAGAACAAAAATGAACCAGATCCAAGACTCAAGTGGGCCTCACTAAAGGAAATGTGGGTAGGTAAATTACTATCGTTAAAACCTCCCTGGGGTCCGCAGTGATGTTTATATGACATCCATACCGTTCATAACATCATTACTACTGGGATGAACTGGAAACACAAATATTATCCTAATTCGAAACTCCTGTGGCTCCACAAATATTTCAATTGTGGACGTTCAATCCTCACATTTTTGGCCCATTTGAGTCTTGGATTCGGTTATTTTTGTTCTCATGTCCTAAAATGAGCTCCCAAAACGGATGGACATGGTGGATTTATAAAAAAAAAACATCGCTTTGGGCCCCACCTTAGTTCCAAGCACAAGAACTTCCTACACAAGGCTTTCGCAAGAAATTCGCGCCCAAGAGGTGGAGAGATGGTGTGGTTTGGGTGGATCCCCGAATCCACTGAGGTCGGTGGATCCCCAACTGTGGGGCCACTTTGATGTACGTACCTTACATCTACAATGTCCATGCATTTTGAAAGCTGATTTTAAAGCATTATCCAAAAAATGAAGTAGATCCAAATCTTACGTGGACCATACCACATGAAATAGTTGTGATTGAATCCACACCATTAAAAACTTCATGGAGGCCACTGGAATGTTTATTTTCCACCCAACCTGTTTAAAAGGTCACAAAAACCTGGATGAAGATACCAAACAAATATCAGCTTGACCCAAAACTTTTTGTGACCCACGAGAAGCTTCTAATGGTTAAGTACCTTTGTTTACTGTATTATGGTCCACCTGAGATTTGGATCTACTTCAGTTTTTAAATCATACTCTAAAATGAGTTTCAAAATGAATGGATGGCGTGGAATTGTGCTTGGGGAGAGGGGTTAGGCGAGTTGTATTTTAGTAGTTGTAAATTTGTAGGGCCCACCTTGCTGATTTGTTGTATATCCACACCGTCTATCCATTTTCCTATATTAAACTTAGGGGATGAGCCTAAAAATGAAGCAGATTCAAATCTCCAGTGGACCACGGTATACAAAACATTGGAAATTAGCTCAATGAAGGTTTAAATGGTGCACATTTGAGATATTACTGTTCATGCAGTGTGGCCCACTTGATTAAGTTTTTTTTCATTTATTAGAATCTTTTGATGAATAGAAATGGATAGATAAAGTGAATTTGTATAGGTCATCTCTGTGAGCCCCACATAGCTTCTGATGACAGGCTGAGATTACACACATGTATCCATCTGTTTGGAACTAAAAGGAGGGATAATATCGTCTTTTTAGAAATACCGTATGGCTTTGTATCATATACGTAGGGAAGATAGACGGACAACGGTGGGTACCAATATGACTAATTTTTCCAATCCTTAGGTACTGATTTGGACTAAGTTTAAAAGTAGGTACTAATCCATCTATGGCCTAAAAGATAAATACGTGTACGACAATAACTCTTTTTTAACCCAAAATACAAGATCTAAACTTCTTTTTTTTTTTTTTTTTTTTTCGAACTTCTCCTTTCCTGTCGAAATGTCAAACATTTTCAAAAGTTTTATATCCATCAAATTTCTCAAATTTTTTAGAATATGAAATCTCAATCTATTTCTAAAAGTCTCAATTATTTTTCAAAATTATCAATTTTACTTAAATTTCTCAATTGTTTTTTCAAAATGCCATTTTTTTTATTTATCAAAATGTCAATTTTTTTTCTAGAATCTCATATTTTTCTTAAATCTTAATATTTTGAAAATCTCATTTTTTCCCATCAATTTTTTTTCAAACATCTTTACTTTTTTTCAAAATTATAAGTTTTTTACAAACTTCTTAATTTTCTCTATGGACCCCACCATTATGTATATGCTTCATCCACGCTATCCATCCATTTCTCCGGATCAATTTACGGCTTGATCCCAAAAATGAGCCAAATTTAAATCTCAGGTGGACCACACCATAGGAAATCAGTAGTGATTGAATGTCCACCATTAAAAAACCCCTAGGGGCCACTGTAATGTTTATTTGACATCCAACCTCTTGATTGGGTCACAGAGACTCAGATGTAGGGAAAAACCAAATATCAGCTTCTTCCAAAACTTATGTGGCCTCTAGGAAGCTTTTAATGGTGGGCGTTTAATTAACATTGCTTCCTATGATGTGGTCCACCTAAGATTTAGATATTTCTAAGTTTTGGACTCATGCCATAAAATGACCTGGAAAAATGTATGGACGGCATGGATCAAACACATATATCATGATGGGACTACAGACCAATGATGACTAGCCATTAGCTAGTGGCAAGGTCACTAGCCAATCCGTGCATGTTATCCTAACCGTTTGGGGCCCAAGATGATATATTTTATGTACATCCATCCCATCCATCTATTGTTTAATATCATTTTAGGTCCCAATACCAAACCTTAAGAAGATCCAAATCTCAGGTGGACCATACCACTAGAAACAGTAATGAATGGTCATAAAACTGTTTGTGGGTCACAAATGTTTAGCATTAAGCTAATATTTGCATTTATCTTTTATCTAGATCTTATGGATTGCAAATAAACATTATTAACACCTTACGATAGGTAATTTGGAATATTTAATGGTAAGGCACCAAATTACAATTATTTCTTATGACGTTGTCCACCTTAAATATGAATCTATACAATTTTTGGTACCCTATCTTAAAATGGAATGAAGAAACTGATAGACGGCATGGATATGAAACACCATCAAAGTTCTCCATTTTTTTTCAATTTCTCAATTTTTTTTTTAAATTTTAATTTGTTTTCAAACTCTCATTTTTTTTAATAAACTTATCAATTTTTTCAAAATACAAAATCTCAATTTCTTTATAAAAATATAAATTTTTTTAAAACCTAATTTGTTTTCAAACTAATCAATTTCATTTAAACTTCTCATTTTTTTTTTCCAAAATGACATTTTTCTTGTCAATAACCAAAATGACATTTTCTCGACAAAAAATGTTAATTTTTTTCAACTGAAGAGTTCGACTGTCCTTGACAGTCGAATTTAGCTCGACTTGGTCTACCTGTAATCAACTGTCATAGACAGTCGAATTAATTCATGAACAGTCGAATTTCAATTGAAGAATTCAAGTGTCCCTGACAGTCGAAAAAGAAGAGTTGTTTTCGATTGTACAGGACAATCAAATCCACCTCGACTTAGTCTACCATTAATCGACCTTCACACAGTTGAATTAGTTCGACCGTTCGTGACAATAAAAATTTATAGTCGAATTAAGGGCTTTTTTTTTTTCTCCACATGATGTACCCATTATCAACAGATACCTTTAAAACATAACGGTCTTCTTATTATGCGAGTCAATGGAATTTGTCGACTCAATTGATTATAGATAAACTTTTCCCACCTGATCTTCCAAGGCCAAATCAACAAATGCATTGTTATCTCATTCACCTCTGCCCAAAGACAAATAGAAAGAGAAGAGGCACAAATGTACCGCATCTGGCTCGAATAAACCAGGTACTCTTCAAGAAATTTCGGCCATGCAAGTTTGCTTTTATGCTTTCTTTCTTTTGGGCCTGTTTAGATAGAGGCTATCCCATTCAATTGGATGGGATATCTACTGAGCCGACTACTCCAAGTTTGAGTGACTCAGGGCTGGTTTCATCGTGTCAAATGAGACTCGTCTGGGTCTTAGATAATAAACCAAACGTTTCATCACCGTACATTGCCTAACTATCTGATTGTTGACGATTTGGTTGACGGTTGAAAGGAGAAATATTACATCACCCGAGGAAATGTTGAATCCTCCGAGAGGTCTAGATCAGGTGAAACTGGGTAATTCGACTCAGCCCATTGATAGTCCGTATATGGTTGGGATGAGTAGGGCTCACCCAAAGCTCGACCCGTTTACTTGATTGGGCAGCGCCCATTGATAGCATGGTGCGAACCCGGTTCAAAAGTGGGTCAGGCTTTTCGATGGAGATGATCCCATGTGGCACACCTCCACGGAAAACTGGCAGGGTTACAGACTAATCAGGACCGTCCATCTATTGAACCCAATCGTAGATGTCATGTATTTGAAAAAATCAGACCTTTGATAGAACTTCGGCTTCCTATGGTTGTTTTTTGAAACTGATCAGATGGGTACAATCTTCCGGGGGGCCCAAATAAATGGACGGTCCCAAATGATAAGTCACCCTGCCAAGTGGACAAATAAATGGATTGTTCCAATTTCGAATGGATGGTCTAGATTATTTTGACAAAGTGGGCCTACTAAATGGCTGTGTGAAATCCAATCCGTATCATTTGATCCCATGATGCTGAAGATTCGTATAGTATAATCTAATATACAACGCCAAACAAATTTTCACATCCCAAGTTCGTAATAGGGTGTTAGCAAAGACCAATCTATCCAACCCACTGGATGCAGAAGGCCAATCGTTGCTCATTTCCCTGACACGTGGTAGATGTGGCTGTGAATCCAGATCGTCTATCAAGTGGGTCCTAGCTGTATATGGCCCCCAGTCTATAAGCACCCTTAAAAGATAGTCCTGGTCATCAGTTCTCAAGGCCACTGGCCGAATGGCTAGGATGATCCGTGCCATTTCATGTCCAACCGAGGGGCATTCATAGATGGGACCCACTTGATAGATGGTGTGGATCTAGCACTCCACGTACGATGTGTCGGGTATTTGGCAAAGAAAAAAAAAAAAAAAAAAAAAAATTTGGTGAGAGGCATGGACTACCATGGTCCACAATCAGATGAACTTGGTTGAAAAGCAAGTACAAGAAAAAGGTCCACTTCCCCCATCATCTTGCAAGCTGCTTTGAACTTTCGAGCCGTTGGTTTCATCCAGAGGTGAAGACGGAGGAGAGTTCATCTGTTCGATCACTTCCTTCCCTTCGCATATGATTTTAACTCTGCAGGAATCAGGAGCGTTCTTTTGTATGTGTCTTGCTTTTCCACTTCCCTTCCTAAAAGAGAGACAAATGAGAGGAATTAAATCTAAGTATGCATGTATCCACGAGTTTTCAGTTCTGACAAGTGGGGGCCATGGTTCTTTAATCTGGACCATCGATGATCATCTGTTGAGTCTTAGCTGCAGCAATTTGGGGAGAAGGCATTAGGGGTGGAGACGGATTGCATGCTTACACTGCGAGTGGGGACGCTATTGGACGGTGCTCTGTGGGACCCACCATAATGTATATGTTTTATCCATGCAGTTCATCCATTTTTCCAAGTCCTTTTAGGGCATGAGCCCAAAAATGAGGCAGATTCAAATCTCAGGTGGACCACGCTACCGGAAAACAGTAGTGATTGAATGCCCACAATTGAAAACTTCCTAAGGCCCACTGTAATATTTATTTGTCATCCAACCTGTTAATTACGTCACATGGACACGGATGAAGGGTAAACAGAAATATCAGCTTGATCCGAAACTTTTCCTGTGGTGTGATCCACCTGAGATTTGTATCTGCCTCACTCTTTGGGCTCGTAGCCTAAAATGATCCATCAAATTAAATGTATGGACGGTATGGATAAAACATATACATACCACCGTCGAATTAGCAGCGAGTCCTCACAATTAATGTCAGGATGCAATCCCGTCCTCAGGGCGAAATTACTAATGCCTTTCTATTTATTTCCTCTTTGAAAATGGTGAGTCAAGAACTGTGAGCCTGTGGTGTCATGAATCTAAATCCAACCGGTTCAAAAGATGAACCGCACCAAATCTGGCTAATCCAAGCATATGAGGTAAGCCAATATGTAAAAAAAGATAAAATAATAATAATAATAATATATGCCACTAAAAACATCCAAATCCATGTGACACCAATCTGATGGTCCAATCAATCAGAATTTTGGTTCATATGATCACCATGGTCATGTGAGCCTCACAATTCTCCACTTTGCTACTTTTTAAAGCAAATGATAAACAAGATCATTTTGGTAATTTTCGTTATTAATTAAAAGAATCTCCACAAAATTTGGTTTTTACCTTTTACTTTGAGGCATTATTTAGAAATTGCTGATTTATGTGGAATTTGTGATAAAAATCCAGTAAAATTCAATGAAATGAAACTCGAGGTAAGAGAAGTAGATGCTAGTGGACGTGTATGAAGTAAAGGATCAAGCTGAACTCGGCCTTCTTTCCGAACAACAAAAGAAGACGCCACAGTATAAAAAGCTTCAGCAATTTGTTTCAAAATATTCCACCCAATTGAGCTTTTGGAGAAGGAAAGTTACCAAAGTACCCTTACATATTGTTTCCTAATTTATAAAGTAATAAAATTAGAAAATTCTGTAGCCTGCATGTTATGTATATGACATCCAACCTGTGAAACACATGAACGCAGCCATGATAACCACAAGCACTAAAAATCTTTTGATTCAATCACCAGATATGGCTGCTCATGCATTGTGATGTTCTTAAGCAGTGTATATTATTTTATGTTCAAATCAACTAATTGTTTTTTAGTTCTTTTGATCATCACGACAGATTACATCTATTGAATGAGTTGGATATCATATAAATAGCATGTGGGCCCGTAATTCTCCATTTTCTCACTTTCTAAAGAAAAAAAAGTGTACTATGGGCATTATGTAATTTCACCTCTCAAGAAAAATTTCAAGGGCATTTTGGTTCCAGCATTATTTGGTAAAACCCTAGTTCCTTAGAAATTTTACCATAAAAATCCCAAAAATTTACTCAGAAAGAGTATGGTGACATACTTTACTGCTGAGGGAAAGTATCATGCTATGACTTCTACCAAGCTTGAGACCCTGCGGTTGCAATGATTATTTTAAGAGGTAGGTATTCATCTATTCTCTTCAAAAACTATGATCTGTGACAGTGAAGTATTAGTCCAATTGCCTACAATTCTAGTTTCATTAATAGACTAAAGATTGAGTTTTATTGTCCTTTTATTTGACGTCACCTTAGCTGTAGGACTATTATTTTAAAATTTCTCTCCAACACATTGCAATTTAATGATGTTGGATTTAGGCCTATTGGGCCCACTTGTAGGGAGCCATTGACAGGTGACCCTTGTACAGTTAACACTCTGAAACATTTAGTTGAACATTCTTTTTTCCAACACACTTCTCTAAACATCTAAATTCAAACAAAAGAGGATAAGGAAAAAGGAAAGAGATCATATGTAATAGGGATAAGCCTATGATATCCAAACTCTCATTCCTCTCGATTTTCCTCGGTAAATGCATCTCATCTGATGGCCTCTTTGTTTCACCATTTACCATGGTAAATGCAGGTAAATGGGTAATAATTATTCACCAGGGAAAATTGATGTAGGCAAGGGCTTTAAGGTTGACAGTTTCCCAAAAATTAAGGTGGAAAAAATAAAATATGCAAAATCAATGGGGCCCATCATGATGATTGTGTCTGATCCATGCCGTCCAGCATTTTTATTAGGTCATTTTAAGGCATGAGTCTAAAAATGAGGTAAATCCAAAGCACATGTTGACCACACCACACATTACAGTGGGAACTGAAGACCTACCATTGAAAACTTCTTAGGGGGCACAAAAGTGTTGGACCAAGCTGATAGTTGTGTTTATGGTTCATCCATGTCTTTCTGGTCTTACGAATAGGTTGGATTATAGATACACATCAATATAGGCACAACATAAATTTTCACTTTTAACTATGGATGTTATTATCCCCTTGTTTACAATGGTGTGGTGCACTTGAGCATACAATCTGCCTCACTTTCAGGCTCATGCCCTAAAATGAGCTAGTAAAATGAATGGATGGCATGGATCAAATATATACATCACGGTGGGACCCACCAACTTTACGTAGCTAATCGGTATAATACAATCCCCTTTTTAAGAGCATATTTACCTAATGAATTCCATCTCTCCTCAAACGAAGATTAATTAAAAGTAATCATTATCTATTTACCAACATTTACTATGGTAAATGGTTAAACAAATAGGCCCTAAGAGATTATCAGAGAGAAAATTGGTATAGGAATAAATTAGAGGAAATACCCTTTGTCCATTAGGCCGCCTCTAAATGATTTAAACTATTGATTGTGTTTGATAGTCATCCTAACTGTAGGATTAGAGGCGTGATTAGATCATTTCCACCCCCCGCAGTAGTTAGGTGGATCGCTAGACGTGGATCATATTTTATCTTCAGCCTAGTACATAGGTTCCTAAGATCATGCAGATATTGTTAGATCCCATGGACCCGTGCTCGTCTAGGCATCTAAACTAATTTCTTTGCCAAACCTCACCCGCCCAGTGGTTCACATCTAATTTCTTCTAAAGAAACTCTTGGTGCTTCTGGCTGCCAAATCACGAATTTGAGAGGTGTAGTGTTAGCCATAAATATATATCTTGCTTGCTGACACACTTTCCATCATAGGATAGGATAGTTTCTTGATTCATTGACAGATACACATATTTGTATAGATGTAAAGTATCAATGAATATGCATCTTAATTTATCCATGACCTACTCCTGTTTACACAATAATAAGAGAATTATATGGTTGTTTTCCCTTATATAGCTTAACCAGAGGATGGCTCACTATTTTGATGTTTCGTATGTCCCTTAGTTTGGAATTAGATAGATGATTTGTAGGTATGCATACCTGATATTGGATTTGGTTGTCCCCAGTACTAGCTTTCGAATGTTGAGAACAGGAATGAGGTCGAGAATCGCCTTCTCTATGACATTACTCTCTATAAGAGCAGTGTCCACTTTTACCTGTCATTTTTTTCAAAAAAAATATCATGGACATCAGTAATATGGACATTAGACAATGGAATAGACAGATTGAGTGTACCCCTCACCTATTGGAGAAATCCTATGAGGTGTACGGATGGTCCAAACAACTAATTTTCAACATGATTTCGACCATTCAACTGGTGGGCCATCATTACAATGTGTGCATGGATGCATATACATTATATAGAGAGTGAAGAGGCAATTCACATAATATGTCTGAAAGGCCTGAACAGCTTGTTGAGGACCCACCCACTATCAGTTGTCTGTAAGTAAGCCCTAGGGGCCCATATCAAACAATGTCAGCGGCAACTGTGAACATGCAGTGCCCTGATATATCATGGGATTGGTACCCACGTAGAAAGTGATGGTTGATACACGGGCAACTTAGAAATTGTAGACGTGGCATACATTTACTTAAATTTGCAGGACAAACCATAGGTAACATAATTTAAAAACTCAAATTGGTCTACTCAAAGGCTGAATGTTTAGTAAATAAATTAAGAATGACATTTCACCATGAATAGATGCTTAGAATTGAATGACTAGAAAATAGGTATAAAAAAATAAAACTAAAAAATGAAATCATATATGTGTGTGGGGACATTGCTGCCTTATCTCATTCTTCTATCTTTTAATTTAAAAACAAAGTTAACTTTGTGAGTGACTCAATTTGAATCATTTGGAGTTGTGCCAAGACAGCCAAGTAGGCAGGTCAACTCAAAAAGCTACGGTGAGTCTGAATGGAGTTAAGTTTGGCAACTATCCATAGAGGGGTCTCAATGCATGGCTGATCAGTGGTGCGTTTCAACACTAAAGTCCTAGGTTTGAGCACCCATGTGGGGTGTGTGTAAAAAACAAAAAACAAAAAAAGTTTGATAGAGAATTGACTTGATTTCTGGCCGAGTTGAGTTGACTCAGCCAAGTTTTGAGTCAAATAACTCGGTTTTAGAACTACCATTGGCCATTATCTAAAAGGTAGAATGGCTGAGCAATCCTTACATTGGACAAATAGAGTTTGTTTGTTGTATTCAGACCATTGAATATTGTTCTTTCTTCAATTCAATGTCCATAAATTAACCAGTTTTGAAATCAAATCAATGTAATTTTTTTTTTCATTTATCAGCCATCTAATTAGGACTCACGATTCGAACGGTTTTACTTAAACCACTTGTGCAATACGCATGTAATTTCCAACGCCCACCTATCAAGCATCACACTCTGCCAGAGTATTAAAGTTTTTGTCAACTCGGCCACATCCAACTATTGGGTGGGCCTGTCAAAAATGGATGGTTAGAAAATGATTAGGTGTGTCCCACCTAATGAACTGACCTTGATTTTTGGGCCGGGGAATATTCAAAGTGGCCGGTTTCGCCTCAACATCTCAATTTCCTCTTTAAGTAGTGCTAACGAATGTTACCTTGGAAGCAACGCACAGATTTAAGAACTTCTGGAGCATGACTCGCCTCTTGTCTCGTTCTTGGCTCAAGTAACTCTCCACCTGTGCTGGTGAAACTTGGTTCCTGGGCAGCTTTCCCACTGCTCACATATAAAATACATAAAATGGTTGAAGAGGCACTGAAAGAGTATATTCCTAGTATACTAGTATGTGCAGGTAGGGCAGGTAGTGTGGTCATCTAGACAGTTGATCTGATACCCCCATTGCAGAGGGGCAATGCCCAAAAAAAAATATTCAAATTTGGAAGACCTTAACCATAATCCTAGCCATCTAAACTCTATCATTTCACCCATTAGACGTGAATGTTTCTATATTTGATTCCTCAACCGCTTATTTGAAAGGTAACATTCCAAGAGTTAGGATCATGGTTTTAAATAGTGTCCGATACCTAATGCATTGACCAATACGTGTTAGTTGTCACCGGAGTTAAGTTGGCCTAAAGTGTTGAATTTGAGCCTAATGCATTGGCCAATATGGGTTCGGGTACTTGCCTCATTGGTAGACTCTGCGGAGTTTCAACAAGGGGTCTCGGTTTCAAACCCCATTAGTAGTGAAATATCCATGCTGCTGACAGAGCGCCAGTGGATGCGTTGCAGTTGAGAGAGGATTATGATAAAACATTTTCAAATTATTTTTCAAAATCTCTTTTCTTGAAATTCAAATTCAAATGAGAGAGGATTATGATAAAAGAGTGAAATCAAATATAATATGGATATGCCTTATTCATTCAAATTCCTCCGAATCATTTGGATTCCTCCCTTTATAAAAGGAGAGGCATTCACTGGTTAAATGCATCCCAGTTGAGAGATTCTCTAGAAAGACAATCGAGAGAGGAATAACATCTGTTGTCCATGCTCCCTATAAACAATCTACGTTGTTGATGTGTTCAGTGAGTGAGTGAGTGAGTGAGTGTGCGTGTTTGTGTGTGTGTGATGATGATGATGATGATGATGATGATGCATTTCTTCCTTTATCTAGTATGCTGAAATAACCGATTTTATCTAAATTTATAAAATGTTACATGAAGTTAGGTACATTGAAAATGATCGTATAACAAGAGTATCTTGATCTAGTCTGTTAAGTTCCTTATACATAGTTAATATATCATTTTATGAATATTGCGTGTAAAGAAAACCTATAGAAAACTATATTTTTTATTCTATTATAATATATTATGAATTTGTGAACCCTTAAACATATGTTCTAGAAGTGAATGTCACTTTCATTGACAATTGCTAGTGCTATGAATATGCATATTCTATTTCATACAAATATGAGGCCTTGATGTTGAAAATTAACTAACGAAAATGATTAAAATCCTAGTATCTAAAGAGAAAGTAACCAGCCTCTTCATCTTATATACATGCCTTGACTTGAAAACATAAGTGAAAATACATTTCACCATTGGAAAAATGCACATCACTTAAAGTTAAGATGATGAACTATAAATCCCACAAATTCCACCTTAATCGCACATCACCATTTTGCTTTCTTAGACTACATCCCTCCAAAACACATGGCAACACCATTAACCTTCTCTCCACTAGAAACATGGATCTTCTTCTTTTCGCAACTAATCAATCATAAGAGAACAAGCTTTCCGTGACTAGGTCATCATAGACAAAACATTGAACACCTTATATATCTTTTATTTTCCACCATTAACCCATCGCAAGTGTTGACGTAATTCAATCAAACATGAGGCCACACGTGTGATCGAGGACCTGTATTTAGATTTCATGTGTGGTTAAGATATGCAGGCGTGCTAAAGTCGTACATGACTCAATGTTTGATTGAACATCGGTGCCCCTCGCATTGAGTCAAACTGATTAAAGATTGGCCTGAAGGATCCAGCTACCTCGCACCCACTAGTTGTAGCAGCGATCAGGCGATTTCCAAAAGGGTATGGGTTAGTCCTTCCTTGTGGATTTTTTTTTCCTTGTGTTTAAGGATTTATTCTTTCACCGATGAAAGTGATAAATTTCTCAAAAAAATGAAGACGAACTAATAAATAAAAGAAAAGCCAAATAATGTTGATTTTATTAATATTTGAATATGTGACTCATTACAATCGACAAAGTATCGAAAATAACCTAGATAGATAAATAAATTAACGAGAGATATTAAATACTTGATCCGACTGTGAGAACAAATGATTAAAGTGAATGGTAACAAGATGTGACCAGAGAGGTGTAGCCTAAGTAAGAACTTAGTTGATTCGAATTGAAAAACTTAGGGTTATAGACATTTAATCTAATCTTATGGTATTGTACGGTTCACACTGGACAATAGCGATCTATGTTAAGTCTAGGCTATACTATGCTAAGATAAGCGAAAGATAAATGTAATGTAAAAAAGATAGATTTTTGTTTGGCATGGGGCCTCGAGCACTTCATTGCATGCTCTTTTTATAGATTGTCAAGGCAGCAAAACCCTTGATGGGTTTCCTTGCTGATCCTAGATCCTCTGTTTTTGTGGCATGTATTTCGAATAGGGCATCTCCAGATAAATCTGAAATTGTTGGCACTTCAGGTCTTCTTCTCATACGCAGTTAATCCCCTTTAAGGAAACAACTGCATCTAGATTTGGGATCAGTCATGAAGTTCTTCTACCATTGATCCGAGACCTCAAATCAATCATGGTCATACATTGTCTGATCAAACCACCTCTTGCATTTACCTTGAAATCTTGATCCCTGGTCATGGTATTGGATGGGCTGGATCCAACTAATACTGATCATGTTATTCCATCGTGTCCTATCCGATCAACAAACTAGTGGAACCCGATCTTCTTCAAGCTCTTCCATTCTATTAATTCTGACTATCGTATGGAACGGGACCCAATTAAGATCTAACTGTTTTCTCTTGATTTCGGTTTGAGATCGTACCCTAGTGTGCTTGGACGTCGATCTGATCTTCGAATATTTGGAATCTCGGTGATTGTAGGAAACTCTCCGAACATCTCTTGGAAGATCTCACACTTTAGAAGGATTGTGAAATACAACGTTACTGAGTGTTTCAGAACTAAATCCATGATAGAATTCAATATTTGGATGGGTCTTTATAGACCTGCCAGACACGATGCTTCATTAATTGGCTTACTAATCATGACTACATGGCATGCGGCAATTCGCTCCTCAAAAAACATGCGTAAGGGTCACTACATTAATAACAAAATGTGTATCGCTGAAGGAAGATCATTTGTTGATACTCTTTGTAGTGTCAACACATGGCAACTTTCCATTGGTCTATATTAGGTTATCGAAAATGGGTGTAAACAGCAAGATATTGTCTTATGACTACACCATCATAAACAAAACATCGCATACCTTATTGACCTTACATATATTTCTAGAAAAGCCCAAGATAAGCTATGAGAAATCTCTTCTTTAGAAGGGATCCAGATCTTAAAAAACCCATCAAGCTCTCATATCCTGAATCATCCATTCTTACCACTTGTAACTCCACTTCAATCCTACAACGAAAATCTTTACCTTTGTTCTTCCACTGAAAATAAAAAAAGATTAAAACCATAAACATCACCATAAAGCTCTGATACTATATTTCAAAAAACAAAACAAGCGCACCATCACTTCTACTATGTTTGTAGGCCATTTTGTAAAGACAATGTGACATATCCATCTCCACTCTTGATAAGAAACTCTTGGAGAAAATCTTCCTAAAAGAAGCCCTCTCCTTCTCTCCTCTCAATCTTACTAGTACAAGTAAAACTCATCAAACTCTAAAAAAATACTCATCATTTCATCCTACATGACATGGCTTAACTTGAAAAGACAAGTGAAAAACATCTTTAGTCTTAGAAAAATGCACATTACATAAAGTCAAGGTGAAAGGTGATTGCCCCCAATACTGATTCGGATTAACTACTAAATTAGCCCTTTTTGTTGACCTCGTCAACAAAAGCGCACTACTGTAGCAGGAAGATATCTTTTTGGCCTAGGAGTACTGTTCACTGGGTTTTTCAGACCATTTTGCCCCTTATACCTTTTCAGATAGCACAACGGTTGAGTGACCTGCAAGCTAAAGTCAGTTTCGACCTAATCGAGGGAGTAGGTCCCGACAAAGAGTGAAAGGGCCTCCCATGCAAGACAAGATCTGTTCATTTGAACTGGCCACCCTTGGAACCTCAGGTGGGACCTTATCAGATTACCAAGCAGCCCCTCGATGGCCTATAAAAGTACCAATAGTCTATATTAATTTCAGTGTTGTTTCCTTCACTGTGGTCTACTTGTGTTGAGTTTCGCCCTTAATTTTTTGCCCATACAATGAAATTAAAACCCTCATCATCTAAATGTGGTGGATCTTCCTCTAGACTAACAGTGGGCCACAAAAAACCCAACTTAGGCACTTACAAGATGTTGGGCCAGCCGCATCGGCCCAAAAAAATTGTTTCCTTTTCTTCATTTCATCTTCTTCCAAGTAACACACCACGACGATAGGGGGTGCGGGGTGGTACCCCCCCACTAATCAAAGTCGGGGGGGGGTTCACCCTTGGTGACGGTGAGGTGAGTTCACCCCTGGTGACCAAGTCAACAAGAGTGCGCTACTATAAAACTCATAAAAACGAAGTCCAATCGCTATAAAAAAAAAAAAAAAACACATTATTGATCCATTATATTTCGATATTTCATAGTCGAGCATATTAATTCGATCAAATTTAGTCAATTCAGTAATCTTGTATTGTAACGGAAGAGGGAGAGACAATTATCAATAAGAGAGTGAGAGGGAGATGGTTTAATGACATCCATGGATCGTAGATGAGAACCTTGGATTGTAGCTGGGCGACTTGGTTCGCAACTAACAACTGTAGATCGCATATGTGTGAAGTGGATCACACTACGATCCACTTCACACAAATGCAATTCATAGTTGCCAGCTGCGATCCATGTCGCCCAGCTGTCATCCATGACTCCCAACTATGATCCATGGCTCCCATCTATGATCCATAGCTGTCAACTGTGATCCACAATTACCAGTTATGATTCATGTAGCCCATCTATGATCCATAGTTCCCAACTACGATCCACAGTTGTTAGATGCGATTCATGTCGCCCAACTACAATCTATGGCTCCCGGCTGCGATCCACTTCACCCATATGTGATCCACTTCACACACTTGCGATCCACATTTTTCGGCTGCGATCCATAATTTTCAACTGCAATACATGGCTCCCAGCTGCAATCCATGGCTCCCAGCCGCGATCCACTTCACACATCTGCAAATCCTTAATTGCCAGTTGCAATCCACCTTTATCAGCTGTGATTTATGTCGCCCAGCTAAGATCCATGGCTCCTAACTATAATATATGACTATCATCTACGATCCACTTCACATATCTAGGATCCACAATTGCCAACTGCTATCCATGGCTCCCAGCTGCAATCCATGATCCCCCTCACTTGGTGGTCTCTCGCTTGGTGGTCTCGTATAATGACTTGAAAGAAGACAGAAGGAAGAAAAGAAAATAAAATAAAAAAACCCATTTTTGGCTTATACGATAAGCTCCCATACTGTAAGTGCCTTAGTTGGCTTTTATGTGACTCACTTACTAGTATGGAAAAAGATCCCCAACATCTAGAGGATAGGGGTTTTAATTTCATAACATGTCCAAAAGCTAAGGGCGAAACTCAACACAGGTGGACCATAATGAAGAAAATAGTACTGTAATTAATGTAGACTTTTGGTACTTTCATAGGCCACCAAAGGGATGCATAGTAATCTTGTAAGGTCTCACTTAGGGTTCAAGAGTGACCAGTTCAAATGAACGGATCTGATGTTGTATGGGAGACCCTTTCACTCTTTATTGAGACCCACTTCTTCGATTGGGACGATATTGACTTTAGCTTACGAGTCACTCAACTATCATACCGTCTGAAAAAAGTACGAGTAACAAAATGGTTCAAAATATTCAGCGAACAGTGCTCCAAGGCCAAAGAGATATCTTACTGCTATAATAGCGTGCTTTTGTTGACCGAGTCAATAGAAAGGGTCAATTTAGTCGTTAATTTCTTCCACATGACGCGGGTCCACACATGTGAGCTTTCCATCCAATTAGATATAATGGTCATATATTATGCATGAAAAGCCAAAGAAATTTCGATCATCTAGCCCACAATCTCCCCAATAATAGTTTAAACAATTCTTTTTTCAACCGTTCACGTGCAGGTGTGAAATCTGATTCCTAGGTTGGAAGATCTACTGCAGGTGTGAAACGGTCCACAAAATTCTTTTCAATCGACTTAACCTGTAATTTTCTTTTACTGGGCCACACACACGATTTGGATGATAAGAGTTGGCATACATGCGACGGGTGGACGAGCTGCCACAGTTTAGTAATCCGTAAAGAACGCACGCCCGACTATTGCCGCTAAAAGATTCGCTTTGGTAAATGACAGAAATACCCCTGCCGATCATCCGTCATGCTACGTTGTCTCCTTCCACACATGCATTTGACCCGCAACAACCGGTTGAAAAATATAAAAATTTTGATGCTCTGGCAGAGTGTGATGGATGATACACAGGCACTTAAAAATTAAGTAAAAAATGCCATTTTTAATATAATTAGACAAATCAAACCGTCCATACTATGGTATAGATGCATCATGAACCAAACATTAATCTTATTTAACATTTCACTATGGGATTGGGGGATATCTATTGGACGGTTATAGATTGTCCTATTTCCCCAAGAAATTGTGGAAGAATCATAGTCTAGGATTATTCAATTAGTCAAATATTTAAATTCATAGTTGGAAATTGTGGGAAGCATAATCTAGTCGGTTTTATTTGATTTTTCATCTGCCATGTTTACAACTTCTAGGTGCCTGCGTATCAAGCGTCATACTCAGACTGAGTACCATATAAGTCGCCGTTGAAAAGTCACATGTTGAACAGGTGTAGGTGAAGGGACTAATATTTTAGAGAGCAAAAATTTATACTCTGGTAGAGTGTGATTTACAATACGCATGCACTGACAAAGTACTTAAAATTTGCAAATATGACAAAATTAAAACCATTTAAATTATGTTTACCCTAGATTGAATTAACATTAACTGAAAATACGCTGGATTTTTTTATCTAACTATCAGATTAATGAACATTTATTTGGACGACTAAGAATGATAAATATCTGATGGCTTACTTCCACGAACAAGTGTCTGAGAATCAGAGGTTTGGATCTTTCAACCAATCTGATGATGGAAGGTAATTTACCTAGAGTGGACTCCACAATTTAATCGGTTTAATTGAGTGATTATATGCCACGTGTAACATTTGTAAGTGCCTGCGTATCAATATGCAGCCAGAGTATCAAATAACTCCCCAGTACTGTATACAACGCGAAGGCGGAAAGGTTTTTCCTCACTTTTCGGTCTTCATTGTCTACAAGTGACCTCACCGTTCAGTGATCCTAACCGTTGATATTATGGGACCCATCGGCAATGACCGATGTATAAAAAAGAAATCAAAATTGGGGCATCATTTCCGAATGATATTTAGCATTTTTGTTTGTTGGACGTGGACCGTCATTCTCTCTCTTAGAGGTGTATTCATTTATTGGCTATTAAAGAGTTAGGATTCATCCAATCCTGGATGTTTCTGGTTCATGGGCCATCTACATAGGGGCTTAGTGTATGAGCTGTTCGAATTGTTGGGTCATGTGCACCATTTGATAGTCTAAATAATATGTGAAACTTTCCAGCTTGAGCATTGTATGATAACTCTTAGAATAGACTACGGTGACGTTTACCGACGTTTTTCTAACTTGTAGCAGACATGTACGACTATCCACACCGACCAGATTGTGACGCATACTGTGGATCGATAGAGGTTCTAAAATCGCACTGAGTGATGAATCCTGACCTTTCAAATTGTTGTCTATCAAATGGATGGTTGAAAGTAAAATATTGAGTGGTCCAGAGTCACAATAACTATTGAACATTAGAATGCATTTGATTTGTTTTTGGGTTATATACGCTCCATCATAATCGGGTCAGTGATCTGGACGGTCTGGATTGACTTACAATTATGCCGTGTGCGGCTCGGGAATTGGGTTCGATCCCAGCCACCCGGACCAAAAGAAGGAAAAGAGGAATGCGATCAGCAGCACACAAGCCTTTCACACGGCTGATGTGTCACACGTGTGAAACATCTCATGCGTCCATCAGGTCGGAGTATTCTTTTGCCTGAAAATTAGGCAGATCAACTCACAAGATGGGCCACACTTGTACATAAAACTGGACAGCCAGGATTATAGTTTTGAAATTTGCTGGCTTGACCCGAACTCAACCGGGTCAACTCGACTCAGCGAGATTTAGAGCTCAACCAATTCACCACGCATTGCAAAGCTGCTCATAAATCCTATTTTATATTATCAGAGTTGCTCTAGTGCTCTCATAGAGCTGTGGCATTAGGACACTTAGACAGTCCAATCCATTGATCTAGACCGTTCATTAGGTTTAGTGCACATTTCATGGGATACCATGCATACATTATTCCTATTCGACAAATATGAACCATTTGATCGACGGTCTTTAACATGGACAGTCAAGATAATTTATACAAAAACAGGTCCAATCAACAGATCGATCCCTCTATTTGTTAGGGTCTATCAAGGATTGCTTATGATTCCAAAGAATCACTTACGGTTTTTATATATTTTTTGGGTAACACAAATGTACGACTCAGAGTCCAGCTGAGTCGAGTCAACTGGAAGACTCGAAGACGAGTCTATAGTTGACTTCACTGGGCATTTACTCGTGTTCGAGTTGACTCGGCTGGACAATGATTCGAGTTGAGCTCTTGGATTATTGAACTATGGTCAGGAAAACCAACCATACAAATTCAATATACGAGTATAACACAACAAGCGAATCGGGTGAATTCCAGGTGAAGTGAACGACCCAGATCTCAAACACGTGTAACATGCCAGATTGTGGGTCCCACGTTTTCGGCAAGTGCAGGTGTTATAGACTGAAAATAGCATTCCAAGTGGGGGGAAAATGGGGAAGAGAACTCAGCTTACATGGAGTAGGAATGTGCTGCACCTCAGGGAAGACATGAACAAGGTAAACGAACGTCGCCGGCGTAACGTCGTTCTTCAGAGTCCACACGAGCGCGTCCATGCTCGAGCTGCTCTTCCCGACTGCGACGTAGACGTCCTCCTCCACGACTCCTTCCACCGGCATCGGAATCCGATACTGGGACTCCGATGGCTCATTCGGATTCTCTTCTTCTATTTCGCTTATAGTGCATGTGTTGTTGCTGGTGGAAGTTCCAAACTCCACGCCGGAGCCATCATCGGAGTGGCCGGCACGTTCCATGTCTCCGTCACCGTCGGATCTTGAGCCACTTCCGATGAATTCTACGGCCGAGATTTTAGAAATTGTCTTTGAGGACGGTCTTATTTCTGTGGTCAGATGTCTTGCAGTCTGCAAGAAGGGTACAAGCAGAGAAGAAACAGGCTGGGTATCTTTCTAGATTGACTTGGGCAGCCCGCATGACCCATCATATCTTATAGGCGTATGGTATATTTCTTCTTTTTGAATAAGTGGGGTCCACTTTTTAGTGATCTAAACCGTTGATATTATGAACCCCACCACACAGGATTGATGTACTTACAATTTACTACAGATCAGAGGGAGGCTGACAAATAAACGGTTAGGAAAGGATATATGCGATTTCATTGGTCAAATAATGAAAGAACGATTTTCCTACAGTTGGGATATTTCAATAGAGTGTAATTTTTCTCATTGCCACAAATGGTGAGTTCTCCATTATATCAACGGTTTAGATCAAGTAATCTTGGGCATCACTTGTACAAACTGATGGTTCGATTGTATACAATCTTCAGTGGGAGCATTGCATAATACTTCTATCTTGTATGTCTTTAGGGCGAAATGCAATTACTTTGCAGATACGGAAATGTACACGTGTCATACATGGACCAGATAAAAACCAGACGCGGTTTGCGTCCAATCCTGGTCGGACCTTTAAGCGTCCGATCAGATCTGTGTGGGGTTTCATAATGATGTATCGGGTTATCCACTCCGTCCATCGTCTTCCTAAGATCATACTAAGATATAGATCAGAAATTTAGAAAGATTCAACTCTGTAGTACACCACACCAGAGATGACTATTGCATTTATTGCTTGTGCATTAAATGTGCATTAATGCAACCAATCTTACTATTTGGTGTGGTTGGACCGTTGGATCTTTCTAATTTTTTGATCCATTACTTAACATAATCTTAGAAAGGGGATGGACGGAGTAGATAACCAGTTATATCACGGTGGGCCCCTACACAGATCTGGTAGGACGCAATCCGCGTCGTTCAAAACGAAGCTTGGACAATCCTATACCTTTCTGCTAGCGTACAAAGACACCAGAAGACAAAAGCCAATAATCATTCACAAAGGGTTAAAAGGTCCATTTATTACATGGTTTAGGATGCTTTTATTAGGATTTCTGCAGCAAAACTCCACAAGGATTAGTCATTTTAATAAATAATGCCTCCCAATTATTCAAGCATACACCACTAAAGTGTTTTCAATTAATTTTCCTCTATAAACTCAAGAACTGTGGGACCCACATGTCATGTGCATGACATCTGAACCATCCAACATATGCACCCCTTCATGATGATCAGATAAGCAAAAAATACGGCCAATCAAATCATTAGGTGGGTTACACAGGAATTTGGATATTTTTGGTGGCGTACATTGTTTTTTAAAGTGTGGCCCACCTTATGATTGGATTGTCCAGATTTTTGGATTGCCTCGTTATCAAGGTGGTTTGCATTTATTGGATGGGTTGGATGTCATCCACATACCATGCCGCCCCACAATTCTCAACTTTACCAATTTTTAAAGAAAATTATAAAGGTTATTTTAATCATTTTATCCCTCAGAAAAGCATTTTTCATTAGTCAAGGCACAATTTGGTAAAATCAGAATTATGGAGGACTTTTGAGGTAAAATCCCGTATTGTACTCATGGAAATGACTACGCAAGTATCCAAGACTGACAGTGTGGGCAAACCACGAACTGATCAGGTCCAGTCATAGAATAGGACCTAACATGGATGGCTTATGTATCGAAAATCACACCTGTTCAACAGTCTCATCCATTCTGCATGAAACAATAAAGTAATGTGTAAAAATAAAATATTAATGGTCAATAACTGTAGAGAGAATTGCAGCTCCACAGTATTTTCTAAAAATTGTAATCGATTCCCCCTTTGATTGGGATTATTGCGATTATCACCTTTTGCCACTGATGTTTCAGGAATTTGCACCAAATGATAAAAATTGCCTTGTATTATGTGCTTGTTTCAGGGATTTTTTCCATACAATAGTATGCTTTTTTGGAATATGGACAAAAAGCTGCTTACTTTTAAAGTATTTATATAAAGCTGCCTGCTTACTTTTGAAGTATTTATATAAAACTGCCCTGCTTTTTTTACCGTTAATTAAGAAACCGTATGCAGGAAAGCTGTCTGCCTTAGTTTTGCTTACGGTTTGAGTGTTTTGATACTGACGAACACCACGCGACCCTGTGATATTATAGGTAGGGGCGCCTACCATTAGGCTTTCAAAAATCTACCTTGTCCACATGGTGCCTCAAGGCAAGTTGAGGCCTTAATGACACAAGGGGATATGTGGTAGGTCGATCACCGTCTCCCTAACCGAGCGTTCTCAAATCCACGAGAAGAAAATAAAAGAAAAAATTAAAGAAAATAAATTTCGAATAATTGATTTATTGATAATTGAATGAATAATAACGAAATTACAATACATATAAATAGGAAATTAAACCCTAGGTAAAGTATCAGAATCCAACTCCAACTTAAACTCCTAGAAAACGCAACTTACTATAAATAGTAAACTTACTATTTATAGAAGTCGTTCAATCCTACTAGAACTCTTGGTTTTCGGCCAAAAATAGAAAGTTTTCAAACGGCCTCAACCACGTTGTTCTACTAAATATTCTAAGCCCTTTTCATGTTGGACACTAACTCTAAAGCCCTACAGATGCAAAGTTATGATCGAATTAAAACTTACTATAAATAGTAAAACTGAAAATAAACTAGCCTAATGACCGTCGATACGGTCGATTCTCGCGATTCCGGCTTGGGCAACCCGACGTAGCGGGTTGGTTGGCTAAAGTAGCTCGAGCTACCCCAAATTGATATATTATACGTCCCGTAACTCATTTCGGATTGTGAGATACGACCGATTTACGGTCCTGACGGTCCAGATCACTTTCGACCCCGAACGGTCTTCTTTTGCTCCATCTAGGCCATGAAATAATCAGCGACCCGTTCTACATCACTTAAGCAAGTATCAAAATGAGGCCTTTCTTATTTAAAATATTAATAAAAATAATATTAATTAAAAATAATAATTATATATAAATACTATGAAAAAATGATAAACTATAATATATTTAGTTGTTGGATAAGGTTTTTTCCAATTACTAAAAACCATCGGATGAGCGCATGCATAAAAATAAAGGGTATCGGAGCCCATATCTGTCGACTTTGATACCGAGATATCATTGTTATACCCTATTTTCTGGCCGACCTTGGAGGAGTCGGTTAGAAGCAAGAGAGCGGCTGAATTCAGGGCCGATTGCCTTTTAGAACTAGGAGATCGGTCGAATTCAGCAATCGATTGTCGTTTGAGAACCAGGAGATTAGCCAATTTCAGTGACCGATTACCGTCTTGCATGCAAGACAATGGCCAATTTCAGCGGCCGATTGTCATTTTACAATGAGGACAACGACCGATTGTGGTCTACATCTTTGGAGTAGTGGCCGATTGCCATTCGCACTTCGGGACAACAACCAATTGCCATTTCAGGCAAATCTAAAACTAAAGTGGGTTATAAGACAAGAAACAGTGTACACCTTTGAAACATTAGTGGGAAATTCAAAAGTTTGGATCATGGTGATATTTTGTGTTTTCTGTTCATCTTAATATGAATAACCTTATGAATGGTATGGATGGCGTGGATTTCTCACAAATATCGTGCTGGCCTCACCTAGTTTCATCACGTATAAGTTCCTACAAAAGGCTTCTGCATGTGATCCACGTGTCAATAGAAGAAAATGAAGAAGTCTCTGAAAGGCTATAACTACCCAATGTGGAGAGTGGTAAGTCCCACACGCGGTTATCAATACATGTGTTAGGAAGAGAAATAAAGTGGTGAAACAGTTATTGTAACCGTTCATTGGGGAAAGCATCCAGATGATGGATTGAAGTCTTTAAATAGCAAGGAGATTAGAGAAGCAAAAGGGCCCAACACCAACAAAACCAACTCAAACTATCTCTCAAATTATCATGCTTCTTAGCATATTGCCAATTAAATTCCTTAGTGTAATCAACATCTCTATCTTTAGTTTTGTCTTTACTAGCATTGCCATGCTTTTCGTACTCATTAGCATTAGTGGCGTAGTTGCTACGTACACACCAGTTAGCAATTGTAGTTGTACTTGGAGTGTATGCATATACACTGGATTCTCTCTAAAGAAATATCTTACAAAAAAGGAGTTTTACATCACATTTCACACGGTTGACTGTGATTATTCCTTTTTTTATTTGCATCATTATTTTTAATTATGTGTTGAAAAGTCTTCATACAGAAGGCAAATATGTAACCCATCTTTGGAGAACAAACCCTACCCTCTAAATATCCCTGATCTTTATCAAATAACTATGAGAGTGGCTGAATAGGCTACCGATCTTTAAAGATCTCTGTTATATACAACTGACTATAGCATATCTGCCTATCTCAACGCTTGGGGTCATTGTTATTCAGTTTGAAATGAGCCACGCATTCGATTATGGCATGCCCGCAATCATTTCACACCTGTGACCGAAAAATCAAGGACAAAAATCATATCAACCACATCGGTGAGAAAATTTTGTATAGAAATTCAAAATTACTCACAAACATCACAGTAGGCCCACCTAACTTTCCATAGCAGGAAGTTCCTCTAAAAGGCTTTTGCAGGCAATCCACATCCGTTGGCAGTGAATTGCATGGGTGCGGTTTGGGAGAGCGGATTAGGTGAGACCCCAACCTCACCCAAGAGGGTGCAACCCTTACCGTAGGTTTACCATGGGTCCTGCTTAGATGTATGTGTATCCATGTTGCCCATCCGTTTTTCTAGATCATTTTATGACATTATTCAAAAAAATGTAACAGATTCAATTATCAGGTGGATCATGCCATAGGAAAAGAGTGTTGATTGACTGTTTATGGGCCAAAAAGTTTTGGATCAAGCTTATATTTATTTTTTCCCTTTCATCCAACCTTATGTGACCTTATCAACAGATTGGATGGTAAATAAACACCACGGAAACTTGAAACTTTAAAGTGAGCCCTAAGAAGTTTTTTTTTTTCCTTTCCTTTCTTTGAGTTAGTACATACATCCCACTATTACACACCCACAGCTTTGGGACAATGCTAGACTAAGTGAAGATAACCCCACACTGAGACCCAGGTATTGAATCCCATGATGGTATGGTCCACCTGATAATTGGATCTATTTAATTTTTGGAACAATGCCCTTAATATGATCTGAAAAGACGGATGGACGGCATGGATATATAATATATGCATCAAGGTGGGCCCCACGGTAATAACACCATGGTGTTGACATCAACAAGCTCTATGGGCCATCATGATGTATTTGTCATATCCACACCATTCATCAATTTCACAATATGATTTTAGGGCATTGTCAAAAAAATGAGATAGATCTAAAGCTCAAATGGACGATACCATAAAAAGCAGTTTGGGTTGAATATGTACCATTGAAAACTTCTTAGGGCCACAGAAGGTTTGGATCAATGTGATATTTGTTTTTTCCCATCATCTAAGTCTGTGTGACCTCATGAACATGAACATGTTGGATGACATATAAACATCTGGTGGGCCCTATGAAGGTTTCAACAGTAGGAATCATTGTCCCGGCTGCTTTCCATAATGTGGTCTTGGGATCTGCCTCATTTCTTGGAGTATGCCCTGAAATCATCTCATAAAATTGATGAATGGTGTGGTAACAAATACATATGAGGCCTCACTCGACCTGAGGCCTTAGGCGACTGCCTAAACTGCCTAGCGGTAAAGCCCAGCTTGCCTGTCCATCCGTTTTGGCAGCTCATGGTAGGATTTGATCTTAAAATGGAGGCAGATTCAAAGCTCAAGCAAACTGTGAGGAAGGAAATGCCTACTGTTGAAACCTTCTTGAGATCCACGGTGTTGTTTATATGCCATCAAAATAGGTCATAAGGTCATTCTCATTGGGATGAATTGAAGACACAAAGATGATAGCTTGATCCAAGACTTATGTGGGCCTTAAATTGACCTATCATGTGGTCAATACCAACTGTTTTCTATCGTGTGGCCTACTTGAGTTTTGGATCTACCTATTTGGGGCACCCCATAAAATGATATGGTAGAATTGTGGATGAGTGTTTGAATGATGGCGGTTCAATCTTCACCTTTTCGCGCCGTGTGACCTACTTAGGGCTCCTTTAGAATGCATTGGAATCCACAATTAAACCAGAACAAGGTGATTTTGAATCCTCGGTTGTTTTGGATCTACTTAATTTTAGGCCCCCAACATGATCTCGCAAAACAGATGAACAAGATGAATTTTTCGAAAACATAACAGTGGGCTGCACAACTGTTTCAAAGGGTGGGCATCCAACACCCACTATTTCTTGCCTGTGGCCCACTCAAGTTTTGGATTTAGCTCATTTTTTAGCCCAATCCCCAAAATGATCTGGCGAAACTAGTGGATAGAGTGCATTTGTCAGAAACATCGTAGTGGGCCTCATGAGTTTTTCAATAGGCATTCTTGAAACATTGGAACAGAGAGAGAGAGAGAGAGAGAGAGAGAGAGAGAGTCAATGATAAGGGAACAATATTAATTGTTTCCTTCTGCGTGGCCCACTTGAGTTTTAGATCTGCTTGATTTTTGTCCGTTGGTGAATGGGGTGGATTTCTTAGAAAACATCATGGTTGGACACAAGTGTTTCAACTATGGCCATTCAATCCTCATTGATTCGTATCTATGGCCCACTTGAGTTTTTCATCTGAGTCACTTTTGGCCCACCCCTTAAAATGATCTTGCAAAACTAGTTGATGGGGTAGATTCTTCACAAACATCACTGTGGGCTCATGAGTTTTTCAATGGATGTTCTTGGAACGTCTAGAATAGAGAGAGAGAGAGAGAGAGAGAGAGAGAGAGAGAGAGAGAGTGTGTTAAGGTGAACATTCGGTACTAAATACTTCCTGACACACTTGAGCTTTGGATCTGCCTAATGTTTTGACCCACCTCAAAGATGATCCGGAGAAACTAGTGAACAACATGGATTTCTTTGATACACACTGACAATTGCGATACTCACTGACCGTCGTCGATCACCGATATTCATTGATCGTCGTTGATCTTCACTGTCATAACTCTCTCTTTACATGTTCGATTTGGTTGATATTGTACTTGTTGGAAAGACAATTTGATGAACTTTTAGATGACTTTGAAATCACCTCATTTAGACACCATTTGATTGCCCAAAAGTGGGCCTAAAATTACTGTCGTTCATCGATACTCATTGTCGCTCGCATATCTGACGAAAACGTTTATAAATCCCTCATTACATGTTTGATTTGAGTGATCTTGAACTTGTTGAAAAGGTAATTCGATGAAATTTCAAATGACTTTGGAATTACCTTTTTTGGACATCATTTGACTACCCAAAAGTAGGCCCATTTTCATGGGATCTACAACCCATATAGAGTTATGACAGTTATGATCGTTCAGCTATTTCAACATTCTTCCATTACAACATTCATCCACTACAATATTCATCACATTTATCCATTACAACATTCTTTAATTTCAAAATTCATCCCCTTCAAAAGTTCTCACCTTTCATACATATAAAAAAAATTATAAAGGGAACCACTCTACCCTCTTCCCTTTCATAAACTCCCATCATTGATACCCATCAACCAAAAAAACAAAGAAAGCACTATTATCCTAACCTAAACCTACATTTGGCCGTCATAGCTTCTATGTCGGAGATTCTAGTCACAAATCTTCAAAAAAAAAAAAAAAAAAAAAAAAAACTCAAAAGCTTGCTGGAATGGAGGGTATGATGTCGAATGCATGCCGGAATCTCATCGAAGTGGGTCTCACAAAAGTGGCAATGGTCTTAACAGCCAAATAGCCTTTACCACGCAATGAACTTATCTATTTAACTAATTCCATGTCTATGTGGGGCCCATTAGATAGTCTTGAAGCAAATCCAAACTATCCACATGTATGATGTTTTAATTCACGTCATATGTCCAAGTTTGAGGGTAAAATTCATCACGGATAGACTACAGTGGAGGAAACAGTTTAGAATAACTCATAACATTAATGTAAGTGTGGGCTACAGAAAGCTCTAATTTTTTCTTTTTTTATATGACCCTATTGTCGGTTCACAACTATCGGTTTAAAGTCAATGGCTCATGTCAGTTGAGGGTGTGGCCCTAATAATTGGTTTAATGAGCCTACATCTTCATTCTCAAAAGGTCTTCTCAACTTTCGCGTTTTACTATAGCCGTATGAATGAAAGATGAGAGTCATTTTTGTCTGAGAAAAAGGCCAACCGTGAAGAGGCTAGAATAAAAAAGTAAATTAAAAAGATTAAAAAAAAAAAAAGAGGTTATGACAAAGGGATAACATCATAATGACATTATATATCAAATCATATATCAGGACTTTGTCGACTAATATCCCAATCTCTAGGCAATTTATCCATCACTTTCTTGCAGCATTTTCCACGGAATATTTGACTTTCATGCACATTCGTTTCCAACCGTTGCTTTGAAAGCTAATGGTGAAACGGATAGGATCGTCTGATCTCTGTGTATGTTCAACCATCTGCGATCCATATTAGTGCTAATTTCATGGATGGATCTGATTGATTGATCATCCTGCCACGTATTTTCTTGAAAGATAGCTCCATTAAACTCGGGACCTTTCACTCTACTGTTGATCAAAAGCTATCATTCATGAGAAACGGTCAGATACGTCATCCACACAAGGATCATCTCCTGGAATAAAAATTAGGCCGATGCAATTTATTATGTAGGCCACAGCAGTACACTGACTCATCTCATCAGCTGTCCATATATTTTGATGTTTGGCCACATAAATTAGTCGGTCGGCCTGATTCTCATATCATCCTCATGGTAGTTTTTTTTTTTTTTTTTTTTTTTTTTTTTTGACGTATAGGATATTTACACGTGCCATTTTTTTTTCAGGAAAGAGATTTATCGGTGCATCTTTTTGGTTACGGTCGATCTACAATTAAGTCAGCAATTTGAACGGTCAGGATTGCATTACGACTATAGCATGTCTATGTTTGAAGAGTCGCCACCATTTTTAAAAGGGAATTTTACATAATAGTACATCATTAATCCCGTATTTACATCCAAGTACCTTTTTAAATTATGTTTTCATCTAGATACCTCATTAATCCAGTTATTGTCAAAGGGTACCTTCTATTATTATTATTTTTAACTTCAATCATAATTTTGTCTCAAATGACTAAAATGCCTACCTAATTAAGTAAAGATGCGTATGGAAATTAAAAAGGTTCTGTTATCATTAATGAGATGAAAATTGTATAAGGAGCTATTGCTTGGTGTTATGTGGGTCTCATCATGATGCATGTGTTTTATCCACGCCGTCCATCTATTTTTCCATATCATTTTATGGCATGAACCCAAAAATGCGAATATACAAATGTCAAGTGGACTAGACCATAAGAACAATGGTGATTGAATGCCCACCATTAAAAGCTATCTAGGGCCCACTGTAATGTTTATTTTCCATCCCGTATGTTGATTAGGTCACACAGACCTGGATGAATAGAAAACAAAAGGTACAACTTCATCCAAAACTTTAGTGGCCACCAAAGAAGGATTTAATGGTGGTTGTTGAATTACCACTATTTCTTATGGTGTGGTCCATCATAGATTTGGATCTGCATCAGTTTCGGCTAATGCCATAAGATGATTTGAAAAAATGGATGGACGACGTGGATAAAACATATACATTATGTTGGGGCCCACATAGCATCGTATGTAAACCCATCAGTGGTGAAATATCCAAGCTGTTGACAGCACCACCAGTGGGTGTGTTGCGTGATTGACTGGGTGGGTGTGTTGTGTGATTGACTGGGTGGGTGGGTTGTAGGCTTGGCAAAGGTCGTGTTGAACTGTGTTTGTGTCATGTCGTGTTCGTGCCGTGTTAAAAATTTGCTCACCCAAACCCGACCCTGTTAACTAACAGGTAGAATCTAGAAACCCAAACCATTCATTAATTTAATGGGTTACCCGAAACCCAACCCTTTTAACCCGTTAGGCTAGTCTACTCATCAAATGGCCACACCGTTGATGAGGACAACTGACAGTTTGACCCAACATATAGCAGTGGTCCACCTAGTGGGCCCATTCTATCACCGGAAACAATAGGATTCACTCGTGAGACGAGGAGGAATCACTTGTACATTGCAATATTGCATCTGATGGAGTGTAGGTTCATAGGTGGGCCATGGTTTGGTGATCTAGACTATTATGTTAACTGGTTAAACGGGTTCGTGGGAGAAATATTGACTCAACCCGTTATGTTAACAAGTCTTAACGGGTCAACCCGTTAGTGACCCGACACAATAAGGCTGGACCCAAACATTGATTTTTTCGTGCGGGTTTCGTGCGTGTTAACAGGTCGTGTGAAATTTTGCTAGGCCTAGTGGGTTGCATGACCAACCGAAAAAAATAATAATAAAAAATAAAAAATAATAATAATTTAAGGGCTCCTTTACCAATGGAGGCTGCAAGGTCTCTGGATGATGTACGGCCCGACCTCACCCAACATCGTGCGACCCTGACCGTGGGGCCCTCCTTGATATGTATGTATTGCATATCCATGCCGTCCACCCATTTTCCCAGCTCCTTTTAGAGCATGAACCAAAAAATTGAGCAGATCCAAAAATCAGGTGGACCATACCATAATTACCATGCCAGCTGAACCACACCATTAAAAACTTCGTAGGGCCACCAGAGATTTGGATCATTTTTGTCCTCGTTCTCTAAAATTAATGGTAAACATGGATTTTGGTTCATGCCTTGAAAGGAGTTGACAAATGGATGGACTACAGCGATCAAAGGGCCCCACGGTCAGGGCAGGATGCAATGAAATCGGACTGCCTACTGAGTTACACAGCACACTTTTATCGTACTAAGTAAACTTTGCTGGCGTATTGTAAATGTATGTGGCTTATCCATGCCGTCTATCCACTTTAATTTCCATACCACACGAAACAATGGGAATAATGATTTCCACCGTTGAAGCCTTGCTAGGGCCCGCAATGATGTTTATTTGTCATTTAGACTATTCATAATATCATACAAACATGGATGAATAGAAAACACAAATATCAGCTTGATCCAAAACTTCTATGGCCCCTAAGAAATTTTCAATGGTAAAAGTTCAATTCACACCATTTCTTGTGGTATGGTCCACTTGAGCTTTGGATATGCTTCATTTTTTACTCAATCCTTAATATTATCAAGTAAAATGGATGGACAGAGTGGATAAAATACATAAATCACGGTGGACCCCACAGAGTTTTCTCCATATGCTTAGCATCCTCTTTCGGACACAATCTGCTCCGCGGTTGTACCATGCGGATTTCCAGAAAGGCTATAGCAGGAAGTTCCCACGCTGGGATGTTATGTGGGGCTCACCATTTTGTATTTTAAAAATCCACTCCAACTATCTGCTTTGTGAGCTCATTTTAGGACATGGGACAAAATATGACATGGATCCAAAATTTAAATGGGCCACACGAGAGGGAAAATTGGGGAAAGAAATGCCTTCAGTTGAAACCTTCCTTGGTTCCACCTTGATGTTTATATGCCATCCAAACCGTTTATAAGGTCATTTCAAAGGGATGAAGTGAAAATACAAAAAATCTTTAGCCTGATATTACAAAACTTTTGTAGCCATATGAATGTTTCAATTATGGTCATTGAATTCTCACTATTCATTTTAGATACTCTTCATTTTTTGTGGCATGTCCTAAATTGAGCTCACAAAATGGATGGACTGGTGGATTTCTCACAAATATCACTATGGCCCCACCTAGCATTCGAGTGTTACAAAAGGCTTTCGTAGCAAGTTTGCGTAACACGACGGTTTTAGTTAAGGCTGGTGGTTACTTAATTCAGAAATGCGGACTTATATATATATATATATATATATATATATATATATATATATATATATATATATATATATATATATATGAGTTACTCTCAAGTCCAACTGGTTGGACCACAATTTGCGGTTCACCCATTAGATTTCTTCCAACTGGTTGAGTGCTTGTGAAATCCAATCCTCTTATTAGGTTGGCCCCACCACAAGGATCCCCTAGTGCAAAAATCAGCCCTATACAATCATTAAGTGAGCTACAATATAGAAAACAGTGTACAGCCATTGATTAATAGCAAAATACAAGTGTGGTACGCTGGGTTAGTGGATACAGCTGATTTTTGTATGATTTGTTCCTTGTGGTGGGGCCAACTTATCAGGAGGATTGGATTTCACAAGCACTTAACAGGTTGGAAGCAATCCACTGGGTGGACTGCAAATTGTGGTCCAACCGGTTGGACTTGAGAGTGCCTCTATATATATATATATATATATATATATATATATATATATATATATATATATATATATATATATATATATATATATATGCTGTCCATTCATTTCCATTTATTTTTCTAAATTATCTTACCGCTTGAACTGAAAGTGATGTACATCCAAATCTCAGTTGGACTGCATTATAAGAAATAGTGGTGATTTAACGACCACAATTAAAAACTTATTGGGAGCCATATATAGAAGTTTTGGATCGACCTGATATTTGTATTTTCCCTTCATCCTGGTCTGTGTGACCTAATCAATAGGTTGGATGGAAAATAAATGTTACAGTGGGCCTTAGTTAGCTTTTAATGGTAGGCGTTCAATCACCATTGTTTCCTATGGTGCAGACCACCTGAGATTTATACCAGCCTTATTTCTGGGCTCATGTCCTAAAACAATCTCAAATAATGATGGATGGCGTGGATAAGACGCACACATCATGATGGGACCCACATAGCACCCAACATTAGCCATATACTTATGTAAGATGCGTCAAGAAAATTGGTTAGTCCCCCTCCCTTTTTTTATAGAACTACAGTTCATTAACAGATCCAACAACCTTTTCAATTTTCCTACTCATCTTCCTTAATTAAGTGGGCATTTTAGTCATTTGAAAAAAATATGACAGAAGTTAAAACAAAAATTAACAGAATGTACCCTTTCGACAATACCTTGATTAATGAGGTAGTTGGCTGAAACCTTATTTAAAAAGGTACTTATATATAAATATGATATTAATAAGGTACTATTACGTAAAACTCCCTTTTTAAAATGGTGCGAAATTAACTCGGGAGAGAATACGGGTAATTTCTGTGGGTCGGGAGACGTCTACCCAACCCCTGTTTTATGCTGCGTGTAGAACACCCAAGCTCCGTGAGTTCCAAAATGTTTTGTAAGTGTAAAATAAACTCCGTCCATCAAATGGAAAGAATTATTTTGACCGTTCATACAGAATATCAGATCGAACAAAACGCAATCTAGGCCACGCAAAATGTAAAATTCCTCTCAAAACTTGTAAGTTCACACGGTACTGAGCTATACACTTAATTAACAGGTTTGACGAAAGATACAAAAGATGGTGGACCCGCACACAAACATAGAGTTAGTACCCTACCTGTGTTGCTCCATGTTGTGGGACCCATGTGAGGATGGATCTAGCTGATTTTAGGCCTTAGCACCTAACATCGGAGATATAAGCTAATAGACGGAGTGGATTTTGACACTACACAACATAGTGGACCCCACAGAATTAGGTGTTTGAGGCCATGCGTGTAAAACAGGTGTTGTAATAGATTCCAGTACGTTTTTTAACCTTTTCTCCATCCAGAAGGTTGTGTTTGCGTAGACCGGTTACCCACCGACGGAAGTCATTGACTCGTGATATGATATATGATAGATGGCTCGTATCTTCGTGCATTTTACACGGGTCTGTGCTGTGCATGTAAAAATCGACTAGTCTATCAGGTGGCAGGTTCTTTTCCCATTTACGGATTGCGTCCCCCAAATTACAGTCCTGGCAGACGTATGGAGGGCCCACCGTGATGTATCTGTTTATCCACTCCATCCACCTATTTTATGAGATCATGCTAGGATATGGGCCCAAAAATTCCGCTTGTCCACTCCATTCACCCATTTTATGAGATCATACTAGGATATGGGCCCAAAAATAAGGCAGATACAATGCTTAAGTGGGCCACACCAAATAGTGATGGGTACCTGCCATCACTATTTGGTGTGGCTGACTTGAGCGTTTGGTATTCTTCCTTTTAGAGTCATATCTTTAAAATGATCTTATAAAATGGATGAATGGAGTGAAGGACGGATACATCACGGTCCCCCCCCACCGCGGACGGATACATCACGGTCCCCCCCCCCCCCCCCCCCCCCCCCCCCCCCAGGTCTGCCCGGACAGTAATGCATTCCAGCGGGGCAGGACGCAATCCCCGTCCTTTTAGGTCCTAATGCCAAAAGTTATCTAATCCACAACTCAAGTGGGCCACACCTCATGAAACCATGGGAAGGCAAATGCGAATCATATCTTTGTGCCACCATGGTATGCATCTTTCATATTCAAGCCGTTGACAGTGTAGACAGCCCGAATGAAGAAGAAATACAAAAAAAAATTAGCCTGGCCCAAAACTCAGGTGGGTCACACACCATGAATTTAGTCATTTTACCTGGGTAACGGGTTAGTGAGTGTTACCCTAGCCTATGAGGCCCACTTCCGTTTTTCTTTCTCATTTTAGGACTTGATCCCAAAACGTAAGCAGATCCAAATCTCAACTGGTCCACACCATTGGAAACTCTGATGATTGACTGTTAAAAGCTTATTGTGGGACACACAAAAAATTGTATCACGCTGATCTTTGTATTTTCTCTTCATCTAGGTCTGTGAACAGGTTGGATGGAAAATACACATTAAGGTGTGGTTATTCAATCACCTTTGTTTCCTATGGTGTGGTCCCCCTGAGATTTGGATCTGGTTAAAGTTTGTGACAAGTCCCTAAAATGATTTTAAAAAAAAGGATGGACCGTGTGCATATATAACAAACAGGTTGGGAAGGACCACTACAAATTCAATTATATGACAAGCGGGTCCCATTTTTTTGTCTGGTGTGACCCACTGTGGAAGGACCACTACAAATTCCTATTGAATAGGATAATCTAGCCTTTGGATTTGTTGGCTAAAGATGGACGGTTAAGAAGGGAAATAGAAAAATGGTTCACTTTCAATTGGACCATGCCCTAATAATGGTGGGTAGGATCCTCCAATCTGGAAACTGATGAAGGCTATTCCCTTATTTTCGTGACATGAAAGGATTTATTCATTTCGTAGTGAATAAAGAGGGTGGATGTCCCTAATTAATAACCGAGCAACTTCGAATATGGAATTCAAAGTAATCAAATCAAGAATGATACTCCAAATCCTCTAATTATAATAAAATATACCATGAATCAACATTTATTATGAAATTTACATGTCGCTACTTTCTTTAGAAAGGTTTTTAGAGTCTTACCTCATTAATTGATAGAATTATCATTCAACTCCTTCAGCTGCTGTAGCCATGGTGCCAACAAATGAGCGAGGTGGCCCAGGTGGGCTCTACAAAGATATTTATGCAAAACCCACCTGACTGCTAGGTGCATCACCCCATGTTAGGCCAAGGGTCCAAAATTCAGCTTCATATGTGATTCAAATGAACCATATGATTAGAAATAGCATACAAGACAATGCTCACCTTTCAAACCATTTCTACTAGTGTTGCCCAAGTGGACCATAGATGGATATGATTTTTAAGCCATAGACCTAAATTTCTGTGCAGAATATACCCGTTACAATCAATTTCATATAATTGTCGTAGTCTGTAAAAATTAAGGGTGGACATATCTCTCCCAACCATTTCCTTTGGTGTGGCCCAATAGAGCCATAGGTAAAACTAAATTTTTTTTTTTGTCACTAGGCCTAATATGGGATAAAATATTCAATGGTAAAAGTGGATCTTACAAAAAGATCATGGTTGGCCCATTAAAATCAATAGCAGCTTCCCATGCAATTCTTTTTTTCTTAAAAAAAATTCTCCCGTGGAGTTGCTGGGGACACCGGGACTTGATTTTTTACCAAGCCACCAATTGTAAATGCAAAATGTACTTTGACCATTAAATGCATAATACCAATTTAGTCAACACTTGCAGGAAAGACATTCGACCTTGATTTTTATAGGGCTCGCCATGATGATTATATGAAATCCACTCCAATCATTAGATGCTATATCAAAAATTAGGCATGGGGCCTAAAAATTAGGTCCATTCGTGATTCAGGTGGGCCATACCAAAGGAAACACTTTGGAGGGTGATCATTGCCCTCTACACTATTTTCAATCATGTGGTCCACCTAAATGATAGATTGTGGTGATATGTGGGCCCTTGGGGGGGGGGGGGGGGGGGGGGTTTGAAAAAAAACACAGAAAAGGAAAGGTGAAAGGGCAGAGGTTTACAAATATGCAAAACAAAGGAAATTTGGATAGGTGGACTTGACGGACTTCTTTTTTGTTTGGATGAAAAGGACAAAGCTGAAAGATACCTTTTAAGACTCTGTTAAAAGTTGAAGGATGAAAAACACTCAGCTAATGTTATTTTCATCAAAGGATCGGAGACGAATTCTGTAGGCCGATAAAGGTCGAGTTTTGTTGGTTTTTTTAGGAGATTTAGTGGATGATTGGCTTTCTAGTTAAGTATGAAGAGTTTAGGAGGTCACAGGTCACTGAAACAGTGGGAAGACGCCTAGGTGTTTCAACAGCAGCTCTTAAGTTCGAGTGCTGAGGAGACACACTAACCCCACCAACCCCACCGTTGGGTGGGTGCATCGTGTTGAAAAGTTTGTTTTGAAAATAACTTTAAAAGAAAAAAAGGGAGTTTTGTTTTTGTCCCATATCGGATGGGAGAAAGGATTTTTACCTCTTTATAAGTAGGGTGTTGTGCACCTTACTTATTTATGGTGGAAGAGAGGGAGAATGGTGGCTTGCGTGTTCCAGTGCGAAGCACTGGAACACTACGCACGCGCACGCGCACGGGCACGGGCTCGGGCTCGGGCTCGATCTCGGTCTCGGGCACGGGCACGGGCACGGGCTCGGGCTCGGGCTAGGTGCGAGGGCGTGGGCACGTGAGGCAGTGTGGCTGTAGAGGCGCTAGTGGCGCACTTGGCACTTCGCACGTGTCGCGACCTCGCGGACAAACGCAACTATCACTACTGAACCAGCACCCATCTGAAACGATTAGTCTCTCGGTTTGGTTAACTAAAACCAAGCCACTTAGACCAGTGTAGTGGTCTACTGCTATAAGAAAAAGACCTCCATTCTTGTTCTCTCTTTCTTTTCTTCATCTGCCAAAGTGTGTTACTGAGTTCCATAGTGGTTTCTTCGTTTTTTGCTGAACGCAGAACCACATAAGGCTCGTCGTATCCTGGAAGCAATCCGCCTGCAACCTATCAGCAGACTCAAAATAATTTGAGTAGGGGCGAATTACGCTTTAAGGACGGCGTGTTTTTCACGTGCTTCAGCCTGTCCTTATTCTCGGTTTTTCCAATTTATTTATTTTTAAAGATCAGAAATTTCTCAACAATCTTAAAGCGTAATTTCTTCTGATATGGAAACCGAAGGGGTATCATCAATCAAACTGATGAACCAGGATCTGATTCGTCTGGATCGGTTCGATGGAACCAATTTCACCAGATGGCAGGATAAGATAAAGTTCCTGCTTACGGCGTTGAAGATATTCTATATCTTAGACCCGAACTTGAAGCCGCTTCCTCCAGCTACTGATACAGACACGACTGAGCAGATCAACGCACGCATCAAGAGAGAAGAAGATAATCTGCTGTGTTGAGGACACATTCTGAACACGCTATCTGATCGTTTGTATGATCAATACACCAGAACTGAATCTGCCAAAGAAATTTGGACCGCTCTCGAGTTCAAATTCAAAACCGAAGAAGAAGGTACGAACAAATATCTGATAGCTAGCTATTTCGACTACACCATGTTAGATAACAAATCGCTGTTAGCCCAAATCGAAGAACTACAGCTAATTGTTGGCAAAATTAGTGCCCTAAAAATTGATATCCCTGAAGCTTTCCAAGTTGGGGCTATTATCGCAAAATTGCCCCCGAGTTGGACAGAATACAGGAAGAAACTGCTACATAAAACCGAGGATTATTCACTGGAACAAATCCAGAAACATATCCGAATAGAGGAAGAATCCCGAAACTGTGAGAAGAAAAATGAAAATGGGAATTCCTCATCCAAGGTGCAAGCAGTAGAAAGTACCCAAAACAAGAATTCCGAGAAGAACGGTTCCCTGAAACCTAATAAAGGGAAATTCAAGAAATCACAGAAGAAGAACGAAAAGTTCAAAGGCCCTTGCCATGTTTGTGGGAAAACCGGGCATTATGCTCGAGTATGCCGTCTTCGAAAATCGAAGAATGAGGCAAGTGCAGTTGAAGAAGACATAGTTGCCATGATCATTGAGGTAAACATGATCCAAGGCAAAGTACCCGGTTGGTGGTATGATACAGCAGCCACAGTCCATGTAAGCTATGACAGATCAGCCTTTAAAACTTATGAGGACGTGACCGATGGTCAAGAGGTCCAAATGGGTAATGAAGTCCGATCGAAGGTCGTAGGTAAAGGAACCGTGGAACTAGTCTTTACCTCTGGAAAGAAAGTGATCCTAACTAATGTACTGCATGTCCCTGACATGAGACGAAACTTAGTTTCTGGGGATCTTCTGGGAAAACCTGGCATACGGGTAGTGTTTGAGTCGGAAAAACTGATTCTATCCAAAAACGGGAATTTCGTTGGTAAGGGATATGCTTGTAATGGGATGATAAAATTTTCCTTGAATGAAAGTAACTCTTCTGCGTATATGATTGAATCTGTAGCATTGTGGCATGGTAGATTAGCACACATAGGTTATAGTACCTTAAAATTCATGTCTAAGAATGGCTTAATCTCATACATAGATAGTCAAAATGACAAATGTGAAGTATGCATAAGGTCCAAATTTACAAAGAAACCTTTTCCTAGTGTTGAGAGATCATCTCAAATATTGGACCTAATACACACTGATATCTGTGAGTTAAATGGCATTCTTACACGTGGAGGAAGAAGATACTTTATAACCTTTATTGATGATTGCTCTAGATATGTACAAGTATATCTTCTAAAGAACAAAGATGAAGCACTCAGCATGTTCAAGATATATAAAGCAGAAGTGGAAAATCAACTAAACAAGAAAATAAAAGTTCTTCGTAGCGACAGAGGAGGAGAGTATTTTTCAAATGAATTCTCTAACTTCTGTGAAGAACATGGCATAATACACCAATGCACTGCGCCGTACACACCACAACAAAATGGTATAGCTGAACGAAAAAATAGAACCTTAGTAGAAATGGTCAACTCAATGCTAATACAAGCAAAGTTGACACTAGGACTTTGGGGAGAAGCACTTCTCGCAGCGTGCCACATCCTAAATAGGGTTCCTTCTAAGAAGTTTAACACTTCACCATATGAGGTATGGAAAGGTAGAAAACCTAATCTAGGATATCTTAAAGTGTGGGGGTGCCTCGCATATTGTAGAATGCCTGATCCCAAAAGAACTAAATTAGGATCCAGAGCTATTAAGTGCGCCTTTGTAGGGTATGCACAAAATAGCAAAGCATATAGACTCCTAGACTTAGAGTCTAATACCATCATAGAGTCTAGAGACGTTGAGTTCTTTGAAAACTCACTATCCTTAGAGTCAAAGGATAATGAAATCCAAACTCCAACAGAGAAACCTATGGTAGAAGCTCAACATGAAGTTGAAGCTCCAATAGAACCACGTAGGAGTCAAAGGGTAAGAGTAGAAAAGAGTCTTGATCCTGAACAGATAGACTCTCAACGTATCTCTTTTCATCTCATAGAAGGAGATAGAGAGAATGTCATTAGAAAGATACCTATAGTTATGACTATAGAAGATGATCCAACAACCTATAGAGAAGTTGTAACTTCTAGAGATTCAGCTTTTTGGAAAGAAGCTATCAATGATGAGATGGACTCGATTATGTCAAACCAAACCTGGGAACTGGTGGATCTACCTCCAGCTTCTAAACCTATAGGGTGTAAGTGGGTATTCAGAAAGAAATATCACACTGATGGGACTATTCAAACCTTTAAAGCTAGACTAGTAGCCAAAGGATTTAGACAAAAAGAAGGAATAGATTATTTTGACACATACTCACCTGTGGCAAGAATAACATCTATTAGAATTATGTTTGCTTTAGCATCCATACATCAACTGTATATACATCAGATGGATGTAAAGACTGCTTTCCTGAATGGAGACCTCGATGAGGAGGTATACATGGAACAACCTGAAGGGTTCGTTCTCCCAGGAAATGAGAAGAAAGTCTGTAAACTAATTAAATCATTGTATGGACTAAAACAAGCACCTAAACAGTGGCATGAGAAGTTTGATTCTAAAATACTTTCTCATGGTTTCATGCATAATGTAGCAGACAAATGCATATATTCCAAAACAAGTAGTAACTATATAATTGTTATTTGTTTATACGTTGATGACTTGTTAATAATAAGTAACAAGATGGAAGGTGTAACTGAAACAAAGAAGTTTCTGTCTTCCGTATTTAAAATGAAGGATCTTGGACAAGTTGATACCATTCTGAGTATTAAAGTTAAAACTCATAGTGGGGGTTATGCGCTATGCCAATCTCATTATATTGAGAAAATTATAAACAAGTTTAAACACCTGAATATTAAAGAAGCGAAAACCCCATTTGATCCAAGTATCAAGTTAAATGAAAATACTGGAAGAACAGTTGCACAATTAGAGTATGCGAGTGTTATTGGAAGTCTAATGTATGCAATGCGATGCACTAGACCAGACATCGCATATGCTGTGAGTAAACTAAGTAGGTTTACTAGTAATCCCAGTGTAGAACACTGGAAGGCAATAGGAAGAGTACTTGGTTATTTAAAAGCAACCAAAGACTTAGGGTTATTTTACTCAAAATTTCCAGCTGTACTGGAAGGATATACCGATGCAAGTTGGATATCGAGTGCAGGTGATAACAAATCCACTACTGGATGGGTTTTCACTTTAAGAGGTGCAGCTGTATCTTGGGGATCCAAGAAACAAACCTGCATAACTCACTCAACTATGGAGTCTGAGTTCATAGCCCTTGCTGCAACAGGTAAAGAGGCTGAGTGGCTTAGGGATCTTCTTTTAGAAATTCCATTCTATGCGAAGCCGATACCGGCTGTTTCGCTACATTGCGATAGTGAAGCCACATTAGCTAGAGCCTACAGCGGTACGTATAATGGGAAATCCAGACATATAAGTCTGAGACATGACTATGTAAGACAACTAATTCAAGATGGAATCATTGCAATATCTTATGTAAAGTCAAGTAATAACTTAGCTGATCCTTTCACTAAACCTCTAACGAGAGAGGTAGTAAGGACAACATCCAGAGGGATGGGGTTGAAACTCTTTTCAAAAGATTTCACCAGTGATGGAAACCCAACCTAAAATTAGAAAATCTCTATATAAGGGTTCAATGGGTAAAAACAAGTCACTGATACGTGAAAAGTTTCAGCACTAAATTATAGATATATACCTCATCCAGGATTATAGTGCTGGCCGTTACAGAAAGAGGGTTGAGTCTCAGAAACTCTTAATGTAGTCCAGTCTTAAGGACAAGTGTCTGAAAGTAATGGAGACACTGGAAGGACTTCACCTATATGAACGTAGAGGTGGTGCCGCCTCTCATGAGAATGAGAGTTTTCTCGGGATCGTTCATGAAACAGGATAAGCACAAGGCCATTATATGTGCTAAGCAAGAATTGTGGGAACTCAAATAACACTTAGAAAGTATGTATGTGGTATTTTCGGTCCTGTTATCTAAAAATAACTGGTTCAAAGCTGCGGCTACCAGTAATTTCGATGGGTCTTTGAAATACTTACACTAAGGAAGGATTCAAATCGAAAGATATCTTTCTTTATGCATATAATCTTTTATACTCTGGCAGACATCGTTTTTATATTTTAAATTATTTTAAAACAAGTGGGGGATTGTTGAAAAGTTTGTTTTGAAAATAACTTTAAAAGAAAAAAAAGGGAGTTTTGTTTTTGTCCCATATCGGATGGGAGAAAGGATTTTTACCTCTTTATAAGTAGGGTGTTGTGCACCTTACTTATTTATGGTGGAAGAGAGGGAGAATGGTGGCTTGCGTGTTCCAGTGCGAAGCAATGGAACACCGCGCATGCGCACGCGCACTGGCACGGGCTCGGTCTCGGTCTCGGTCTCGGGCTCGGGCACGGGCACGGGCACGGGCACGGGCTCGGGCTCGGGCTCGGGCTCGGGCTAGGTGCGAGGGCGTGGGAACGTGAGGCAGTGTGGCTGTAGAGGCGCTAGTGGCGCACTTGGCACTTCGCACGTGCGCATCGTGTCGCAGATGGGTCATGACCTCGCGGACCGGAGCGAGACTGGTGCGAGTCGCGGTGCGACAGAGGCTAGGTAATAGGTCAGGTGGCTGGGTTCAGAACAGAGGAGGTGCTGTGGGTGGGAGGTCTGACAGAGAGACCTCTCTGCTTTTTATAAAGAGCTGCAGGGCCAATTAGAGGGACTTGTGTAACTGCTCATGCAGTAACGGTCCAGACCATGCAGTAACAGCTGCATGTGGCTAGCCCAACAGTCAGAAACGGCTAGCCATTGAGTCTAAACGGTCAGCATGCAAGTGCATAACTCCCACATGCACAACAGTCAGAAACTGCCATAAACGGCTAGTTTCTCACAACAGCCAGAAAACGGCTAGTGCCATTATGGCTCTGGACCAAAACTGCCAGCCACCCTTACCTATATAAACCGGACAGGTCTGGTTCATTCCAACACAACAACTGCAAACGCAACTATCACTACTGAACCAGCACCCATCTGAAACGATTAGCCTCTCGGTTTGGTTAACTAAAACCAAGCCACTTAGACCAGTGTAGTGGTCTACTGCTATAAGAAAAAGACCTCCATTCTTGTTCTCTCTTTCTTTTCTTCATCTGCCAAAGTGTGTTACTGAGTTCCATAGTGGTTTCTTCGTTTTTTGCTGAACGCAGAACCACATAAGGCTCGTCGTATCCTGGAAGCAATCCGCCTGCAACCTATCAGCAGACTCAAAATAATTTGAGTAGGGGCGAATTACGCTTTAAGGACAGCGTGTTTTTCACATGCTTCAGCCTGTCCTTATTCTCGGTTTTTCCAATTTATTTATTTTTAAAGATCAGAAATTTCTCAACACATCGTGTGACTAACCATGTGGGTGCGATGCGCAGCTAGCAGGGTGTGTGCGTTGAATGACTAACAAAAAAAGAAAAAAGAAAAAAAGAAGAAGAAGTCACAGAAACAACTGATGTATTGCTAAGTGTGTTTGGGCCTTGTGATAAAGATACATTTGTCATACACGTCACCATTGATAAAGGACCAGCTCCTTAGAGTTTGCAGCTTCTTTTATAATAATTAAAACCAATATAGTTTGAATGAGTTACGGGTTGCTTGCTAATCCTACTAGCAAATAAAACTCTAAATTCATCCTAACTCAATAGATTAATTTTAAAAAAATGCTAGAAAAAAGTACAAAAATTAGTAAATAAAAAAAATCAATATGAAAATGATAAATTTGTGATTCAAAACTTAAATAATTAATATCTCAAGATAAATTTACTATCATTTTCTGTATATTTGGGCAAGTGTACAAAAAGGAATATGACATAAAAGTAATTATGTTAGGTATAAGCTAAAATATCAAATTGGATATACTTTGAGGCACGCATGGATTAATACGAACTTAAGGCCAACTGTACCTTTTATGGAGAACTGAAGATGAGTGGTGCTTACTCATTCTTTCTTCTTTTTTCTGTAAAGATGGACACCCTAGGGCTTCTAATCTATGTGGCAAAGTTTTTTTTTTCCTTTTTGGAAATCATATATAAGATGACTCTTATTATTAACCCAAGACAAAGCCTAAAAGGAATATAAACAAAAAGAATGGATAACGTCTATAAAAGAAACAATATATATATATATATATATATATATATATATATATATATATATATATATATATATATATATATAGAGAGAGAGAGAGAGAGAGAGAGAGAGAGAGAGAGAGAGCCCACACCTCAAGCCATGGACAAATACTCGCACCCCAAGCCAGGGAAAAAAAGGAAAATGAAAAAGAATAGGAGAAAGTCCAAACTTCGGGCATTTTACTTTCATCCAAGATATCGAATTATAATTTTCATACCAAGGAAGCTTAATTTCCTCGAAAGTGGAATTTGGTGGCGCTTCTTAGATTGCTCTCAAGTATTTAAAGAGTTATAAGCCATTGGCATTAAGATTTTCTTGGCATGGAGGTGTTTACACTGTCCTGGCATGTTCACGCAGACCAATAAGATGTTGTCACGTGTTGGCATTACCTACTAAATGACGGACAAAATTCTACTCTCACCCTAAAGATATCTTTTGTCTCATATCCTTCGATAGCACGTCACCTGCTAAAAGAAGAATGACGCAGAGCCGTACATATGTCTGCATATGAGATACTGCGACGAGTGACACGTAGCCCTAACACAAGTGGCACGTGTGGTCAAAGCAATGTGCTCGAGAAGTTTATAAAGACCCGCTGACATAAGGATCTTATCGCAATCTAGTTATGCTCAGCAAAGCCGTCTTACATAATCCTACAAAAATGGGAGATCATACTGGAGATGATCGACGCTTTCATAGCGATTATGAATGTTCAAGATACAAATTCTTCTTAAGATAAAAGGAAATCAAACAATGTCGTGAGGAACCTGAGTCTAGTGAGACTAATCTCGTAATGTCCACAGATCTCTGCAATCAGCTGACAAGGAGATTTAAAACTAATTTGACGCCTTAACCCTCAAAGATCCCATGATCGTCAAGGATCCTGGACAAGCAAGAAAACCCAACAAGGGTTTGCCACTTCCCAAGCTATAAAAGAAGCAAGCGATGAAAAACTCAGGGGCCCATGCCAAACACAACCAATCTACATAATGCAACATTGCTTATCTTAGTCTTATTCCTCCACTTTTATACAGTCATGCTATGTAACGTCTAGAGTTTATGTTAGCTTAGATTGTTATTTTCTAGATCCATCACTATAGTATGCCTATGAGTAGTATAAATATCCATGACTTACTATTGTCGAATCCCTGATTAAATCAAGTCCTTGGAAGATCACACCCTGGTCATATCCTGCTGACCATCTGCCTCGATTGTTTGTCTACACAGGAGATCGTAGGTATTTATTTTTCTATTTACTAAGCTTAAAAAATAAATCAATAAAATTGGTATTGTTAGCTCTTTTAGTTTTAATTCTTTTAATCATCATTGTTTTATTAAGAAATACAATGCCTATAATCACCATTGAAAGAAAAGTCCTTAGAGCAAAGGAAAATGTTTCCATTTAGAAGGATAAACCACATTTCTTCTAAATTTCCTAATCACCTATAATAATCGATGGGTAGGAAGGTGACCGATCTTAATTATAGATCTATTCTTAATCGGTCAATGCCTGGGGTTGCAAAGCGTTCAATCTAACTCGAGTCAAGTACGACTTCAGCATGCTCGCAATATCTTAATTGTACACGTTTTATTGAATACAAGACTTCGTTAACACATGTGGCCTTGTGTTTGATTGAATAACAAACAAGAGGTATTTCATTATGGTAATCTTTGAAAGTTACTTAAAAAGCAAGAAACACCCTATGAATGCTGCCCACAAACGCAAGCCTTCCATTCCGATACGGTTTATCACTAGGAGGGAAGGGAGGGAACTCGCGTGCTCATTACTCTTTCTTGGTATGTGTTGGTGCAGGGTACTTATGATTTAATTAGGCTTTATTTTATTTTCTTGGTTGTGTAGTTCCTTTCCAAGGTAGCCAAAATGGTACATTTGAATATTTGGAGTTGCCACTAGCTTACTAGGTTTTCTTTCATCCACGGTTGGCTAAAGTTCATAGGTTTTCCTCGAAAATGGGGGATCGTGAAATCCCCTAACCTAAATAACTTCTGTGATTGGCCTGCCATTACAAAGATTTGGGTAAGGGTCTCAATTATAGAAGAGGAAGGGATTAGACACCATTTTCTGCCCATACTTCATCCGATCTTTACTTTATGGGATTGTGACTTTCAAGGAAATTTAGATCTACAGTATCATTATATGTCTAGTTATGCTTTGCGTAATCCTATAAAAGAACCGGGCAGGCAAAAATAAAAAAACTTCAAGCCTTGTCACATGGAATCAAATGGCCCCACGGAGGCGAGAAAAATAAATAAACAAATAAGTGGAAGTAAATGTATCTAAAATGGGAAGAAGGAAAATAATATACTGGAATGTGTGGAATGGACTACATTCTGAGTTTGATTGAGTTGTGAGAAAGAAAAAAGGAAATCAAACACCCTTTTTTGTCAACGAGGATAGCTGGACTTCCCTGATTCTAACCCTACTCTTGAGCTGGCTGACTTTCTCTGATAGGTTGACGTTTTATAGATGGCTTTCATTGTGTTGAGTTGGCTCTAGACATGAATGTGACAATTTTGGATATCCTAAATGGTAAAGCCCCTTTTTCTGGCATAGGGTTGACCTGACTTTCGTTCCTCAAAACCTTTTACTACTCCTAGAGCCATTCCTCTCTCCTATGGGGACTTCCATCATTGTTTCACCAAGTGCTCAGGGTTAAATTTATAGACCAAAATCTCCAGCTCATGGTAGGCCAACGGAGGACACTTATTAAACTCAGGCTATACAAGATCTAAAAAAAGGAATCGTGATCTATGGTTAAGGGAGAGCATGTCATGTGGTCATTAACTCTTGATCCCAACCTATGAAAATCCCATGCAAAACAATCTTTATATTTCTGTAGTAGTTTGACCATCACCTCGCACTGTTCTGATAATAAGCAACCACTGACATATGTCGGTTGGGGGCAATGGCCATCTCCTAGATTAACCTTGACCAACGGATCTTGAATATCCGCTAGAGATCATCAAGCTTTGCTGGTGTGGCTTCTTCAAAATATATGCCGTCTTCGACAATTTTCTCATCATGTTCTAGTAAACATTCAGCTATATTAACGAAACAACTGTTTCCCAACTCACGTTTATCCCAAGCTTGCTTACTTCTAGCAAACCAAGCCGTGATTTTGACTACTTCTTGATTTTTCTTTAAGGTCATATTCATGGCAACTCTTCGATAATGTAAGACTGCCCTCGTTGATACACAACTAATGTTCCCAACATAGTTAATTCTCTATCGTCGGCTAGACTTATATCTTTCACCTTAATCATTGGATTCTTTGATATTGAAACTCCAGTTGGCCGGATAATCGATCCTAACATGTGAAAACTATAAACCCGACATCGTCCTCATAGAGGTAAGCCTTTGCAACGTTGGACTCTGCACGAAATGGTTTATTATTAGCTGAAACCACTTTGACCTTTCCTTTGTTTCAAAATATATTGATGAAGGGACGAAGCAATACAGAAATTTGCATGGATCCAGTCTCATCCGAGGAGAGCATTATAGTTTGATGCCGAGGGCACTATGAAAAAAAATTGATAATGCTTTATTACTTCTAGCCGTTAACTCTATCGATAGAATTTCTTTAGCATCGGTTACACCACCAGTAAAATCATTGACAATTACTTCTGTAGAAATTAGGTCGGAATAAATCTCCCCTAACTTTTTTAACATGGTTATCAACAAGATATTAACCGCCGCTCGATTGTTTAGATACTGGGTATATGACAAACATCTATATGCACTGATATAATTAAAGGTTTAAGATGTTGTAATGTGGCAAACGAAGGTTGGTTGAAGATTACCTTTTCTACATATATGCCTAATTCAATAGTGATGGTAGATACACCCTTGCGGTTCATCGGTTATTAATTGGTCATCTCATCTTTGACCAACATTGCCCCCATATCTTCTAGACCGCCTTCGATGGTATCGACTGATTTGGTTTACCCAAGAAATTAAGAGGGAGCACGAACACTATATTACAGAATATGATGGTGGTTGTCTCTAGCGCCCCGGTGCATCCTGACTGTGGTCCTAGTGTGGGTTGTCATCCAGGTCCCGAGTGGGATCGGTCGGGCTTAAAAAATAGCGCTCTAGTTGGTAGGGTTGGTGGCTGTTTGTCCCACATCGGATGGATAAGCGCCTGGAGTCCTAGCTATATGTGGAGTTCTCTCCTTAAGGATATGAGGCCTTTTGGGGTAAAATACGAGAACAAAACTGTGCGCCCTTGGCAAAGTGGACAATATCATATCCTTGGGAGGGGCTGTTACAGTTGGTATCAAAGCCAAGGGTGGCTCTGCCTTGAGGGTGGGGGATTCTAGCGCCCCAGTGCAGCTTGGCTGTGGTTCAAGCGTGGGTTGTCATCCGGGTCCTGGGTGGGAATCGGTCAGGATTCGAAAATAGCACTCCAGTTGGTAGGGTCTGGTGGCTGCTTGTCGCACATCGGATGGATGAGTGCCCGAAGTCCTAGTTATATGTGAAGTTCTTTCCTTAAGGATATGAGGCCTTTTGGGGTAAAACCCGAGAACAAAACCGTGCGTGCTCAGGCAAAGCGGACAATATCATATCCTTGGAAGGGGCTGTTACATTGTCCCCTATTTGTCGGGTTCTGTAACATTCTATGGATCTGTTGTTTGCTAAAAGTCAACATCGTTCTCTAAATTTTTACTTACTAAAAGTTGGCATTGTTCTCTAATTTTTTTACATTTGTAGGCATATCTTCAATCAGAAAACCTTCTTCTAATGAATCTAGATTGCTTAAAACTCCTTCTGAAACATTATCTTTCTTATTTTCATCGATTGACCCTTGTCCCTTTTAGCCAGGCATTCGAAATTAACCACCCATGTCCCACTTCGATGGGTATATCATTGACCATAATTTTTTGGCTTCGTTGATCTATTTTGAACCTGACCTTGCATTTCAATAACTCTCCTCATCGCTCTTCGTTGTTGCCAACAATGCTTCTAAGTCTTGGTCATTTCCTACGGATGTTGTGGAAATTTAGGATGGACAGGTCGTACGCATTGTTTAACCGTAGTTTCGATAGGTTTGATCATTCTTGATTGTTTTCTAACAATTTTTGTTTTGGGAAAGTCTCTTTGTTTTATTCTTGATGAATTCTCCCTCAAGTAACCTACTTGGTATTTCTAGATAGTGTTGTCTCCATATATATTCACCTATTTCTTCAGTGCGTAGTACACCTTTGTTTGGCTTTATTGTGGATTAACTTCACGACATCTTTCACACAATCGACTATCCTTGATTACCGATTTATTACTAAAAAAATATTGCCCCCTAGTGTTTCTTTAGGTTTAACTCTCTTACTGGCATAGTATGGTTGATGACCATGTTGCTCCTCTGCCGATGCAAGATCTATTTTCTGTTTTGGGGCATTCGTGTTTCTTAGATTTGTAGTAACCATGTTAATTCCCATTGTCGGAGGGAATGTGTCATTGTCGACCAATATAGCCTCATTTTCTCTTTCTGAAAATTTAAGCATTCAGAATCTATATTGTCCTGGATCACGTTCCTAAAAGCAATACAATTCCTAGTTGAATGAGACTGTGAGCAATGCCATTTACAATATTCTATTTTCTTCAATTTTTTCGCCAAAGGAATATTTTGTTTTGGTGAAAGTTTTATGAGTTTGGCAGCTAGTAAGATATCAAATATTTCATTGGCTTTTATAATATCAAAAGAATATCATCTATTTTGTTCTACGATCCAATTGACTACATTGGAACCTTAATGAGATGATTCATCTTCCGCTTTTGTCAGGGTTGTACATATGAACAGTTTACTAAGGTTTATTTCATCCATAACTATCTCATAATTTGGATCGCGATAATAGGTTCTCGATGATGAGTTTTTCTTTTGGTTTTCTTCTTGTAAAAGTCATTCGCATCCAGTCGCTCTATCTGATAAATCAACCAAACCTTCAAAGTCTATTCCTTCGAACTTTTTTTAAAGTTCAATGTCTAGCTCTTTTATGGCCAGTTTAACAAACTAGGCTTCTGGAAGAAACACTAGACATTTGTTCTTCACTTTTTTTGAACCAACTGATGTATTTTTCTGTCGGTTTGATAAGTAACCATCTAAGGCATGATAATTAATCGACTAAAGAAAATTTAAGTTCAGTTCGATAGAATTGAGCATAAAACATTTCTTCCATATCTTGCCAGGATTATAGTGAATTCGCTGACAAATTAATGTACCATGTAAATGCTGTGTCAATTAGCAAATTTGCAAACTATTTCAGTCTCACATATTCGTTGGCCGAAAATTCACTATATTGTACAGTGAAACAACCAATGTGTTATACTATAAATTGACCTATATCTCCAAAGAATAATGAAAAGTCTGGTATTTTCGTACCTCTTAATACGTCAACAAGCCGATTAACCCAATTTAGGTATGGCTTACGATAAACAAGTTAGTTTGTGCGACAACCACAACATTGGTTGGTTACCTCGTTTATCAAATTAATTATTTCTTCTGACCTGCTAGTGGGAGTTCACGATTAATTATTAGAGGCAATTGTATGCCTTGGGCAGGTTGCATCACTGGAACCTACACTTAATTGTTTCATTGTTCGAGATGAATGGTCTTGCAGTAAGTATGCAGTGGTTTTTATCATTCTCATTTGGGTCGTCAAATCAGACATTTCGTCCATTCCTCCTAATGCCTACCTAAGGTAGCATATTTCTGCTTCCCAAGTCAGGTTCTGGCCGAATGTTACATGGAGGCATATCGGCGGCTCCAGAGGAGCATTGTCGATTCGAGGTATTTCATGATAATGATGATAGAAATCGGGCAACCTATTATCAAGAGAAGTTACAAACCTATTTATGATAAGTTTGAGCCCTAGAGTATTCAGCTTGCACTTTACCTTGTTGAGTTAATTCTCGTAGGCTAACGTTAACACTTCACAAAACTCCATTAGCATCTACGAATTTGTTTTAGGTTGATGATCCTACTTCTAGAATGGTTGGAAGTGGAGGGTTAAGGACTTTTGGCTCGACTTGCATTGAAAATGCTTCGAGGGCTTGGTTAAGATCCCGTTCTTCAATATTTCCACTAACTTGAGTAGATCGCCTATTCATGTTGTTGTAAATTTCAATTAACAAGCTGCACATCTATTCCATCGGGCGTGCCAAAATGGTGTTGGTCTTGAATTCGGCCACGCATAACACATTCAAGGTTTGAAGGCGTACCAGAATCGATTGGGTCTAATTCAAACCGTGACCACCGACCCCTGCATCGAGATAGAGCAGTACTCAATCATGGCTCGACCGTTCATCTATTTCAGCAAACTGTCGCGTGCTTGTTACTAAAGCGACCGGCAGAGGTTGGGGCTCTTTCTCTAAATGAGCACTTTTTTCCTTGAAAATTCAAAGAATTTCTAAGGTACAACAATTATATGGTCGAATGAAAAAGATTGGAGATTGATGTAAAAAAGAAGTGTAACTTACCACTACAACAGGATTGCCGACCTAATTGAGAGCAACAGGGTGCTTAAGGGAATAGCGTACTGATAAGCGAGGCAAAGTTAATACCGGAGATTACAACTATGGTTGGCCCAGCGTATGAGAGTAAGTGGACGGGTTCCTTCAGATCCGGCAGGTAGGCGCAGATAGAAGGGAATTACAACTACTGCCTATAACTAAGAGTCGGTCCAGCGTATGCGCAAAGACAGACTGAGACTAAATCTACCCTAAGGGTCAGTTACTGGCAAGTAGTGGATAATGAAACCTAGATACACAATGTCGTGCTGGATTAAGAGTTTGGTTTTAATTTAAAGTGTTAGGGGGCTCATTCTTCATATATACTTCTGTTATTGATAGTTTTTCGGGGATGATAGGAAAACAACCGCTTAGCCACGTGGCTCTTTTGTATGTAACCAGTTAGGAAAGAGTGGTTACATTTTATCAATCATGATTTTATTTTCGTTGGATGCTTAGAACGTGATTCAGGGCTGACGTGATTAGAACGGTTACCTAACTTACCTAGAGATAACCAAAATATCAAAAACATCTTAAAAAGATGATCTGATTGCCAAATACCAGCGCATGCTTTTCAAATATCTTTTATGCCACGTGGCTCAATCCGCACGGTGTATTTAATCTGTACGAATTTTGGTACAAACAGTATGCATCAAGGTGGGTGCCACGGTCAGGGCCACACCATGTAGGGTGAGGCAGGGCCGCACCTAATCCGCTTCGTAGACCACCCGTGTAAGGTGCAAGGAGATACTGAGATTTCACCACCTGTGGTAATGGAACCCAGACATTGTGTCCAAACTCATTGGAGTCTACACCGAGGCAAGGATAAGACCCCATCCGTAGGTGCCGGCCATCCATAGCATATTATATCATGAGTCAATGACTTTTCTGCTGAAGGTAACCGGTCTCCGCAAGATGACCCTCTGGATTGGCAGAAACGTACGGAAACGCAGTACAACGCCTGTTCTACGCGCCTGGGTCAAATCCACTCCCTGTCAAGTTGAGTTTTCGATGTTACGTCCTAATGCCAAAATCCAGCTCGATCCACTGCTCAAGGAAGTGGATTGCGTGGTGTGCCACACACCACCGACTTCAGTAGTGTGTTTACTATGTGGGCCCAACATGATATTTCTGTTATATCCAAACTATCCGTCCAATTTGTGAGATAATTTTAGAGCAAAAAAAAAAAAAAAAAAAAGGCATATCCAACTTCCAAGGCTCAAGTGGACCGAACCACAGAATCAAGTGAGGAAAACGACTCCCACCGTTAAAACCTTCCTAGGGTCCAACATTATGTTTATTTGCCATCTAACCGGTTCATTAGCTTACACAGACTTAGATGAAGGCAAAAAACAAATATCAGATTGATCCTAAGCTTCCTGCAACCCCTAAGAATTTTTAAATGGTAGACGTTCAATCCCTGCTGATTTATGTAGTGTGGTCCACTTGAGCTTTGGATATGTCTCATTTTTTTGTTCGAATCCTGAAATAATCTTGTCAAATGAACGGATGGTTTCGATATAATACATACATTATGGTGGGGCCACGGTGACGTCAACAGACCACCGAAGTCGGTGGTGTGCGGCACACCACGCAATCTGCTTCCACTAGTCACATGGATCACAACATGGATCAATGCAGATTTGTGCGTGGGACCACCATAGTTCATGTCTTTCATCAAAACCGTTAATCAGGTGTAGCTCAAAGGAAGAAGAAAACTCAGAAAAAATATACATGATTCAAAACTCAGGCGGACCACACCATTTGAACTTTGTGGTTTTGGTAGCAAATTTACTTTGTTCCCATTTGTATGGTCTATATTGTTTCTTTTTTGGATTTTCTTCTACATGAACGGTCCTAATAATGCTTTCCATCTGATGAACGGAACGGATTTGATTTAAAAAAACTCGTTGGACCCACAGAGCTTGGGTGTTGTACGGACTGCTTACTAGGGATGTTGCAGACGTGCCCGTCCGGCAGAAATTGGAGCGTTACCCGGGTAACACATTAGTGGTTGTTTCCCGGTCCATGGGGCCCACATTGATGTATGTGTTATATCCATGCGGTCCATCAGTTTTTTCAGCTCATCTTAGTGCATGGTCCCAAAAAATAAAGCATATCCACGTCTCAAGTGGACCACACATTAGGGATTGAATACTTAAAAACTTCTCGAGGCCACAAAACTTTTGGATCAAGCTTATATTAGTGTTTTCCCTTTACCCAGGTCTAGTTGATCTAATGAACAGGTTGGATAGAAAATAAACATTACAGCCGGCCCTATGAATGATTTAACAATGGGCGTTCGATGACCAAGGTTTCTGTCTTGTGATCAACCGGTGTGATTTTGAGATATAAGCAATCCATGTTAGTCTCTATTATATCAATCCATGTTAGTCTCTACTATATCAATGGATTTGATCAGTTCATCGCACGCCCTACCATGCGAATCGAGAGGAGATTGCTCCACCACACTCTCACTATTGGAATCTGCCATCAATAGAATATGGTGTTTTTAGCTCAAAATACGTTTTATAAGATGGTCCTTTGACTAATGGAAAATGATTTCTGAGTAGCGGTGGCCACCACTAGGTCAAGCTCTGTCCAGCATTTTGCAACCTAGAGATAAAATGACCAAAATGCCCTTTTTAATTTTTCCTAATTAATAAAATCGATAATTGTGCAGCCATGTGATACATATATTACATCCAACCCATCCTATAAATGCAAACCACCATGATAACTAGATGAACCATAAATTTAGATGATACAATCATAAGGTGGGCCACACCATTAAAATCGAACCAGATTGCCTGGTGTGCCACACACCATTGACACAAGTTTTATGGGTCCCACCATGATGTATGTATTGTATCCACACCGTCCATCCATTATACAAGATCATTTTAAGGCATAGGCCTAAAAATGAGGCAGATTCAAAGCTCAAGTGGACCACACAACAAAAAGAATGGGGGATTGAATGCCTACCATAGAAAACTTACTGGGGGAACATAAGTTTTGGACCAAGCTGATATTTGTATTTTCCCTTCGTCCATGTCTATGTGAACTTAGGAGTAGATTGGATGGAAACTAAACATGGTAGTGTGCCCTAGGAAGGTTTCAACTGTGGGTGTCATTGTCTCCATTGATTTTTGTGAGGTGGTCCACTTGAACTTCAGATCTCCCTCATTTTTTACCCATTACCTAAAATGATCTCAAAAAAGGATGGACAGTATGGATGTAACACATATATCATGGTGGGGCCACAGAATTTGGTGACATCAACACACCATCGGAGTCCGGTTCCATTAGAAACCATGTATTCCATTAAAAATATTCAAATTCACGCATGACCCAAATTATGATTTCATTGGTTGTATTTTTTGTTCGTTGGAATGATATGTTGGATGGTTCGCATGTCATATACAAGCCACGTGGACCTCCATAGCTCTCCATCGTACGTAAGGAGAAATTTATTGAGAGCCCTTTGGTAGTTTCTGCTTGGATTACTCGACGCATTGTTTATTAAAGAGTGGGGATCGTCGGATTGAACAGCTACTGCGCGTTGAAACCTTTCTAGGCCCACCTTGACGTTTATTTTCCACCAAACTTGTTCATAAGGTTACAGAGACCTTGATGAGGGGAAAACATATATACCAGCTTGATTTGAGCTCTCTTTGGGCACATTTGCGACTATTTCCTATAGTGGGACCCACTTTCTTTATTTTTATTTTCTTTTTTCTTTTTTTTTTTTCACACACACTCACACCATAGTGGGATTTCACTATGGTGGGTACTAGAACCCATGACCTTGTGTTGAAACTCTTGTGAGTCTACCCTTGGCTTAAGCTCTACATCTGCCTCTTTTTTTTTCTCTTTTCTTTTTTCATGCCCCAAAATGATCTAAAAAATGATAGCAACATGGATCTAATACATACATCATGGTGGGGCCCACTGAACCCACTGAAGTTTCACATGTCAAAATATTCTGCTTTTCTTCTCTCTAGAATTGGATTGGGTAATGCCAACTGAATTTCAAGAAATTCTTTTGGCCATGGCTTGGCAAGTGATCTCACCTCCAGCCAGCTAGCTGGTGTCAACGCTCTACGAGCTCCACTATGATGTAAGTGTTTTATCCATGTTGTCCATCTATTTTGGCAGCTCATTTTAGGGAATGAATCAAAAAATGAGGCAGATCTAAATGTCAGATAGATCACACCATCAAAAAATAGTGGTGATCATGATGGGATAAAATCAAACTTGCGTAATGGAATCTGATTTTTTTCAAATCTAAAAATGAAATCCAATTTTTATCCAGGAACACTCAGCATATCACGTGTTAAACTGACAGTATTACCATATGAGTGAAAGGCTGGTATCAAATTATATCCTCATGCTACAATCCTAAGATTGCATACCCAAGTGCAGGTAGCGAAGTAGTAAAGTATTCCGTAAATCCGAGGTCGGTCCACAGGAACTAGGATAAAAACACTTCTAAAACTACTAGAATTAGAAGAAATCTGAATTTTTCCACTGAAGTGAATCAAAGTGTATAAAAACAATAATAAACTAAGACTAAGGCACTAAAGATTCACTTTTAATTAATCTACAATGTTAATTCACTAATTCAATCCTTATAACTCAATTGAAATCAAATAAGGATTCATTCCAATCGAAAGATGAAACAATTAGATCAAATTATAATTCCTAACAAGGATATGGATATCAATTATGATTTCCACATGAAGAATTAGGTAATTAATTGCAGAAAATTCATAGCATTTAATGTACCTGAAGTTAACAATTGATAAATGGATTTTAAGATCAATACTTTTACCAAATTAATAATTCAAATCAATTAATTAAAATTTTATAAATCAAACTATGAATATTGAATCAAAGAAATTAAAACATCATAAATTCATCAAAATGTCTACTCATTAGCCATGGCTAAGAGATTAGCCAACCATAGTGCCAATTAAACTAATCACTAAGAAGAAAAAAATATCAAAACAACTAAATTAGAAAAGAAGAGGAAGAAGAAAATTGGAAGAAGATGAAGGGTCTCCGCCTCTCTCTCTCTCTCTCTCTCTCTCTCTCTCTCTCTATTGTAATAAACTTAAAAACTTAAATAAAGTTTCGTAACAAACTTAAAAACAAATTTCTCACACAAATTTGTGTGCACCGACGATTGATAGCTTCGATCGATTGATTGCAATCAATGGATTTTTGATCAATTGAAAGCTCCTCCTCAATCAAATCAAAAGTGTCCAAAAAGGTCCAACAAGTAAATCCAATTTTCTTGAATATTCTCGATCGATCGACTTCTAATCGACATCAATCGATGGAATCTCAATCAAATCAAATATTAATAAAATAAATACCATCTTTTGTTGTTAAATTTAAGGCGCTCGATCAACAACCTCCACCTTTAAATGTACTTGATTTCTTCGATCTTCAAAGTTTGGATTCTTCAAAACATCAAATGCTTGTTGTTGATTTTTGTTGGGCTTTTAAATCTTCATAACTTGCTCAAATTCTCCTTATTTTCGAACATTCTCCAGCATAATGAAAATCCTTCTAATGAAAGCCCATTTACCTTTAATATGCATGAGAAAAAGATGTGAAATTAAGGATAAATATACAATATTGAGCATTATCACCTCACGAGAAGCAACACATCAATTAGAGGTTTGTTCTAACGCGAACTTCTTTGAAGATAAGTTAGTCTTATTACAGTGTCTTATTTCCTCCCGTTAACCAAGACGTCTCGTCATAAGTCTGATAATGTGCGAATCAGAACATTGTGGGATTCTAATGAGCAGTTAACATGCCTCTTGATATTAATCCCTTAGTGACACACCTAAGTTTTATCTGATAATAACTCAAATCCAACCATACATAGTATAGAAAAAGGACCACATAAGCATAAAGCTTTCATCACAAGCAATGTGATAAAATCTTGTCCTTCAGTGCTCATGAATAGGGCAAGATAAATATGTCTTTTTATCCAATCATCAATACTGCAACTATGGGCTTAGCCAGAAACCAATGATTAGTATCACAAAGATACAATCAGAGCTCATGCTTACATCACTACTATCAAGCACATGGGTCGTGACAATAATCTCTTTGAAATAGTGTTGAACCTCCAATTTATACATTGCATTGCCCAATACATCACATTATATGCACGGTTTTCATGCTCAAAAGGCCTATCTAACGCATGTTTTGTGATTTCAGGGATGAGAGCGGACTTCACCAAATTGGATACTAAAAAGGGCCATTTGAAGCCATTGGATGAAGAAGAAAGAAGGACCAAAGAAAGTAGAAAGAGAGGAGAAGAAAGGAAGAAAGAAGTAAAAAGGAGAAAGCAGAAACAGAGGCCAAGACCGGTCGTGCGACCGGTCGTCCATCGCCAGGACCAGTCGTCCGACTGGTCCGATTGTTTGCAGAAGAAGATTTTTCCACAGAGGCCACTGGACTATTCACGACCAGTCATGTGACCGGTCGTCCGATGCCCAGACCGGTCGTGCAACCGGTCCTTCAATTAAATTTTAAAGACAGAATTTTGGAAAAACTCACTGGACCATTTTCTACGTTTTGCGACCGGTCGTCAGGAAGCTCAGACTGGTCGTGCGACCGGTCATCTGCGTAATAAAGCTTCTCCGTGAAGCTTCGAGAATTTCTGCGCATTGCGTAACCTTGGGCAATTTCTGGATGTTTCTGACTCAAAGGGCTTCCACACTATAAAAGGACACCTAGGGGCTCTTCCTAGGTCATCATAGAAGCCAAGGAAGGTCGTGGGAACGGACAGAAGTCGTCGTGGAGCGTCAGCAACTCTCCAATTTTTGGTTTTTCTAGTTTTTATGCTTTCTTATTTGAGTTCTAGTTGTAGTATGACAATGCTCCGCTAGAATCTCTCAGCTAAGGCTGAGAGGTGAAGCTTGTAGCTTATTTCATGTTTGATTCAATTTAATTCAAGTAATTTTAATTCAAGTTTGGATTTTTATTTAATTTATTCCCTTGAGTTGGTAGTTTGAGATGTTTTATGAGAGTTCATGTGCTCCGGACATGAATTCCTTACAATTCTCTGAGATTATCATATGATGCTTGTTTAGATTCGAATTATAGTAATCCTTGAGCAAGCCATAGTCCATAGGCATGGCTGTTACTCCGAAGGCTATGATTTTGAATTCTACATTGATTGAATGGGACTAGAACTTGGAAGTTCAGCTTGATTGGAATTGAATGTGTTTGAATGCTTTATTTTCCAACTAGATGAGAGATAGGACTTCAAATCTAGTTGTGTTCTCTACTTGGATTGATTGGATTGACATGGGATTGCTACAAGCGGATCCTTGAATGCCTTAGTACCTTAAATCACTGATTTTCCATTAAGTTTCTGTTTTAGTTTAATTACTCAATTGAATCTTATTTCTTGCAAAACTGAGTTGCTAGAATAGTTTGAAAGTTGTTTCTATTTCCCTGTGGATCGACCTCGGTCTTAACGAGTTTTATTACTACATCGCAGCCTTACACTTGAGGCGAGCGAACAAGTTTTTGACGCCGTTGCTGGGGAGTTTAGATAACAGTTTTCAAATTGTTTTAGTGGCTGTAGAAGTAGAAGTAGATAGGTTTCCTGATTTTTTTTTAGAACTAACAAATTGTTTTGTTTTGTAGGATTTCTTCTTTAATTAAAAGCGCATCAGGTGATACCTTTCTAACTTGGCTTTTTACAGATTTTCTATTTTTAGATTTCTAGGATTTAGGACTAGTTTAGTTTGTGTTGAGTGGTTTATGTCCCGTTGGGAACGTAACCACTCAAATCGTCTCCAATCTGAAGGTGGTTTAATTGGACCATTGTCAGTCCATAGACGAGTCCGAAATTACCAAGAGCATTGTGAAAGTTTGGGGAATATGGATCAAACACCTTTAAGGAATCCTCCCCCCCTCCAATTACAAACGCAAATTAAGAAAGAGTAGGAGAGAATGAGGTACATAATGTTCCTCAATGAGATCATTGCAGGATTACCTACAATCAGCCCGTGCAATTACACCCTCTTGTGTGGTTCTACCACCAAACGGGGGAAACATTGACATAAAGCCGGGCATAATTCAACTCTTACCAAAGTTCCATGGGCTAGACTCTGACCGCCCATATCTACACTTGAAAGAATTTGAAGAAGTGGTGGCTACCTTGCAGTACGCCAATGTTTCAGAAGATACCATTAGACTTAAACTTTTTCCCTTTTCATTAAAAAAAAGAGCCAAAGATTGGCTTCACTCTCTTAGACCACATTCGATTGGGTCATGGGTTGAGATGACCCGGGAATTCTTGAAAAAGTTCTTCCCGGCTCATAAAACGAACACCCTTCGAAGAGCCATAATGAATTTCTCGGCTAAAGAGGGTGAATCTTTTTTTCAATGTTGGGAGAGATTTAAGGACCTCCTACTTACTTGCCCACATCATGGCTATGAGAGTTGGCGAATTATAAATTTTTTCAATGATGGATTAAGTTCCAATATGTGCCAATTTGTAGAGATGATGTGCAATGGCGAGTTTATGAGTAAAAACCCAGATGAGGCTTGGAGTTACTTGGACATGTTGGCTGAAAATGCCCAATCTTGGGATACCTCGGATAAACCCAATAACCCCAAGCCTATTCAAGAGAAAGGAGGGATCTATATCCTTAAGGAGGAAGACGACGTGAATGCAAGGATAGCCAACCTCACAAGGAAGGTTGAGGCCATGGAACTTAGTAAAAGTGGAGTTCCAAAGTCCAAGGAAGCTGTTGAAACCATATGTGGGATTTGTCTCACCGATTTACACGCTACGCAAGATTGTCCCACAATTCCTGCATTTCAAGAGGTATTACATGAACATGCAAATGCCACATATGGGTATCAACGGCCTTTCAATGGACCTGTGGATAATACGTACAATGAGAGTTGGAAGAACCACCTAAATTTTAGTTGGAAGAATACTCCTACGGGCAATCTTACCAACTCTCAAAGAGGGCCACCCATGCAAAATATGGCCCCACCTCAGTTCTCAATGGAGGATACCTTGAAAGCGTTTATATAAGGGCAAACACAAATCAATCAAACAAATTAGCAAATGTTCTAAGAGCTTAAAGTCTCGGTTGATGAGATTAAGGGACGCTTGAATGCTAGGGAAGGGACCTTTCCGGCCCAACCTCAGCCCAATCCAAAGCAAGTACATGAAGTGAGCATCTCTAATCCTTCCAACCAAAATATGGAGCAAGCCAAATCCATCACCATTCTTAGAAGTGGTAAACAAATTGACAAATCTATTCCGGTGAAGGCCGATGAGCCTAATGATCCTGTAAATTCTGAGGATGAGGATGGATCTAACTTAGCCCCACAAGAACCGGAACGCATTTACAAGCCCGTAGCACCATTCCCTTCAAGATTGGTTGCCCCAAAATCTCTTCCAAACTCTCATGATATTCTAGAGATTTTCAGACAAGTCAAGATTAATATCCCTTTGCTTGATGCCATCAAACAAATTTCCTCTTATGCCAAGTTTCTAAAGGACCTATGCACAACAAAACGCAAATATAATGTGCAGCAAAAGGCCTTCTTAACTGAGCAAGTGAGTGCCATTCTCACTCAAAAGACCCCCTCAAAATTCAAAGATCCTGGTAGTCCTACCGTCGTATGTATCATTGGAGACTACTGGATTGAGCGTGCCTTGCTAGATCTGGGGGCGAGTGTGAACTTGATCACATACTCGGTATACGAGCAATTGGGTCTTGGTGAATTAAAACGCACCAAAACCACGTTACAACTCGCTGATAGATCTATCCGTGTATCGAGGGGGATAGTTGAGGATGTTCTAGTCCAAGTTGACAAGTTCTACTACCCGGTAAATTTTATCGTCTTGGATACACAACCGGTTTTGGATGCTAGCACTCAAATACCGGTGATATTAGGCCGCCCATTCCTTGCCACATCAAACGCAATCATCAATTGCCGGAATGGGGTGATGCAACTATCCTTTGGAAACATGATGTTGGAGGTGAATGTGTTCCACTTAGGCAAGAGGCATAGGGATGATGATGATGTCCACGAGGTTGATATGATTGATTCAATCGTGGAAGAGGAGTTCGCTTTAAGGCAGAATTTTGATCCTCTAGATGTTGTTAGCTTTGATCCCTTTGAGGATTGGGACGACAATGATGGTCCCCATGAGGCAAACATGATAGAATCCATGGATGATGGGGGGTTTATCCAACATGATCTACCTGAAAGTTTGGAGACATATTTGACACATTCTAAGGATAAATCTAATTCTCATTTTCTTAAGACCTTGGAAGTGTTAATTTCTGAAAATTCAATTGACAAGTCACCAATTTCTGATTTACACAAATTTGCTGTGCAGGATTTGGAAGAGTTGGTGCTTGATCTGCCTACAGAGAGGCCAATTTTTGAAAGTGTAGAGGTTGAGGACCCACTCCAACCTACACAAAATTCTGAGGAGGAAGACATAAAGGGTTCAAATCTGAAAATTACCTCCGATGAGGTCTCTTATACACTTGAGGAGTGCTTAACATACTTTGAGGATTAGGATGATCCCATGATTCAGGATATTGTACATGCTTTGAGAGAGACCTCCCCGATGCCTAAAAAGGTTCCTTCCATAGAACACCAAACTGAAAATTCAATTGTGGAAGCACCAGTGATATCTGATTTTGTGGAGATCATATCGACTTGTGAAAAAGAAATACAAGTCTCCACATCTCTTTGGTTTGTTCAAACCGAAGAACACTTCTGGGATGATTCTTATTTGAATAATTTTTACCTAGACAAGAAGGAAATGAGATTCATATTCAATGATTTCCAACCAATGCAATTCTTTTTTCCTAGTACATGTGACAATTTTGTTGAAAAACCCGCTGAAATTTTTCAGCTGGATTTTCAATGGGTTAGAATGATCAATGTCACCAATGTACCTTCCAAAGCAAGAGGGTGGTTAGTTCTACTGAAAAATTTGTTACACCACTTGATGATCCTGCTCAACTTTGTCCTTTTGGATGTTATACTGATAATCGATTTCCTAGTTTGATGGAGATCCTCTTTTTAAAAAGGGACGGGTTAATTATTTTTATTGCTTTCCGTAGATTAGGTTTAGTTTATCTAGTTTTACTGTTTTAGTAGGATTTAGTTATTGGAGTTGCAGACTTCCATGATCGCTCTCTCAGGTAATATTGTTCTCACTCTCTCATATTTTACCATTGCTCTCATGTTTATGCTCATTGCATATCTTTTTACATTGAGGACAATGCAAGAATTGGTTGGGGGGTGAGATGAGATTCCTCATCTAACAGTTTGCAACATTTCGAGCTTCATATGCGTAAATTTTTTCGAATTTTCTAAAATTTCAAAACTCTGTTAGAAAACCTTATTTCCATGCATTCGAGATGATATGAGTATAGGAAGAGGAGTTACGAAGTGTGTGATGTTGTAAGTCTTGAATTTCTCCCAACATAATGGTTTTATATGTTAGTTCCCCTATTGTTGTGATTGATAGAAAATTTGAACACTTTTTACACCTAGTTCACATTACACGATTTTCATGAGTTGAACGGTTTATGTGATTTGTGGATTAGCTAGACTTTGATTTAGAGGTATTTAGAAACCAAGCCGGGGTATTTTGTCCATCCTTGTCCATGGGAAAATAACGGAAGATATGGATTTTTAAAAATCTTATTTAAATCAAAAGAAAAAGGAAAAGAAAGGATGAAATCGGGAATGAAGGAAAAATGGTGGAAAATTTCGAAAAGGGCTACCTATTACCAACTGGGGGATGGTTGAACTGTAATCAAAGCCGGAAATGGGACGTAGTGTGAAAGCCGTCGGAAGGACAGTAAGGCAAATTCCCGTCATAGGCTTGTTGTTGCTCTGTGCACCTTAAAATCCTTGGTTTACTTAATCTATGAAGAAGGTAATCCCAGAGACTCATGAGATGAACTATCACTATGCACACTGGGTTGAAATTGTTCGAGTCCTTCTATTTATCAATCAATCAGCGAGAATTTCATGTAGACACTTCTTATGGTTTGAGAGTTTAAGTTTGCAATTTCTATCACCTAGTTTCTTCAAATTTTATACTTATATGTCTTGGAATGGATAGAAACATGGTTTCTGAAAGAGAGTTGGGTTTGGAGGTTTGAAATTGTTTCACGCATGTTTTGCTCGGGACTAGCAAAAAGCTGGTTGGGGGTGTGTTGAACCTCCAATTTATACATCGCATTGCCCAGTACATCACATTATATGCACGGTTTTCATGCTCAAAAGGCCTATCTAATGTATGTTTTGTGATTTCGGAGATGAGAGCGGACTTCACCAAATTGGAGACTAAAAAGGGCCATTTGAAGCCATTGGATGAAGAAGAAAGAAGGACCAAAGAAAGTAGAAAGAGAGGAGAAGAAAGGAAGAAAGAAGCAAAAAGGAAAAAGCAGAAACAGAGGCCAAGACCGGTCGTGCGACCGGTCGTCCATTGCCAGGACCGGTTGTCCGACCTGTCCAATTGTTTGCAGAAGAAGATTTTTCCACAGAGGCCACTGGACTATTCACGATCGGTCGTGCGACCGGTCGTCCGATGCCTAGACCGGTCATTCAATTAAATTTTAAAGATAGAATTTTGGAAAAACTCACTGGACCATTTTCGACGTTTTGCGACCGGTCATGCGACCAGTCGTCAGGGAGCTCAGACCGGTCGTGCGACCGGTCGTCTGCGTAATAAAGCTTCTCTGTGAAGCTCCGAGAATTTCTGCGCATTGCGTAACCTTGCGCAATTTCTGGATGTTTCCGATGCAAGGGGCTTCCACACTATAAAAGGACACCTAGAGGCTCTTCCTAGGTCATCATAGAAGCCAAGGAAGGTCGTGGGAAGGACGGAAGTCGTCGTGGAGCGTCAGCAACCCTCCAATTTCTGATTTTTCTAGTTTTTATGCTTTCTTATTTGAGTTCTAGTTGTAGTATGACAATGCTCCGCTAGAATCTCTCAGCTAAGGCTGAGAGGTGAAGCTTGTAGCTTATTTCATGTTTGATTCAATTTAATTCAAGTAATTTTAATTCAAGTTTGGATTTTTATTTAATTTAGTCCCTTGAGTTGGTAGTTTGAGATGTTTTATGAGAGTTCATATGCTCCGGACATGAATTCCTTGCAATTCTCTGATATTATCAAATGATACTTGTTTAGATTCGAATTATAGTAATCCTTGAGCAAGCCATAGTCCATAGGCATGGCTGTTACTCCGAAGGCTATGATTTTGAATTCTACATTGATTGAATGGGACTCGAACTTGGAAGTTCAGCTTGATTGGAATTGAATGTGTTTGAATGCTTTATTTTCCAACTAGATGAGAGATAGGACTTTAAATCTAGTTGTGTTCTCTACTTGGATTGATTGGATTGACATGGGATTGTTACAAGTGGATCCTTGAATGCCTTAGTACCTTAAATCACTGATTTTCTATTAAGTTTCTGTTTTAGTTTAATTACTCAATTGAATCTTATTTCTTGCAAAACTGAGTTGCTGGAATAGTTTGAAAGTTGTTTCTATTTCCCTGTGGATCGACCTCGGCCTTACCGAGTTTCAAATAGTTGATATATATATTTTGTTAAAGGCCAACATACTACACATGCACATAAGTCCATTTTACCATACATCATACCGAGGCACTAACATACGAGTATATTTTGAAGTTTTTAATGAAACATGTGTGTTAGATGTGCAGTATCTATCTAATTGAGGTCTATATATATGGTATGTTATTCCTAATTCCTAACATGAAATTTCTTAAAGAGTCATTTTAACCAATTACAACACATCCCATCATGAATTACAAATAGTGTAAAAGCAATGTATGTGATAATTTAATAAGCAGGAAAAAAATATACTAACGATTATTAAAGTGATATTTAACCAAATAAACCATATCTATAAATCAAATTATCAAACTCGGTCTAAGCCTTACTATTCTTCCATAACTACTCTAGACCATGCTTATATCCATCCTACTGAAGTTGCTCCTAGACGATGCACACTCGCCCTCTTTTCATTTTTTATTATATTCCTTCTGATTTTCTACTTTGGCCTCTCAAGCAATAAGTTTCTTATAAGCCTTACACTTATTCATGAAATGCCCTGTCTTCTCACAGTGCTAATAACCTTTTCCTCTTCTGCCTTTTCCCTTTTCTTATCTTTTGAGTCAACCATGGCACCTGCACCTTTAGGGGTATTGTCCTTACCACGATTATGCTTGCGCCTTTTGGCATTAGGCTGGTTGCCACTAAATGATTCCTCAGTGGACATGGCCACATGTCCTTTTTAACGTTTTATAATATTTGCCTCATAAAGATCCAATTGTGTGTGAAGCTTTTGCTCATTATACTTGAGAACGTTCATGTCATAATTGTCTATGAACATATAGCACATACGTGTTAATGACATGAGGATCACATTGATGATGGTATTCACTTCCTTTAGTTTAAATCATTTTCAGGTCATTAGCTACCTCAAGCATTTTATATAAGCACATGCTTACTAACCTAAGCACTCTTTTCGAATCTCATGGAGTATGTTTTTCTCTCAAAGGACTGGACCTGGGCACCGACATGGGCATCAAACATCCAATTTAGGAGGAGGTAGATGTACCTGGCATTCATTGTGTTCTCTCCTATTGGGTGTAGTCTGTTCCATTCTCTTCCTTCTCTTTCTGTGCTCGCCCCGAGAAGTCTCTTTTGTGTTGTTCGCTTGTATTTCGTAAGTCAAGTCAACGATGACTGTGCTCAACTTGAGCTTTACATCTGCCTTGTTTCCAAGCTTCTACCTAAAATGATTTTGCAAAATGGATGAACGGTATAGATATAACACATATCATGGTGGAGCCTACAGAAATTTGCCACTTCAGCACGTCGGTTGCTACGTTCTATAATATACAATCCGAGTAATGGGAGAGAAGCGGGGCACCCAATGTGAGAATACGTATATGGACAAAGTCTGAATACTTTTTTATTTGTTATTTTAAGATTTTCCAGCTCACCTCAACGTCATGACGGGTGATGTGGACTAATAACAGGAGGCAGCATGACAATTCGGGGGCGGATTACCTGTGACCCCGGTAACAGAGATATCTCTGTGCCCATAGCTGTGTGGGGCCCATAGAAATGTCCGTGATAAATCCACTCCGTCCATCTATTTTTAAAGACAAACTTAGGTCAGGAGTAGAAACCTCAGTGAGATTAAAAACTCAGGTGGGCCATACCAACAAAATGGTGGGAACACCAACGTCCACCATTGAAACCTTCCTGGAGCTGACCATGATTTTTATATGTCATCCAAACCGTTCACAGAATTATTAACACTCAGATAAACTGTAAGAAAAGATATCATCCTGATGCAAAGCTTTGTCACCGCTAAGTGTTCAATATCCACGTTTTCGTGTGATATGGCCCACATGAGTTTCGAATCTGCATTATTGTTAGATTCCAGACCTTTCGTGGTCTTCCAAAACAGATGGACGGAGTGGATTTGTCATGAACATCTCTATGGCCCCACACGGGTATAGGCACAGAGATATCTCTGTGAGCGGGGGTCACAGGCAATCCGCTCCCGAGAATTCGCTGTGCCTTCATCACAGAGATCCATATTTCTTCCAACAGAGGATCCGGATTCTTCTTATTAAATTGCAGTGCTGATGTCAGCATAGATGACGGGGCCTAATTAAATTTCAGGGCATAGTAAATTACTGTGCGCTGTAAACAGACGATCTGCATTATTGTTGACTTGTCTTCTAGTGCCCGTTTGTATGCTAGGACAAAAGGACGCGGATTAGCTACTGACAGGTTGAGTAGCCATCTCGCACCGAATTATGTGGGCCCCACCGTGATGTATGTGTTGTATCTATACGGTCCATCCATTTGGAGAGGTCATTTTAGGGCATGAGACAAATATTGAGGAAGATCCAAAGCTCAAGTGGACCCCACCAAAGAAAAGAACAGGGATTGATCTCCTACCATTAAAAACTTAATGGGGGCACAAAAGTTTTCGATCAAGCTGATATTTGGGTTTTCCCTTCTTCCATATCTGTGTGAACTTATGAACAGGCTGGATCTCAAATAAACAGCATGGTGGGCCTTAGGAAGGTTTCAACGGTCGTGACACTGTCACCCACTGTTTTCTTTGGTGGGGTCCACTTGAGCTTTGTATATGCCTAAATCTTTGTCTCATGGCTTAAATTGATCTCTCCAAATGGATGGACAGTGTAGATACAACACATACATCACGGTGGGGCCCACATAAGTTGGTGACGTCACTTCAGTAGCGAGATGGCTACTCAACCAGTCAGTAGCTAATCCGCGTCCAGGACAAAAGGATAGAATTGCATGTGCCGGGTGAGTAACAGCTGTACCCTGAGGTGTGTGAGGCCCACAGAGATGTCCATGACAAATCCAATCCGTCCATCTGTTTTTTGAGGATACAATAGAATCGAATTCTAAAAATCAGACAGATCCAAAACTGACGTGGATCACTACAAATGAAACAGTGGAAACGGAAACTTCACTGTTGAAACCTTCCTGGAGCTGACCATGATGTTCATATCCCATCCAAACTGTTCATATTGTTATTACCATTCAGATAAACTGTAGGAACAAATATAATCCTGATACGAAACTTCTGTCATCAATCCCCACTGTTTCTCATAGTTTGGCCCACATGAGTTTTGAATATGCTTGATTTTTGGAATCCTATTCTATTCTATTGTTATCTTTAAAAACAGATGAACGAAATGAATTTATCACATACCTCTTTGTGGGCCCCACATAGCCCTGGGGAAGGATATAATATCTCTTTGCCCGGGGCATAAGCAATCCGCTATCGTTCTGATCTGGTCCATGTTGCCACGTGTGCACTTTCGTACCCCCAAAGGCATCGCATTTTATTTGACCATAAAGAAATGCAAGATAGAAGTATTAAGCAATACTCCTACTGAAGATTGTATACGTTCGAGCCATCAGATTGTGCAACCAAGGCCCAAGGTTCGTTGATCTAAACCGTTGACATGATGGAGGACCCACTTTTCTGTGGCCCATGATAAAATTTACACTAGAATGGAAGATCCCAGCTGTAGGTTCTTTCCTAAGCGTTGCTGTGTCGGCCTCCTATTGATCTGTCCGCATGGAAGGTTTTCATCTTGGTGGGGCTCATAATATCAACGGTTCGTATCACTGAAAAATGGACCCCACTTGTAAAAAAAAGAACTGTACCATACATCTATAAGATATTGTTGGTCATGTGGCCTGCTCAAGTCAACCTAAGAAAGAAGATATCTAGCATGTTTCTTCCCTATTTGTAACCTTTCTCTTGCAAGTTGCAAGACATCTGACCACAGAGCTAAGACCGTCCTGGAAGAGCGTTTCTAAGATCGGTGGCCGAAGAGTTGGGTACAGATCTGACGGTGACGGAGACATGGGTGCGGCCCACTCCGATGATGGTTCGGGCACAGAGTTCACAACTGCCACCAGCAATTACACGTGCACAATAGGTGAAATCGAAGAAGAGAATCCGAATAAATCATCGGAGGCCGGGTATTGGACTCCGACGCCGGGAGTGACGGAGGAGGACGTCTACGTCGTAGTTGGGAATAGCCGGCCAAGCATGGATGCGCTCGAGTGGACGCTGAAGAACATCGTTACGCCGTCGACGGTCGTGCACCTTGTTCATGTCTTCCCTGCAGTGCGCCGCATTCCTACTCCAGGTAAGCTGAGTTCTCTTCCCCATTTTTTCCCCACTGGGAATGCTATTTGCAGTCATATATAATACCTGACATGTTTACATGTTACACGTGTGTGAGATCTGGGATGTTCACCTAGCCTGCAACTCGCCACTAGAATTGTCCATATAACACATTGAATGTGGATGGTTGGTTATCCTTACAATAGTTCAAAAACCCGAGAACTCAACTGGACTCGGAGTCGAGTCGAGTCGAGTCGAGTCAAAGACTCGAACAGGAGTCTCTACTCGACTGGACTGGGTATTTAATAATTAAATGAGTACATTTGTGTTACCCGAAAAATATATATAAATACATAAATTGTATGCATGACATAATTCTGAAATGAAAATTCCATTTTTTAGATGTTGACTAAAATGGCCTCATAGTATTACCAAACATAAAAAAAGGCAACTTTTCAAATACATTCTTTATTTGGCCCTGATTGCCTTTTAAAAATTTCTAAGAGACAAAACTGCCCCTAAGCATGGAGTGTTGCGCCCGCCAGGTCATTGAACCGAGAGGGAAGCATATTGTGCATACTGGGTAAACTCTGTGGGGCCCATTATGGTGTTTGTGAGAAATCCACCCCATCCTGTCCACATGTTTTGTTAAATCATTTTATGTCATGAGCCCAAAAAATGAGGTAGATCATAAAACAGAAAATAGTGGATATTGTACGCCCATGGTAGAAATGTTTGTGGGGGCCACGGAAGCTTTATATCAGGCTAATATTTTTGTTCTTTCAGTTTACTCCATGGTAATGACCTTATGAACATTTGGGTCACTTTATGAATGGTTTGGTTTATATATAAACATCACGGTGGCGTCTAGAAGGGTTTGAATGGTAGGAAACCCCTTTCCACTGTTTCCAGTCATATGACCCACTTGAGTTTTAGATCTGTCTGTTTTGTGGTCTCATGTCTTAACATGATCTGACAAAACAGATGGACAGCGTGGATTTCTAACAAGCATCACGGTAGGCCCAACATAACTTACAATGGCAGAAACTTCCTACAAAAGGCATTCGCTTAAAATCCACGTCCATGTGATGGGACATGATGTGGATTGGATACCACCCTGGTAGGACCAAGTGCTCTGTGGGATCCACTATGATATATATTTTATTCATGCCGTCCATCAATTTTGAAAGTTCATTTTAGAGCATGAGTCTAAAAATGAGGCATGTCTCTAAGGCTTAAGTGGACCACACCACAAAAATTAATGAGATTGAAACCTACCATTGAAAACCTCTTGGGGGCCACATAATTTTTAGATCAAGCTGATATTTATATTTTCTCGTCATACAAGTCTACGTGACCTTAAGAATCAGTTTGATAGCAAATAGACATCATGGTGGGCCCTGAGAAGTTTTCGACTATAGGAGTTCATTCCCCACTATTTCTTGTAGTGTGGTCCACTTGAGCCTCTAGTCTGCCTCCTTTTGGTGCTCATGCTCTAAATTGTTCTGTCAAGATAGAAAGACGACATGAATAAATTGTACATATCATGATGGCCCACGACAAGCTATAACTATGGTTGTTCACTCCTAATTAGTTTCTTGTGGTGGGGTCCACCTTATTTGTGGATGTAACTTATTCTTTGGCCCATGTCGTTAAATTAAATTTTGAATCCAATGGATGGAGTGGATTTGAAACATGACAACCTAGACCCTTAACACATGACAACCATGACCCAAACCCTTAACACATGACAACCTCGACTCTCGGTGGACTAAAATGCCCCTACTGAGGAACCTAGTGTTTGTATGGACCTTCTTCTTTTTGAAACATGTCTTTTAGGAACCCACCACCACCCCTTTGTTGAAGTCCCTTGATATACATTGATACGCCATCCTCTAAAAGTTCGAGCTTTTAGAGAAAGTGGTTGTTTGATATGGCATCAGAGCAGAAGGTCATGTGTTCAAATCCCGGAAGTAGCAAAAATATGCCACCGGTAATATATTCTCCCACGGGGGGCGTTTTATGGTGTGAGTTGTGATTGGGTTCCCTCCACCCTTGATTATCCCTCCACCTGGGTTCTCTCCACCCTTGCCCAATATGTTCCCGTGCGGAGTTCCACCCCGCACGTGCGGGGGAGTGTTGAAGTCCCTTGATATACATTGATACGCCATCCTCTAATAGTTCAACTATTAGAGATGAAACAACCACTTTCTCTAACAGTTCGAACTATTAGAGGATGGCGTATCAATGTATATCAAGGGACTTCAACACCCTTCTGATTGCATTTTTTGGCATATGATCACCGCGATCAAATTCTCTGGAGTATGGGCACCGCCAACAACTTTTATGGCTTAAAAAATGAGTGTAATTTTTGCTCTGATGACCATCTTTCTTAGAGATGAAGCCACTGATATGTGAAAGACATTTTGATTAGATTTTTATTTTATTTTTTGCAAAATAGCATTATATTAGAGATGGAAGCCATGTTTGGTTGTTGATAGAGAGGGATGGCCATGGTTTTTGTCGTGGAGAGAAGTGATTGTTGAAAGGGACTTGGAGTGAAAAGGGATGGTTATGATTGTCATGTGAAGGAGATAGAATCTAGATTTGTATTGTATTGCCTTGGTTGAAGTGGTTGTCATGCGTTAAGGGTCTGAGTTGTCATCTATTAAGGGTTTAGGTTTGAGTTTTCATACATTAAGGGTTTAAGTTGTCATTTGTTATGGGTCTATGTTGTCATGTGTTGTGGGTCTAGGTTATCATGTGTTAAGGGTTTGGGTTTGGGTTTTCATTTGTTAAGGGTCTAGGTTGTCATGTGCTAAGGATCGAGGTTATCATGTGTTAATTAAGGGTTTGCAATCTAGGTTGTCATGTGTTAAAGGTCTAGGTTTTCATGTGTTAAGGGTCAAGGTTATCATCGGTTTGGGTTGTGGTTGTCATATGTTAAGGGACGACGCTGTCATGTGTCAACCTTGACCCTTAACACATGATAACCACAGATTGAAACCCTTAACACATGATGATTTAGACCCTTAGCTAATAACCCATGCCCTTAACACATGGCAACCACGACCCAAACTCTTTACACATGACAAAACAATAGGTATGCCAACAATATTGGGGTGTGTATACCAACTTAAAAAAAAAAAAAAAAAAAATCTAAACCCTTAACACATGACAACTTAGACGCTTAATATATGACAACCATGACTTAAAACCTTAACTCATGATAACATAGAACTTTAACACATGACAACCACGCCCCAAACCCTTAACAAATAATAACTTAGACCCTTAACACATGACAACCCAAACCTTAACCCTTAACACATGACAACTTAGACCCTTAAGTACATGATAACCATGATCCAAACCCTAATTAACACATGACAACCCAAGCCCTTAACACATGACAACCATGACCCAGATCCTTAACACATGACAACCCTAACCCACACCCCGATTCATAGCTTAAGTAATAGATTGAGTGAAGATAGCCTCATTTCAATACTGAGGTCTTGGTATTGACTCCCAAGTGGGGAGCGACAAACATTGTGGTGTGACTAATAGGGAACAATGGGGTGTGTGTACTAATTAAAAAAAAAAACCAAACCCTTAGCACATGACAATCTAGAACTTAACACATGACAACTCAGACCCAAACCCTTAATACATGACAACAACCCCAACCAAAGTAATACATTACAAAGTCTAATTTTTGTCTCCTTTATTGTCTTCCATGTGCAAACCACAACCATCGCTCTCCACCTAAAATACCTTTTGACAATCATTTCTCCCCAGGACAACAACCACAACCATCCCTCCCTATCCAAAACCAAAAGTGGCCTCCATCTTTAAGAAAATAGCTACCAACCTTGCCTGAAGAGTCTTCTGGCTACATCTTTGGAGCCTACTATAGGGTACATCTCAAATCAATTCTATCCATTGAAGTCAGAATTTGATGAAAGGTCATGCTATAAAAAATGACCTTTGTCGATTGTGTGGACCACACCACATGAAAAAAAATTAGCAATGAACGACCATTATTATCATCTGTCAGGTCTTGCGAGCCATAGATAACTCATATCAACATAAGGTTACCACATTCCCTAAGAAATTAAATGATTGGACACAAAGAGGATGAACGGATTAGATATACCTTCTAATGGGCTTAATCATCAAGTGGTGGCCATAACATGCATTGAAATGGAAGCAACAAAGCTTCTCCTATGTTCAAAGGTCCCTACAACACTAGGTTCCAAAGCAAGGCATTTTTGTCCATTAATTCCCCGAAAAGTAGTTAGAGGGCCAATGAAGAAATAATTTTGGAAGGTTGATTTTTATATACATTTTGTAATACCTTGAGGCCATTTTGGTCAAAATCCTTTTCTATTTTTATTTTTACCCTTACCTTTCACAAAATAGGATTTATGAGTAGATATGAGGTGCATTGATTGAGCTAAATATGTCACCGAGTCGAGTTGACTCAGCCGAGTTTGGGATGGAGTTAGCTAGTTTTAGAACTATGATCCTAGTTGTACAGTTTTATGTACAAGTGTGGTCCATCTTGCGAGTTGTTCTGCCTGATTTTCAGGCAAAAGAATACTCCTACCTGGTGGACGTATGAGATGGTTCACACAAGTGACACATCAGCAGTGTGGGAGGCTTGTGTGCTGCTGATGGCATTCCTCTATTCCTTCTCTTGGTCCCGGTGACGGGGATATAACCCAACCTCGGAGCCGTGACTGTGCACGTCGCATAATTGTAAGTCAATCCAGACCGTCCAGATCACTGACATGATTGTGATGGAGGGTAACCCAAAAATAAATTAGGATTCATCACTCAGTGTGATTTTAGAGCCTTTCTCCATCCACAGTATGCTTCACAATCTGGTCGGTGAGGATAACTGTACATATCTTCCCCATCTGAGAAAAACGTCGATAAACATGGCAGAAGAACGGTGGTAAACAACTAAACATGGAGAGCGGATTCGGTGAGTCCGCGGAAACACGGACTTTGGTGAGACCATGACCGTGGGTCCCACCTTGATGTATTTTTGGCATATCCATGCCGTCCATTCCTTTTTTCAGATCATTTTATGTCATGAGGCAAAAAACATAAGCAAATGTAAATTCAGTTGGACTACACCACTGGAAAGAGTGGTGATTGAATACCCATCATTAAAACCTTTCTAGGGCTCTCCGTACTGTTTATTTGCCATATCCAACCTGTTGATAAGGTCTCACAGACATGGATGAAGGTAAAACACAAATATCAGATTGATCCAAAACTTTTGTGGCCCCCAGAAGCTTTTAATGGTGGGCATTCACTCACCACTGTTTCCTGTGGTGTGGTCCACCTGAGATTTGGATCTTCATCATTTTTGGTCTTCTAAATTAAAATTATCTCTCAAAACGGATGGACGGCGTGGATATACAAAAACAAAATACATCATTATGAGCCCCACCGTCTGTGCCTTAACCAAGTCGTTGTTTCACCAGCCTCACTGAATCCGCTATCGTAAACGTCACGGGAGTCTTGTCTCAGGAGCACCTTACAATGCTCGAGCTGGAAGATTCCACATTATTTAGGCTTTCAAATGGGAAACATGACCCAATAATGCAAACAGCTAATGCACTGGGCCACCACGTGGATGGCACTTGAACTAAAAACTTCCAAGGATGGGAAGAATCTCGAACTTCTAATAGTCAATCAACGAATACACGGTTAAGGGAGAATTTAGCCATATATTGATTTGAAGAAATTGAGGCGTGATTTAGAATTATTCGGTTTGAAATCGAATTTGCCCTCCTTGGACCGCATCCCAAGTGCAATAGGATTTTCTGGGCAATCGACCTTCAGGATACAACGACTATCATCCGATCCGAGCAGTGCACTTATTGTACACGGGCTCAAACTATTTGTGGTCTTGACCCGACAAGACACTCCAACCATTTCTTAAAGCAATTTTTCATTCTTTTAAAAGTAGATAAAGAAAGTCTATTTGTAGACTTTGAGTGGACACCCTTAAGGGTCTAGAGACACCCTTTCATAAAGACAGATCCGCCCATGCACGCTTGCATCCACCCGTAGCCATAGACATGGCCCGGCTAGGCGGAAAAGTTTGAAACACTAATTTATTTTTAAATTCACTTAAAAATACAACATATATAGTCGACGTCCAACAAACAAAAATTGTTAAATATAATCAGGAAATGATGCCCAATTTGGATTTTTTTATACACTGCCATCCATGATGGGTCCCATAATATCAACGGCTAGGATCACTGAATGGTAAGGTAAGGCCACTTGTTTTCCTCCTCAAGAGTTTATATATAATATTAGCAAATTATTTGATACTCTAGTTGCATATTGATACACAGGCACTTATAAATGATACACGTATTATGTAATTTTTCAATTAAACTGACTAAATTGTGTAGTCCACTGTCGCCAAACTACCTTCCCAAAATCAGATTGGCTGAATGTTCCTAACCTGTGATGCTTGCACACTTGTTAGTGGAAGCCATCAATACTTATCATTCTTAACCGTCCAATAAATGTCCACTAATCTGATAGTCACGTAATCAAATTAAGCATAAGTTTCAGTTCATGTTGCATTGCAGCCAACAGTTGCCTGCGCCATCTTCTCTTCAAATTTTGGTAGCCACCATAGCTTTTTTTGTCCTCTCAGTGAAGGCAATTGCTAAAAAAAAAACCCACTTAATGTGGAAATTGCATGTTCATAACTTTTTTCAAAAAGATTTTCAATAACCTACTTCATGAATTGAAGTAATTATCTTTGGAGTATCTTTCAAAAGTTGGGGTCAATGGTGCTGGCAAACGGGTGGACAGCTAAGGTGGATCCCATTGTGATGTTTATATGAAATCCATCAGGCTACAGAGTGCATCACCCTATGTTAGGCATGAGGCCCAAAAATCAGCCCCATCTATGATTTAGGTAGATCATATGATTAGAAACATTGTACGGGGCAACTCCCACCTTTCAAATTGTTCCCCATTGTGTGGCCCACCTGAATTAAACATGGGCCTAATGTTTGAGCCCCGGTGTAAATTTTGGTGTGGCATCTAGTGATTGGAGTGGACTTCACATAATCATCATAGTCATCATAGTGGGCCTTATGAAAATTAGGGTGGACATCATTTTCTCAACTATTTCTTTTATTGCGGCCCACTTTTGGAGTGAAAAAAGATCTAATGGCTTCTCTGATCTTATAGCTATGGTCACTAGATATGATCAACAATGTAGATCATTTAGAGGGAGCCTAATGGGCAAATGATGTTACTCTTTTGATTTTCTCTGAAGAATCTCTCGGTTGGCAGAGCAATTAAAGAGAGAATGCTTCTCCTTTTATATATAAAGGGAACTTATCTCTGTCCCATCCTGTTCGTCTCTTTTATCATAAGAATTCGAATCTTCTGTTTGCACTGAGTAGAGAACCTTTGTTGCTGTCTCTTTGATTGGGCCAACTTAGCCTACAGTGTGATAAAAAAGGTGAAAAGTAAATTTATCTGCTCAGTTCAAGCAGAGGATCCATATGCTTATCATAATCCTTTCTCTCCTGTGAATTTAAATTTTAAGAGGAGATTTGGAAAAGGAATATTTTAAGTATTAACTGTGGGACCCACTCACTGGTTGTTACCCAAAAGCAGGCTCGATGGGCCCATATCCAACACTTTGAGCCCATATCCAACACTTGGCAACTAATACACAGTACATAGGCCAACACATTTTGCATGGTCTGATATTTAAAACGAGTATCCTATCCTTTGAATGTGGCCTCTCAAGTAAGCCGTTAGGGAACCAAATATAGCAACAATTCACGTTTAATGGGTGAAGATAGAGTTTAGATGTTTAAGATTATGCTTAAGGTCTTCCAAATTTGAATATTTTTGGGGCATCTCCCATCTGCAATTGGGGACATCAGATTAACGGCCTAGATCACCACACGACCTGCCCTGACTGCACATACCACTATACTAAGTTTATACTCTTTCAATGTCCCTTCACCCATTTTATGCATTTTATATGTGAGCAGTAGGGAGGATGCTCAGGAGCGAAGTTGCACCAGAAATGGTGGAGAGTTACTTGAGCCAAGAACGAGAAAAGAAGCGAGCCATGCTGCAAGAGTTCTGGAATCTCTGCGCTGCTTCCAAGGTATAACATTCCTTAGCACTACTTACAGGAAATTGAGCTGTTGAGGCAATTCAGGCCACTTTGAACATTCGCCGGTCCAAAAAATCAAGACGGTTTGTTCATTAGGTGGGCCGCATGTATGTTGAGTACAGACCGTTGGTGATCATTTTCAAAATTTCCATTTTTGACATGCGGCTGGCCCACCTAATAGTTGGAAGTGGCTGATTTGAGAAAAACTTTAATACTCTGGCAAAGTGTGATGCTTGATAGGTAGGCAATAGGAATACATTCGTGGTGCATAAGCGGTTTAAATAAAACCGTTCAAATCAGGAGTCCTAATATAGATGGCTAGAAAACCAGAAAAAAAGAAGAAGTACATTTTAATGAATTATATGAAATATATTCAACTGCCTGAATGCAACAAACAAATCCCTATTTGTCAAATTTAAGGATTGATCAGTCGTTATACATTTTGGATAATGGCCTATGGTAGTTCTAAAACTCAGTCAGTTGATCAAAACTGGCTGAGTTAATTGAAACTATTTGTTGAGCTTGATCAGACTCGGCGTGGTTGGTCGAGTTGACTTGACATGACTCGGAACGACTCAAGTCGAGTTCATTCTTAAAGTTAAATTCATTAATTTTAAATTAAAATATAAGAGAATGAAATGTGGCCACGTATACACCTCCCCAACCCTCTTTCTTTCTTTCTTTCCTTCCTTCTTTTTTTTTTTTTAATTTTTTTAATTTTTATTTACCTATCTTATACTCATTCAATTCTAAGTATCTATTTGTAGTGAAGTACCATTCTTAATTTAATTACTAAATATCAAGTAGTGTCGAGTCTTTGAGTTGACTAATTTGAGTTTTTAAATTATGCTACCTATGGTCTGTCCTGCAAACTAAGTCAATATGCACTATGTCTACAGTTTCTAAGTTTCCTGTGTATCAACCATCATATTCTGCCAGAGTATCAAAATAAGTTCATGGTTGCCCTTGACATTGTTGAATTGGGCCCCATGGCCCACTTGTGTGCAACTGTTAGTGGATGGTTCTTCACAGTCAATAATCAAAATATTTTCTGTTGGATATCTCTTTTCCAACCACCCATCGGGACCTTTCACACATATCATGTGAATTGCCCCATCACTATGTATAATACGTAGGCATCTGTACGCACAGCACACATGCCAACCTTGAAAGTTTGTGCAACATTGGGGTGCCACTTAAGATAGCCCCCACCGTGAAGATGACCACACCCACAAACCAGGCGTGTCCACTCCTTTGGTGGGGCAAAATGTATGAAAAAAAAAATTGATGGATCAGAAAATTTACCAACGGTCCAAATTCAATGTGCATCTATGGCATGCATGATAAGCCAACTCGGCAAATCTACCTATGATTATCTACACGGTGGGGGCCCAACTTATGCACTACAATGGCAGACTGCTGCGTATAAAGGTGCTGGACGTAAGAGGGCTTCCATGAGTGGTTGGACCCCAATATGATGTTAGCACCGTTAAGACCATTCATCTAATGAGGTCTACGGTGGAGATGGCTTGGCCTGAAAGTAATCTCATCAGAAAATTCTATCATTTGACTGCATGTCGTCAATGGATAGTTAAAGAAAAAGTGGAGTAATGGTCCCTAATTTCCTGATCTAATGAGGACAGAAGAAAAGAATCTGATAAATTCTATTTTAAGGCTACCACATTGTCATGATGGGCCCACCAGTTGAATGGTCCAAATCATGTTAAGAATTTGGTGGCTAGGCCCATCATTGCACCTAACGAATGGTTCGGATTGTTCTGTTGGGCAGCTTGATGGCTTATGTTATAAGGGGTACACTCAATCTTTGCACTCCATCATCTAATGTTCATATAACTGATGACACTAATACTAAAGAAGAAGAAAAAATGACAGGTAAAAGTGGACACTCTTCTTATAGAGAATAATATCACAGAGAAGGCCATTCTCCGACTCATTCCCGTTGAGAAGATTCAAACGCTAGTATTGGGAACAACCAAATTCAATATCAGGTACGTTTACCTAAACAAGTCATCATATCTACATTCTAGTACTTGAAGCACGTAGGAACCATCAAAATAGTGGGCCATCTTTTGGATAAGGGAAAATATCGTATAATTATCTCTTATCAATGTATTAACAAAAGTAGGCTATGCATTTACTGAGGTGTGATTATTCATTGATATTTTACAGCTATGTAAATGTGTACATGTGCTTGTGTATCTGTAAATGAATCAACATACTATCCCAACCTGGGATGGAAGGTGTTTTAGCTAAAAAGATATTTACAACTAACACCCCACCTCTCAAACCCGTGATGTAAGCATCAATAGTTTATTTAGAAGAAATCAGAATCCAATGGTTGGGTGGGTGAGATTTGGCCCAAAAAATCAATTGATAGGTTCAGGTAGAAGGGCAAACCATTTGATCAATAGCCTTTTAACATGTATGTCAAAATTGTTTACCCAAAATAGGTCCAATTAATAGTTTGATCCATCTATTCGTGAGGGAACATGATGGATTGCTTATGATTCTGAGGAATCATCTTTGTTAGGCAATCCTAGACGCCTCATCCATGGTTAGGAAAAAGTATGGCTGCAAAAACTAAGGCCAATCATGGATGGATTTAATCATTCAATTAGTGTTATTTTTTTATGGTAGTGCAAGAAACGTGCTGTGGACTTAATGGACGGTTCAGATCGGTCAATTAGGCTATCAAAGGGGACCAATGCAAATGCAGATAATTAAGTCAGAGCATTGGAGCATTTCTTTCTTTCTCTCTTTTCTAGCAAGAAAGACAATTTCAAAAGGAATTATCATGCTTTAGAGCAGGAATTGTGAACGCATATTTTGGTGGTCCAGACCGTTGATCATGTTTTCTGTAGGTGGGGATTCTCCATCAGTAACTAAAAATAGACGGCTAGGAGAAAAATACAGCAATCATCCATAAAAAAAGATAAAGATTTGACGTCTAGGATGTTCCAAACTTGAAGGGTATCTGCAGTGGGTCCATATGATCAACGGTCTAGATCAACGAACCACCGGCCCAACTTGCACAAATTGAGTCCATAGAGCACACTGATAATATTCATATCATAGAGTATCAGGTGAGATAATTCTTCATTTCAGAGCAATTAAATGCGAGGCGGCTCCTATCTTTGTACAGTATACATATGCATGTTCAGTTCTAAGAACCTGAGCCATGGTTCAGTAATCCAGACCATTGGTATGTTGAGTCCCGTGACATGGACGTAGTATGTTTCAAAAATATCTTGATGGAACAATCTTGACCATTCGATTTATGGTCTATAGATAGAGAACAATGTTTCACATGCAAATCAAAATGGGCCTGATTGGTTACTGGGATCCCCTAAGCCAGGATATTTTTAGACACGCACCATCAGCAGTATGACACAACAGATCGATGGTCCAGATTAGAGAACCATGGCCTCAATTGTTAGAATTGAAAACCCGTGAATACATACTACATTTAATTCGTCTCACTTGTTTATTTTGTTTGGGAAGGGAAGATGGAAAGCAAGGCACATCGTCTCTTTTGTTTGTTTTTTCATGAAGGGAAGAGAAAAAGCAAGATACATACTGAAGAAGGCTCCTAAATCCTGCAATGTTAAAATCATATGCGAAGGGAAGGAAGTTACCGAACAGATGATCTCCTCTCGAAGTGAGCCTTTTTGTTGCACTTGCTTTTCAACCAAGTTCACCTGATTGTGGTCCATGATTCATGGCCGTCCCTAACTTTTTGCCTTCTTTGCCAAATATCTGACGTGTCGTACCTGGACTGCTAGATCCACACCATCGATCTAGTGGGTCCCATCTGTAGAAGTCCCTCGGTTGAACATGAAATGGAACGGACCATCCTAGCCATACGGCCAGTGGCCTTGAGACTGATGATAGAATTGAAATCGATAACAGTCAGTATATGGCCAAACTGATGACCAGGACTATCTGTTTAGTGTGATTAACGACTGTGGGCCATATACGGATAGGACCCACTTGATAGACGGTCTGGATTCACAGCTCTATGTACCACGTGCCAGGAAATGGACGCGAACACCCTTCCTCATCCGATGGGCTGGATAGATTGGTCTTGCTCACAGCCTTGTTACGAAATTGGGACATGAAATTTGCCTGGCATTGTATATTAGATTACGAATTATCTTCTTGAGAAGATCTGTATTGAATCGAAATTTTATTGTATATTTTTTAATATAATGTATTTCAAATATATAAAATTACATGGAAGAATTTTACAATCAAGGAGAGATGAAGATTTTGCTAGATTTTTTGTAATTTTTTTGCTGTACATCATCAAGATTTCTATTAATGAAATATTTACTTGAGCTATGAGTTGTAGGAGAGTTGGATGAATCTTTTGTCGAATACCGTCTAATACCCTCCCACAAACTAATGAGACGACAACATACCATTATCTTGGTTCACAAGACTTTGAAACTTGACAAAGATAGCTTTTAGTGAAGATATAGGCAATTTAATTATTTTGAAAGTGTTGAGCTCTGAATTGTGCATATTTTAACCCTAATTCATCACATATTATGCATGGGTTGCATGATTAAATGACTACTTCAATGCATGATTTGTAATTGTAGGAATGAGATGGAGATTTCACTAATTCAAGGCTTAAGAAAGCACTTTACATATATTGAAGACTATGCTTTGATGAGTCAGAGAAGAGAAGAAAAAACTTGAAAAAATCATGTTAAAAGTCCTAAATTGTCCTGAAAAAACAAAGTGCAGAGCTGCAGGGCCATAAAAGTAAAATGCAGAAAGTTGCAGTTTCTGAAGATTGATCTAGAGATTGATCCGTCGATTGATCGCCCAGCCTAAGTGATTGATCGACAACCTTGAGTGATTGATCGCTCACAGCAAAATTGACAGATTTATTGCTGGACTAAAGTGCAGATTTGCGATTGATTTCCCAGCCTCAGCGATTGATCGCCCAACTTGTAAATCAATCGACATAATGCAGATTTTTGAAGAATTTTTACTGAAACTCTCTGGACACTTTTTGTCCCGTGTGATCCATCGCCCACCACCTGCAATCAATCGCCCAGCACAACCGATTGATTGCTCAGCCCAGTCGATCAATCGCCCAATCGCTCAGAACAGAAACTGCTAATTTCAGCTCCGACTTTTGCTGCGCAGTGCGTAACTTGTACTCAAATTCTCGAAGATTCTTCGTTTTTGGAGTGTGAAAGCTATAAAAGGAGACATCCACTTCATTCCTAGGGCATCCAGCAACGTAGGGTGCAAGGGATTCAAGACCTAGGAGGCTTTCTAGCCTCCTACAACTAGTTTTCTTCTTCTAATTCTACTTCTAGTTTGTTTTTATGTTTTTCGTTAGTTAAGCTCTTAGCTAGGGCTAAGAGGTGAAGCTTGTAGTAGATCTAAGATACTTTAACTCGTTTTTATTGGTTTCAAGTTGGATTTTTATTGCTTAAATAATGGTTTATTGAGTTTGAATAAAGTTTTAAGTAGTTTTTCTTAATCTTACGATGACTCATGGATGTTTGGAAGAATTGCTTTAGTTCTTAGTTGCTTTGCATAGATCTAGACCTGTACGCTCCGAGGAATCGAATTCAAGACGCTCTAGACTTGGTTCTTCATGTGGGAACTTCAAACCAAAGTTCTACTTTTTATGAGAAGTCTGAAACACGTATTGCTTATTTATATGATTTGGATGAGGTTCAAATCATAAGATAGTTAAGCCTTGTGACAAGGTTTGATGATTATTATGATTGTGATCTTAATCTATTGGAACTAGGATTGACCTATACATTCACTACAAGAAAGCGGGTTTTTACCGACGAAAGTATTGCTGACGAAAAATATTTCGTCGCCAAAAACCATTTTTCCCGACGAAATACAGAAGTCGTCGGTAAAAGATATAACAGGATCCCGTCACCGCCAGATTTCCTTCCCGCCATACACTTTTACCGACGAAATCTTGATTTCGTCGGTAAAAAAAGTATTACCGACGAAGTAATTCATCGCGAAAAGATTAAATCACTATATTAATTTTACCGATGAAATAATTCGTCGGTAAAAGTCTTTTGACTATTACTGACGAAAACTTTTGTCGATAATAGTCATTTTGAAATTTATTGTCGACGATTCTTTTCCGTCGGTAACACTGAGTCAATTTCCCGCCATTTGGAGAAAACTGTATCACCGACGAAAATTTTCATCGGCAATAAATTTTAAAGTAATCAGATATGTGGATTGTTCATCGGCAATAAATTAAGTAATCAGATATGTGGATTGTTCATCGGCAATAAATTAAGTAATCAGATATGTGGATTGTTCATCGGCAATAAATTAAGTAATCAGATATGTGGATTGTTCATCGGCAATAAATTTTAAAGTAAATTTTCATCGGCAATATAGTCATTTTTAAACTGTATCTTGAAGAGTACGTCGATGTTAGAAAAACCACAAAGTTTCGTGGCAATCAGATATGTGGATTGTTCGTATCAGCGAACAAACTGAAAAATCTGCGCAAACTGTATAACGCCAGCGCCGTGTTCCTTCCGCTGATACAAACAATCCACATATTTTATTGCCACGAAACTTAGTGATTTTTCTAACATCGACGTACTCTTCAAGATGGTCGGCTCAGATTCTCTATATCAGTAGTAGTGGGCCACCTGGACCATCTCCAGATTTAGTGGGCAAAATTCGAAACTTTTTGGACAGTTCGTATCATTTTCGACGCCACGATCAATCCGTAACTCGGATCGACGTGAAACTTATTAGGTTTTCTCGGCGTCGAGCAGCTCTACGAAATGGACGGAACGGATCATCATAAATGATCAAGATGGGCCCCACGAGTTGGGCTAAAATCTAAAAACAAGAATAACAATTTCCTATTTTAGTTAAAACTCCAAAATAGGAAATTCCTTAGTTTCTTCTTGTTTTTCTTCCTGTCTATCTCCCGTAGGAAGGTGTGTGATCCACTCCCTCGATCATGGGGTTCTTCCCCTACATCAATAATAGTCTTATGTTTTAATCACCCGACTCTCTAGCACCCTCATCTCTCTCTCTCTCTCTCTCTCTCTCTCTCTCGCGCGCGCGCGCGCGCGTGACCACCCCCGTCACCGGCCTCCGTACGCCGCCGCCGCCGCCGCCTCCGGTAACCCTCCCTCCCTTCCTTCTTCCTCAATTTCCTCTCTCTCTCTCTCTCTCTCTCTCTCTCTCTCTCTCTCGTCGTTGTTGATTGTGGGGCCCACTGCCAAAATCCATTGCATGTGAGTCCCACCGTCGCTATCCATTGCATGTGGGTCCATCGCTGTCCATTGCATGTGGGGTCTGCCTTAGCTGTCCACTATTTGGTGGGGCCCACTGATTTAGTAAATCCCTAATTAGGGATTTCGAATTTAAAATCCCTAATTAAGGAATTAGGGATTTTAATTTCTAATTTCAGCTCTTCTAGAATGTTCAAACTTTCTATCAGTCAAATAAAGAGGGAATTCGTATAGAAACTATTAAACTAAGAGAATTTTAAAATTTTCAAAGTCAAATCACTTCATATTTCATCATATCATATTCACATAGATTTAAAGTTTATAGAAATTAACCTTTTAAAAGAGTTTTAAAGAAAGAAAATAAAAAAAATTTCACAAAAATTGCTCGAAATGTTGCAAATACTAATAGATTCATCAGAAATCTCACCCCCAACTTAAAACTTACATTATCCCCAATGTATGAAACATATACAATATACAACTACATAAGAGTAATGACAAAAGAAGAGTGAGAAAAAGCAAGTACCTGAGATATTCGAAATCGTTTTTTTACAACTTCAAAAATATAACTACACTATCTTAATCTAATCAAAGAAATAAATAAAAACAATCTATCATACTTTTAGAAAAATGACCTCCATCAAACTAGGAGATCAATCCTGATATATATGATATTTCAAAAGTATAAAATTAAGAAGGATCATTAGGTAGTGTAACAAATTTTTCAGTAGAACCATCCACCATCCCGCTTTATAGTGTACATGGGTGCTATTTATCATTCTAAACCATTGAAAATCCTGTTAAAATTTTCAGCGGGTTTCTCAAAATTGTAACCACATGTATTGGGAAATGAGAATTTCTTTGGTTGGGAATCATTAAATATGGATCTCCTTTCCAACTAGTCTAGAAAAAAAATTAATTATGGGTTATCCTAGAGATGGTGTTCTTCAGTTCAAATAAACTAAAGAGATGTGGAGACTTAGATCACTTCTTCCTCACAAATTAGTATGGTTTCCATATAATCAGATTCTACCGGTACTTCCACTATTGATAATTCAGTTTTACACTTTATGAAAAGAGGCTTTGTGGGCACTGGTGAAGTGTCCCTTAAGACTTTGACAATGTCTCTGAACATAGGATCATCTGAATCCTCAAAATATGCCAAACACTCTTTTAGAGTGTAGGGAACTTCATCCTTCTCAATCACTTGTGTAGGTTGGAATAAGTCCTCAACCACTACATATTCAAAATTTGGCCTCTCCTTAGGCAAATCAAACACCAATTCATTGATTTCCTACATAAAAAAATTATTTGAATTAACAATTGGTGTCTTGTCATTCAAAGTTTCAAACTTCAGCTCTTCCAAGGCTTTACAATATTTGAAATTATTTCACCCTTAAAATGGGCCAAGCAAACTTCTATAGTTTCAGAAAATACAGTTGAAGGCGGCTCACCATCATCCACTATTCTACCTATGAAGTTTATTTTGTAGGCCTCATCCTCATCATCATCCCCATCCTCTTGCTCTTTATGTAAATTAAACACATTTAGCTTCATTGTCATATTTCTAATTTAAGGATATCTTCATGATTCATTCCTATAATTGATGATAGCATTTGTGGTTGCTAGGAATGGTTAGCCTAGAAGGATAGAAATTTGAGTGCTCATGTTGGCAACCGAGTGCGTATCCAAAATGATAAAGTCTGTCAGGTAGTAGAATTTGTCAATTTGGACCAACACATCTTTATCCACTCCTCTCAATACTATAATAGAGCAATCCACAAGTTGTGAAGTTGTTTTGATGGTTTTTAATTCACCAAGCCCAAGTTGTTCAAAGACCGAGGAGGGTATCAAATTAACACTTGCCCATAGATCGAGAAGCGCTTTATTGATTCAAAAGTTACCTATCATGCAATAGATCGTAGGACTTTCGGGATCCTTATATTTTGGGAGAGTGTTTTGTTGTATAATAGCACTCACTTTTTTTGTCATAAATGTCCTCTTGTGCACGTTTAGCTTACGCTTCATGACACATAGATCCCTCAAAAATTTAACATATGAAGGAATTTGTTTTATTGCATCCAACAAGGAAATTCTGATTTTTACTCGTTGGAAGACCTTTAGAATATCCTGATTTTTACTTGGTCTTATGGTTGAGACAAGATGTTGGGAGAACGGGGCCATAGGTTTGAATTCATACTCTGACTCTTTATATTGTGGTGTATTGCTTGATTCACCATCATTCTTAGAATCAACCAGATCACTAGGCTTTGTGGCCTTCATCAGATTAGATTTTTCAATTGTTTTACCACTTCTAAGAGTGGTGATAGCTTGAACATGTTCCGCATGATTTGTTGAAGAATTGGGATTACTAGGCTTAATTTGTCTATTAGGTTTAGGCTGAGGTTAGGCCGGAAGGGTCCCTTACTCCCTAACTCCTAAATATGTCTTAATTCTTGTAACCAATGTTTTTAATTCATTTATGCCCTGCATGTTGGACTGATTTATTTGAGCTTGTCCAATCACGAATGCATTCAATGTATTCTTGAGTGTCTCTATTGTGAGGGTCATTGAGGAGCATTGTTTGTATTTAGCATAGGTCAATTCCTTCAATTAAGATTTGGTTAATGCTGCCAATCAGAATTATTCATGTTAGAATTTAGTGCACTAAAGGGGCATTGGTAAGCGTTTATGACATTTGCTTGAGCTTGTAATATCTCCTGAAAAGTAGGGATTGTGGGACAATCTTTTGTTTGGTGAGCTTCACTCTCACAAATACCATATACACTCTTTATACCTCACCGGTACTTATTATATTAACACTCCTTAATTCCATGACCTCAACCTTCTTTATGAGACCTGCCAACCGTGTATTTAAATCATTCTCCTTGTTTAATGCATGCACTCCTTTCTCTCTTAGTGCTGACTTCGGATTACTAGTCGGGTTAGAGATGTACCAAAATTTGACATTCTTAGCTAGCATATCAAAGTAATCCCAAGCATCGAGTTCTTTATTCAAAAAGTCACCATTACACATGATCATCTTGACAAATTATGGCATGTTTGAACTCAATCTGTCATGGAAGAAGTTAATCATGCGCCACGCTTCATAACCATGATTTGGGCATGCTACTAAATGCTCTTTGAGCCTCCTAACATTAAAAAATGTCTCATCTCCCTTTTGGGAGAAGTTCATAATGGCTCGGCTTAACGTATTAGTTTTGTGGACCAAGAAGAACTTTTTAGGGAACTCCCGGGTCATCTCAGCCCATGTCCCAAATTTTCTAAGTTTTATGGATTGAAGCAATGATTTGACTTTCTCTTTTAGAAAGAACGAAAATAATTTTAGTTTGATTATGTCTTGGGAGATGTTATTGACTTGCAAGGTGTTGGCGGCTTCAAATTCACTTAGATGTGAGTATGGACTCTTAGAGTTAAGTCCATGGACTTTTGGAAGTAATTTGATAATCTCCGATTTAAGGTCCATGTTTCTTACATTGATTGGAAAAATCATGCAGGAAAGTGTGCTTGTTCTCTCTGGTTATAGATAATCTCGCGGTGTTTTGATCAGAGGAACATAGTATATCTCATTTTCATTATGTTCCGTCCTATTTGGTGGTGTATCATGTTCAATATTCTTAATGATATTTGGCTCATTCTCAACAATAATTCTAAAAGATTCAGGATTCTCTAGACACTTTCTAAATCGTTTATGAAAGGTTAAACCTTTAACTAAACCTCCCTCACTTAGAAGACGCGATGTATGATCATGCTCCCAATGTGGCATAAAACATATAAATCTATACCTAAAATCTGAAGAAAAAAAAATTAAAATTAAGAAATAAAATAGTCTAATTTAGAATGATGGTACTAGATTAATGAGACTAGGTTCGCAAAAAATCCTACACAACAAATAAAAATTGTTAGTGTTAGAAAAAAATATGAGAAACTTAATATCAAAACAAAACCTATCATAACCTATCTAACTAAGTCTTATTTACAAAATTCAGAACCGTTAGCCTAATCCTCAACAACGGCGCCGAAAACTTATTCACCAACCCCAAGTGCAAGCTTGTGATCTAGTAATAATCAATCGTGAGACCGAGATCGTTCTCAGGGGATTTTGCAACAATTCTAAACTATCTAACTAGGATTATCTAAGTACATAGTCAAATTGGATTTTTAATAATATTAACTATTTACTTTTTAATTAAAATTAGGAAACTGAGCACTAGAGCGCCAAGGATCTACTTATAATCAATTCACATTGCCAATTCAATCATTCAAGCTTATAGCTCAATTGGAATCGAAGTTCTATTCCTATCTAATCGGAAGATATAATTATATCATAACAACACATCTAATATGGGTGGATCATCTATTGATATGGTTCTCTCAAAACAACTAAGGCATTGGACGTATTCAATTGCACAGGCCAATCCTTCAACAGAGTAAGATCACAGTCATGGTCTTCCTCAAATCTTGTCACCAGACTTAATCTAGAATCATGAATTGAATTTCAATCAAACCAATATTAATCAATGAACATCCATCTCAGATAAAACAAAATATATCAACTTTTCAAGTTTAGTTCTAGATAAACACTTAGGATTCTTAACTTATAAGATCACATAACATCCACCACATAATGATGAATCTAAGATCTCCACAACCCAAAATCCTCTTAACAACACCCCATTGATCAATCTCAGTAAATTAAAATATCTTGTGTAAACATATCACAAGAGATAAAAGATTAAATTAAAACTATCAACTTTATTTCAAACTAGAGCTAGAATTTTTCATTATTAAACTTCAAAGTACTTGAATTAAATAAAAAAATATTGTAAACAACTATAACTTTCATCGCTAGCCCTAGTAAGACGTTTAGTCAGCCATAAAGATGGTTGAACTAAAACTCAAAAGAAAAAGTAAGAAAAATATAAAAACTAGAACTAGAAACTAGAAAAACCTAAAAATTGAAGTTGTAGAACCTTCACTTCGAATCTCTCCACCTCTAGCACATCTACGACTCTTCTAGGATGAGTTGGGAAGAGAATGGAGGTGTCCTTTTGTAGAGAAAATTAGCCACCTCCTTGGAAACTTCAAGAGAATGCGTAACTCTGTGCAGGGTTGAAGTCGGTGTCTGATCGGTCTGAGCCCCTTGGCTGACCAGTCGTTGCTCAAAATTCAACAGATTTAAAACAATCTAGACTCTGGGTCTTCATGAGAGTGCACATTTTTAGTCGAGCAAGCTCTGGACAGAACATTTCCTTTTTTCTAAATTTTAGATCGGTCGGACTACCAATCTTAGAGGGTAAAAAATTGCCTAGCTTTTTCTACCTCAGAAGCTTGATTTTTAAAGTTAATTCTACCGGTCGAATGACTGGTTGTGAAGACCGTCTTTTCATAGTTTCTTCTTTTTCTCTTTTCTTTCTTTCTTGCTTCTTTCTTCCACTTCTTGGCTTTTCTTCCATTAATCTTCAAGTTTCTTCCAAGTAGTTCTATTAGCATTGAAATCATAAGGCTTCTCTCTCTTTCTTACACACACACAAATGCTTGTATAAGATGGGTCTTTTAATACTATAAACCATGCATAATGTGTGATGAATTGGGGTTAGAATATGCACAAGTCAGAGCTCAACACTCAATGAAGTCTAAGTCAAGTAAATAGTTTGTCAAGCTCTCAAATCAAACTCTTTAGGTCTTTTTGAGTTTGGGAGTTGATCATCTATGAAGTTAGGAGATTACTACATGTAAACTTCTTCTTGGAGAGTACCATGTAAGAACACATTTGAAAATTTAATTGTCGGGTACTCTATAACACCTAAAAACCTAGCACCCGACTATCAGTGACTCAAATTCTAAATGTTGAGAGTGTTGGCTAAACAACGAACGAATGCTTTTTTATTACATACTATTTCTTTCTTCGATATACCTTCGCGTTCACATGATATTTATCATACAAAATCAGAATAAATTGAACTTTGTAAAAAGAGTTCTAAATATATAAATAAATAAACATGTCCACTCAGCTGTAGACTTATTATAAATCAAAATAAAATATACAAGTCTTACTAAAGTATAAGTATAAGTTATTTGTGGGTTAAGCTCTAAGTCTTCTGCCATATCATTGCATAATTTTAGTACTGTATCACTTTTTTGTGTATTCGAACACCAAAATATGAGTGACCAACTCAATAAAAACTTTCCCCTAAGATTACACATCTATTATCATAGTCTAGTATAATTTTAAAAATAAACAACGTAAATACAATAATCATATAAGAATGTGAATCTTGATTAAAGCATGAATGCATGAATGCACATTAGCCTGCGGATGCACATCCAGTTGGCAGTGTGAGTAAACTCACAATAGAAAAGAACTACCTTACGATGACTCGACATCACTAATAACATACATTGACATCATCTGGTAAGTTCATATAATAACCTGACATCACAAAGGAACATATATCATAATCATGACCCGACATCACTAAGGATGTGCATTTGTATCATGACTTGGCATTCCGAGTGACATACATCGACGTCCACAAAATGCCATGATTGCTTGATTAGCCAAGCCTTTATTAATCTGGTTTACATGCAACCAATCATGAAAATTCCTTTTCACTTAGTGGTCTTTCAACTTATCAAAGTATGATCAATTAATTATCATTGTAAACACGGTTCGGTATGAACATCCATAAAAGGCAAACACATGAAAAAAGTGAGCAGCGAGACAATAACCTGAATTCACAAGGAACATACATCAGCATCATGACCCCACATCACTAAGGACATACATCAACATTATAACAAGTGACATACATTAGTATCATTCGACGTGTTCAAAAGTACTACGAAGGCATTAAACATGTCAGAAAGTGACATTAAATCATAACCTATCATAGTAATAAGTTCATAGCAAATGGGCCAACTAAGCTTCATGGTATAGTCCAAAAAGATATATTTTTTTTTTTTACAATCGTTTAACACAAACTTTTCAACAAATAAATTTCATACACACCCTCTACATATGTCATGTCTCAAATTAAGTTCTCAACGTGACGAATCAAAACCACATCTCAAGGTATATTGGTCAACACATAACCCACAGTAACTTCCTTCTTGATATGAATCATTTTCATTCCCATCATGAAGAAAATAATGCACCTAAAGAGTCGTTAATACTATCATTTGAATGAAGGCAAACATCAAATCTATACTTAAATGAAATTAAGCATACAAGAGCTTGTACAACATGTAGATTACACTAATCAAGAGTCCTAACCACATAATGCTAGGCATGATAGAGTATGTACACATGTAGATTTTACTAATCAAGAGATCTATTCACAGATCTTAGGCATACTAGAGTTTGTACACATGTGAATTATACTAATCAAGAGATCTAATCACATTTGTATTATAATTTTAACTAAAATAACACTCCCAACAAACTAATACTAAACTATGAAATCTAATGGAAAGCTTCAAGGGTATCCTCACCTTCAAATTAGATTTCACTCAAACGGGGTTTTGAAAGTGTAATCTAGCCTGAATGTGATTCGCTTGAGGTTAGATCTAAAGATAAGATTTGGGAAAACCAAACATCCCACATTATAATTAAAATTCTAAATCAATCAACCTAATTCAAGCTCAATTTAGAATTATAAAAGAAGCTTTAGAGATCGACTCAGCTCCATTACTTGAGTCGACCCAACGTGACTCCCAAACTCAGTCCAACTCGCACTCGCACATAGTAGATCTAGATGATGGGTTAGGAATTCAAATTTCTTACCACCCAGATAAGAATTAAAATCAATTAATATTCAAATCTAACTCAATTTAGAATTATAAAACTCTTAGAGTCAACTCACTTGACTCGGTTTAATTTGCTTGACTCAGTTTGGATTAAATCAACTTGATTCCAACTCGGTCCAAACGAACGAATTATCTAAATATGGGATTTATATATTTAATGACCTAAATCTAGATTGAATTATAATTCTAAAAATTTTGAAATCAACTTACCTAAACCTGCTTAACTTGGCTCAACTTAACTTGGTGCTCATTCGTGATTCTCCTCAAGCTCGTCTTCCAAGACTCAACTCAACTCGACTTAACTTAGTGCCCATCCGTGATTCTCCTCAATCTCGCATTCCAAATCAAGCTAACTGATGTAGCTGGGCTAACACAGACCTAACCTAATCTCAAATTATCCTTGGACTCATGGAGTTAACTGAGTTGACTTGACAGTGACACGGCGAAAATGCGGTGGTGACTCAGTTTGACGCAAATCAAACCCAAGATGAATTTCTCTGAAAGCTTGTTGAAGTTGCACCACTAGTTGGAACACCACAATCCAAACCCATCTTGCTGGATGAGCACACCTTAGAAATGGGCTAGATTCAGCTGGACTTGGTGGAACCAACTCAGTTCACTCGACAGCTAGGTGGAAGACCAAAAAATTGAGTAATTCTTGTCTTTCTTCGTCTTCCTTTTTCCTTATTCCTTTCCTTTCCTTCTCCTTTCATTCTCTCCAGTCACAAACAACAAGGATCTGGACTCAAACTAGATCAAAAAATGATTGCCTAAGTGAGTCGATACCTCACGCGGCTAGAACCTGAAATGGCAGCAATAATCGGCGGGTTGGACGTGATTCAGTCCTCGATTTATTCCTTCTTTCTCGATTAGACCAGAGCTTGGACAGAGGGAGATGGGGATTCAGATCATCTTGGATTGAGTAATCCTCGATAGTAGTGTATACGCGACTTGCCCAACCTCACTCCCAACTCTCTCTCTCTTTGGGATATGTTGGAAATTGACTAAAACCCTTGGTTGTGGGGTTAGATGGAAACTGTATGGAAATTCCTACTGCGGGAACATTCCAAGATTGACTACCTACTATAGGAGAGTATTGGAAAGGGTGCCCTACAATCGAGGGCTATGCTACGTTGTTGTCGATAGTCGTGCATAGACTGTGATGGTTGTGCTTAATTGGAACTGGAGGTTAAAAAGAGCCTAAAAGCTGGCAGTTGTTGCTGAAATAGGCCAAGTTGATTGCTGGTTGTGGTGGTTTGTGCTTGCATGAATTGTAAGAGCATTTCCTACATTACTCTTACTCATGCTAATTCCTAGATGATTGGCAAGCCTTCTACCTGCTGTGGTTGTGTTGCAGGCTGTGCTTTTGTCATGTCGAGAATGGAGAAAAATTTGCATTCTTCTTCGTGGTTAGACATGGCTAGTTAAGATCTAGTATGTATATTGTTGCAATAAGTGAGGTTTTTCCAAGGGCACCTGGATCGCAAAGGCGTGATGGGGAAATGTTTTTAGAATTTTTAGAATTTTTTTGGATTTTTTTCTTTTTGTTTAAATGAATGGATGTAGATGCAAATAAGATTATGCGAGAATTGTTAACCTTTAGGAATTTAGTAGTTCCTGTTTTTCAAGTTGGGTCACGACTGGTGGGGTTAGTTAATCCCCAAGAGAGTCGTCATTCTGTGGACATCGAGATCGAAAGGTGTAATTTATTGCATTCCGCTTCATGGCATTTCTTTAATAGGTTTGCTTCTCTCGAGGGATTTTTTTATATGAATTGTAGGGTAATAGATTAGATTGGAGTAGCCAGTAACTAGTTACTTCATCTCTAGAGTCGACTAAACCCTATAGAAATATGAGGGAAGAAGATTCGAAGATTTTTACTTTTAAAATGATTCATTGATTTGCGATCAGAGATTTGAGGTAAGGGACCACGATTACAGAGAGGGAAAGTGTTAGGCACCCACTTTGCCCATACGGATATACGGTCTCTACTTCACGGGATCTAACTAATTTCTGAAGGTTGGGATTAGTTCTTATGTACTCTTAATGAAATGATGTATGTGTAATGAGATGATACATGATGTTGGATTCGATCATTAGAGTTTCTAATGGGCATGATCCGATTAAATTGACAACTTACAGAGCATATTCTGAAACTGATCAGATGTTAAGAGTGGCGTAATGCGATGTTAATAGATGCAATAAGCAGGGAGGTTGGGAAGATAATGAGTGTTGCACTAGGCTAGGGGTAATAATTGGACAGTTGGATGAATGATTATGTTGCGTAGGGTAGGTCTAGTGGCTTAGCTCGGAACTTGAATGGCTCAAGAGGCTTGAATCTAAGCTTGATCTAGCTAGACTTAAGGCTGAACTCTTCTCACTCACTTTCACTCTCCTAGGTAAAGGAATGGGGTGATGGCTAAGGGTGTATGGGAAGGATGAAGGGGGGATGGAATGGTTGTTGATGCTTGGAAATAAAGGAGAGGGGGCTATTTAAAGCCTCCCAATTAAGCTGGTATTCATGTAATTCCATTAATAAAGTTAAAGTTTATAAATGGGATCTTGTCGTGGTCGGTGGAATTCTCCATACATGCATGTGCTCCACTTGCTTCAGTATTAGATGCTTTACTATCTGGTCTCCCTTCCACGGATTAGCATGGATTTGGGTTGGGCTTAAGGCCTGGTTTGTGTTCTGACTAGGTGAATTAACAGGGTAAATGAGTTGGGTTGACTAGGTGAGTTGACTCAATAGATTGACTCATCGAGTAAACTCGACGGGTTGACTCGTTGGGAAGCTTTGGCTTGGTTTTTTCTAATGATAGCTTCTAGGGTTTAAAGCTTGGGTTTCATATTAGGGTAATTTGGTTTAGGATTAGGGTTTAGGGTTTGCTCTACCATCCATTCAAACTGTCCAATCTCAATCAGCTTGTTGGCTTAGGGTGTGGTGTCTATAGGTCCCACCTTTAATATGGGTCATTCATCATATGGGTCAACCTTGGGAGAGATTGTAAAGAGAAGAGAAGAGGGCAAGATGGGAATTACTTGAAAAGTTTAAGGACAAACTTGTATAAAAATTAGCTAAAAATGACTATATGCCTAAGCTAAATAAGCTCTTTTTAAAAAATTAACCCCTTTCCAATTTATAACATCAAAGCTACTTTTTAAACAAATAATTCCCTTAATTAGACTTTTACTAAATAACCTAAAAGGTTTTTTTTTTTTTTTTTTTTTTTTTTATTTAAAGAAATAAGCCAATAGGTTCTTATTTGTTGAGATGCCAGATGCCCCCTTAATCGAGGGCACTTTGGTAAGAGAGGGAACGGGTTAATTCTTACCCAGGTAATACCTTCCCCGGGGTCCACCTTGATGCATGCATTGTATATCACCACTGTCCATTCGTTTATCCAGCCCATCTCAGGACGTGGTCCCAAAATTTTTGTAGATCCAAATCTCGGCTCGACTACACCTCAGGAAACAGTAGTTAAGAATGCTCAACATTAAGAACTTCTCAGCACCCACTTTAAGAAAATTTGTAGTGTTTATTTTCCATCCAGCCCGTTTCTAAGGTCAAACAGACCAGGAGAGATGAAGGGAAAATACAAATATCAGCTTGATCTAAAACTTTTGTGGCCTAAAAAAAGATTTTAATAGTTTATACAATGGTGTGGTCCAAATGAGATTTGGATATGCTTAATTTTTTGGATAATGCCAACGAGCTGAGAAAACTGAGGGGCGGTGTGGATATATAATAAATTCATCAAGGTGGGCCCCAGACGGTAAGAGTAACAACCAGGAAGGTGTTACACGGGTAACAGCTAATACGCTCCCATTGGATTCATCGAGGCATTATTTTTTTTAAATGTCTGTACCTCACGTTGGAATCCTAATAAAAAAATCCTCACCATCCAATAAATGGACCTTTTGTCAGCGTGTGAATTATCGTCGACTTATGCCTTCTAGTGTTCGGTTGTATGCTAGAAGAAAAAATGGATAGGATTGTCTCAACTAGATTATTCTAATCTGGTCCATGTATGCCACGTGTACATTTCCGTAACCCAAAGGCATTGCATTTGACCACAAAGAAATAGTGCGGATCATCAGGGTTGAAGGCACAGGCAATTCCGGTGCCATACGTTATTATTAGTCCATGTCACAGACAGCTTTGAAAAAATTTAAAATTTAAAACGAGAAATACATACACGTATTTCCCTGTGGCGTGGACAAGCTGATGTCAACTGAGAAATAATTAAAAAAAATTCTCTCTCTCTCTCTATATATATATATATATATACTCGCTTTATACAGTGGAAATCTTTTGATCCAGAGCTCAAGTTGACGATACCAGGGAAAGCAGTGGGGATTGAACGTCTACTGTTGAAACCTTCCTTGTCCCACCATGTCATTCATCAGTGGGGATTGAACGTCTACTGTTGAAACCTTCCTTGTCCCACCATGTCATTCATCTGGTCGCACACACCTGACGAAGGGGAAACAAAAATATCAGGTTGATCCGTGCCTTATGTTGCCTTAAGAAGTTTTGAACCGCAGGCATACAATTACCACTCTTTCCTGTGGTGTGGTCCGCTTGACTTGCAAATCTGTTTCCTTGTTGGGTTCATGCAAGAAAATGATCTCTAAATATGTATGGACGGAGTGGATCTGAAACATACATCATCGTAGGCACTCATAAAATTCACTACCGAAAAAAAAATGTGGGTGCTTTCTTCCCTGCTTTCCTCCATCCCGATGCAGCCCGCGTGCGCTGTGTCTCCCGAATCCTCTGGGCTTTGATTGTTAGCTAAAATCTTTCGCTACCACAGAAAGCTAGCCAAGTGGGGGTTCATTGTGATGTTTGTAAGAAATTCACTCCATTCATCATTTTTTCAGGATCGTGTCAGGGCATGGGCCCATCCTCTAAAATGTTTTGGTAAAATAGATGGATGGCATGGATATCTCACAAAGATCACAATGGGCCCCACGAATGTATGGCTATCATTTTTTGAACGTATTTACAAGGAGTAAAGAGTACTCTTCTTTTCAAACAGAGGAAAACGATAATAATTACCTACTTGCATCCATTTACCTACATTCACCCAGGTGAAAATGAAAAACAAACACCCCCTAATGAATAGAATGGATTCCGACAAACATCACAGTGGACCCATCTAGCTCCTCCTTGCATTGTATTGGAGTCCCACATTTTCAAGGTATGGATCTTCTGTGGGCCTCACTATGATGTATGTGTTATATCTACATTGTCCATCCATTTTTAAAGATCATTTTGTTGCATGAGCCCAAAAATGAGAAAGTTCCACAGGTCAAGTGGTCCACAATATAGGAAAGAGTGATAATTGTACGCCTACCATTGAAAACTTCTTAGGGCTAGAGCTCGGATCTACCTGACAATTGTTTTCTCCCTTCGTCTAGGTGTGTATGAGAGATGAACAGGTTAGATGGCGAATAAACATCATGGTGGGCCCTATGAAGGTTTCATTGGTAGCATGCAATCCATGCTACTTTCTCGTGTGGTCCACTTGAGCTTTGGATCCGCCTTCTTTGGGGAAAAATGAATTGACTGTGTGTCTCACCTGCTAGCTCAGCTGGAAGATGCCTAGGCGTTTCAATATCAAGTCTCATGTTCAAGTGCTACACACTAACCCACCAGTGGTTGGGTGCATTGTGTGACTAGTTGTGTGGGTGTGTTGCTCAGCTCAACTAACGGGGTACGTAGCTGCGTTGCATGAGTAACAAAAAAAGAAGAAGAGACATTCGGTGTATGCCGGTGAATAAATACGCACATATATTTTTCTTTAAAAATTTTAAAATATTTCTTAGCTGACGTCATCTTTGTTCAGTGTCAGTGACGCGGAACAATAATAACCCATAGCATCGGAATCGCCTGTGCCTTCAATACAGACGATCTGCACGGGAAGAAATACAAGATAAAAGTATTATACAATGCTCCTAGTCCCACTAAAGATTGTATACATTCAAACCATCAGTTTGTTCAAGGGAGGCCCAAGGTTCATTGATCTAAACCGTTGACATGAAGGAGGATCCATCTACTGTGGCCCATGTTAGAAGATCCACTAGATTTGAAGATCCCATCTGTAGGAAATTCGTCCTTTCATTGATTGAACAGTGAAAGGACAAATGTTCTTTCCAAACCATTTCTGTGTAGGACTTCTATGATCTGTCCACATAGTAGATTTTCAACGTAGTGGGGCTCATGATATCAACGGTTTGGATCATTTAAAATGGACCCCACTTGTGAAAAAAGAACTGTACCATACGCCTATAAGATATTATTGGTCATGAGGCTACCCTCAGCTAGCTGAGGAAGGAAGATCAAGATACCTAGCTGGTTTCTCCCCTCTCTATTTGTAATTAACCTTTCTCTTGCAAGTTGCATCACATCTCACCATAAAACTAAGACCGTCCTGGAAGAGTGTTTCTAAGATCGGTGGCCGTAGAATTCATCGGGTAAGAGTTGGGTACTACAGATCCGACGGTGACGGAGACATGAGTGCGGCCCACTCCGATGATAGTTCGGGCACAGAGTTTGGCACCGCCACTAGCAACAACACATGGACAACAAGTGAAATAAAAGAAGAGAATTCGAATGAACCATCAGAGACCCGATATTTGACTCCGACGCAGGTAAAGGGAGCGAAGGAGAAGGCTGTCTACGTCGCAATCGGGCTGAGCGGGTCAAGCGCGGATGCGCTCGTGTGGACGCTGAAGAACATCGTTACGTCGTTGATGGTCGTGCACCTTGTTCATGTCTTCCCTGCGGTGCGCCGCGTTCCTACTCCATGTAAGCTGAGTTCTCTTCCCCATTTTTTTCCCACCGGGAATGCTAGCTATTTGCAGTCATAACACCTGACATGCTGACATCTTAGACGTATGCAATTCGCCCGAGAACTCAACTCGACTCAGAGTCCAGCCGAGTTGACTCAAAGACTCGAACACGAGTCTCCAGTCCACTTGATTGGGCATAATAATTAAATGGATTTTGACCGTACGGATCCCTTATATGGTGAAATTACTCGCTTGTTTCTGCTGAAACTATTTCCCCTGACTAGCTCTAACATTTTTTAAACTTTGCTGTGGACAAAAATACCCTTACTTTGGTTCCTGCACTGGTACCGAGTTTGAGTTTGAGTGAAAAAAAAGTCACATAGCCTCCAATCTCGGGGCACGAATTAGGTGTTACCCCGGGAACGACTTAGTGAGTGTTACCCCTATCATATGGCCCACATGGATGATATTTTGCTTATCCATGCCGTCCATCCTTTTCTACAGCCTATTTTAGAATGATATTTCAAAAATTATGTAGATCTAAATCTCAAGTGGACCATACCACTAGAAACAGTGTGATTGAGTGCTCCACCATTAAAAATTCCAAAGAGCCTATTGTAAGGTTTTTGTAATGTTTATTTTCATCCAAGCTCTTGATAATGTCAATAAGGTCTTGATGAAGGGAAAATAAAAATATCAGATTGATCCAAAACTTTTGTGGCCCACGAAACATTTTTAATGGTTATTCATCAATATTTCTAGTGTTATGGTCCACCTGAGATTTAAATCTTCTTAATCTTTTGGATCACATCCTAAAATGATATGAAAAACAGATAGACGGTGTCAATATATAAAGAAAAAAAAGATCAATATGGGCCCCACACGGTTAAGGTAACACCCACTAAGTTGTTCCCAGGGTAACACCTAATTCGCGCCCCCAATCTTGAGGCAATGATGTGGATGTGAGTTGTCATTGGGTCCACTTCAAAGCAGATCCAATCTGTTCATTTTCTTTGTAGCCCCTTGTTTATATGGGAATGTGGTAACAGACGCTAACCTGATCTATTTTTAGCCCACAATACCTCAAAAACGGTAACGGTAATGATGACCATTACCTACTAAATGTTTTCACACATTAGGCCGTTTTGTTCACGCAAAACTTCATATACATGCTTTTGGACATATTTTAGCTGTACACGTCGAATTTCAGATCTCAAATCGTCCTACAAATGCCCTAAACAGAAATAAGTGCATAAGTAGCTCATCGTATCTCAGATCTGCCTCATTTTTCTCGGTAACGGTTAAAATGATGCTGCTAACCCGCTGGACGGAGCAGATGCCCCTGATTCACAGTATGTGGACCCCACTTGTGATGGCAACTGTAGGTAGTGTATACCGTGCGACGCATGGAACAAAAAAAAAGGAAAGAAGAAAGTTCTTCTGCGACGCTGCTAGTACAACAACGGCAGCGTCCGCACGCTCAAAACAACATGATCCACGCCGTCCTCCAGGTGGGCCCCATATTCAAATCTGATCTGTCCATCCTGATGGCACCCCACTTGAACTTAATCCCCCCAAATCTTGCTACTAATCACGCCCTGTACAGCCCAATCCAAACCACCATTCAAGACTAAGGCGATCAAGATCTTCCAATCTGTTGTGCATGGTCTCTCCAAACTTCACCCATATCTTCCTGTGGACCCCACCTACCATCCCTATAGTTCCTAAGCGATCAAGTGCAAGAAAGTCTGACGACATGATTCCCAGGTAGTGCCAACGCCAAAACTGTTCGGATCTGAACCTCTTTCGCACCAAGCCAACTCACCGACTGTGTTTGGTTATAAGAGATCGTTCGTCTCTCCTCCTTCTAGAAACACCAGAAAGAGAAATTGTGGAGATCTGAGATCTGAGATTTGATATATTCTCCTCTGAGATCTAAGATAATCCTCTTATGAGATCTGAGATATTATCTTCTGAGATATTCCTCCTCTGAGATCTGAGCATATAGGCGGAATCCTCCTCTGAGATATTCATACTCTGAGATCTGAGATACACATTCCGCCTATATTCTGAGATAATCCTCCTATGAGATCTGAGCTCCTCTGAGATCTGAGAGTATAGGCGGAATCCTCCTCTGAGATCTGAGCTCCTCTAAGATATTCCTCCTCTGAGATCTGAGAGTATAGGCAGAATCCTCCTCTGAGATATTCATACTCTAAGATCTGAGAGTATATAGACTGATCGTTATGCCGAATGACATGTAGTAAGGGTCAGGATCATGATAGCCATCCACAGAAGGTCGTGATTGTCATGTTTTAAGGGTCGGGATCGTGATAGCCATCCACAAAGGGTCGTGATTGTCATGTAGTAAGGGTCGGGATAGCCATCAACACCATTTGTGGGGCTCACCATCACTTTTGAGTGGAATCCAATCCATCCATTATCCTCGGGATTTAATTTTAGGAAATGTATAGAAGAAAAATCAATATTTGTCACTCATATGGACCACAATACATGAAAACATTTAGTAGTAATGGTCATTGTTACGTTACCATTTTTTTAGTATTGTGGGCTACACATAGATCAAGTCAGTGTCATGTTACCACATTCCCATATAAACAAGGGGCTACAAAGAAAATGAACGGATTGGATCTACTTTGAAGTGGACCCAATGACAACTCACATCCACATCATTGCATCGAGATTGGAGGCTAGGTGACTTTTTCTTCACTCAAAACTCCGTACCAGTGTAGGAACTAAAGTAAGGGTATTTTTGTCCACAGCAAAGTTTAAAAAGTGTCAGGAGGCCAGATAGGGGAAATAGTTTCAGCAGGAACAAGCGGGTAATTTCACCATACAAGGGGGGTTTGTACGGTCTAAATCCCATAATTAAATAAGAGTATATTTATTTTACCCAAAAAATATACAAATACATAAATTTTATGTACAACATAAGAGAAATACGTACTCCAATGCTCTCAGAACACTATTACTTACAATGCTCCTAATTGTATCGGTTCACTTGGACAGTTCATTCGATTGATCTCAACTGTCCATTAAGTTCAGAAGACATTTCACGGAGGTAGATTGCATACCAACACTGCCAGTAACAACTTTGCTACTGGACAGTGCTCTGTAGGCCCCTCCATTATGTATATATTTTATTTGCACCGTCCATTCATTTTAAATCATTATTTATTTCATGAGAAAAAAATGAGCCAATCCAAATCTCAGGTGGGCCACACCACAGGAAAAAAGTGGTGATTGAATGCCCACCATTAAAAACTTCCTAAGTTGCACTGTAATGTTTATTTGCCTTCCAACCTGTTGATTAGGTCAGGCAGATCTAGATGAGGCGAAAATACAAATATCAGGTTGATCCAAAACTTTTGTCACCCCAAGAAGTTTTTAGTGGGTTTTTTTAAGAGCATTTTAAAAGTTAAATTTCAAAATCAACCGACTACAAACTTCGAGCAAGAACCCACAGAGACGTGGCCTTATCTATCATATAACCCCTATACAAGCCCAACCTGGAGCAAAAAAGTAAGAAGAAATCGGCCAAGGAGAGGGCTAACCCTCACCCCTTTTAGAGAATCTTCTTCTTCTAATCATCCCCACACCTGCATTATCTAAAAACAAAGATCCTTTGATGAAACTAGGAAGATCTGGGCAACTCCAGTAAATCCTGTTTAGGTGATCCTCACTAGCCATTTTGGCGAGACCATCTGCTACTGAGCTGTCCCTGAGGGTATGGGGAGAAGAGAGGCTGAGAGGAGCTTTCTTGTTCCGATGATCGCCACTCGATATCATATATTCCAGGGATGTGGCCTAGGCAGTTAGACATTGTTGGCTTTACAATGCCTTAAGAAACTAGATTTATTGGCTTTACTAAGCCTCAAGACAACAAAAAAACAGATTTTTTGAAGGAGGAAGAGAGAGATGAAAGAACATAATTTTATGGACTGAATTTTTTTGTTGTTGATTTATTATTGTTGCATTGCATTGCTTTGCGTTGCCCTGCTTCAACGGACAACAAACTCCTTATATAGACTTTTAAAAAAAAAAAAAAAGAAAGGTAGAGGATTCTACCTCATAACTTCATACATCAAGAAGAGGCTTTACAAACCATTCAAGAGAGCTTGACCAAAAAGACATTGAGGCTCCACCAATCATATCTACCTAGCCAAGACTAAAACTATACAAGCCTGCCCCATCTTTTTTTTTTTTTTTAAGCTACCCGAAGCTTCAACCAAAGAAGCAAAAGAGGAGGGCCTAAAACCCAGAAACCAGCCCCCTCATAGCCTTAGCCCCTCCTCTTCTCCTGCAAGGAGCTAAGCCCCCGCTTTATCTAAACAGAGGGCCCCTCTACTTGACTGAGGAAGGCTCGAGGCTGCGACGAAGATCCTTCTAACTTGGGCAGCACTACCTAGCCTCGTGAGACCGTCCACAACTCCATTCGCCTCCCTTGGGATAAAACGGAAACATACCTGAGCCGACATGGCCAGCAACCTAATGGTGAATAGCTAGTACCACAAACGCCAAGGGCCATCACCCTCATTAACAATCAAATCTATTATCACCTTAAAGTCACTCTCAACGACGATATTCCTAAGGTTCCTGTCCACACAGAGGGCAAGTCCCTCAGATACCGTTCTAGCTTCTGCTTGAACATTCGATCCGAACCCGAACCCGGCTGCAAAAGCAAATAGAAAATCTCTTGTCGCTCCCCTGCACACTTCTCCACCTCCAGATTGCCCTGGATTTCGAATAGCTGACCCGTCCACATTGAGCTTCACCCACCCCTCACTCGGCTTCTCCCAACACACAATTTGCAACCTGGGAAGAATCAGGACTGACGGGACAATGCCCAGCTTCTGGATCAACAACGAGGGTGACTTTCTCCCCGTAGAGCGATCTGGGAGCAAGGGGACGATCTGGGCCAGCCATCGTTTCACCTTAATAATCACATTCCCCAAACACCCCTTATCTCCCTCAAAATGGATATTGTTCCTTTGGAGCGACAACTCCTAAACCAAAAATAAAGGAAGAAGGCCTCCAAGTTGCCCCCGGCTACCTCTCGACTCTGCCAAACTCCACCATTGATATAATCGATCCTTAACAGATTGCCCCCCAATGCAGGAAATGTCAAAGAAAGGGGAAAAATACCTCCAAACCTTTCTGGCCAACTCTCCTCTAATAAAGAGATGATCTTGATATTCTTTGGAGGGGATCCATCATCCCCACAGTAATTGCACCTTGATGCTAGCAGCAACCCTTTCCTCCTGACATCGCAATCAACTGAGACCGCCGACTTGAGAAGCTTTCAAACAAAAATTAAGATTTTCGGAGGAACCTTACCATGCCACACCCACTTCGCCCTGTGCATACTTTGCCCTACAACCCTGCCAATCCCCCAAGCCGATTTCACAGAGAATTACCTCGAAGGCTCAAGCGCCCAGATGCATATGTCCTCTCCCTCTCTAATATGCAAATGCTCAGTTGCTCCATCACCATTTCTGGAAGGAATTGGGCTACCAAAACCGGATCCCAGATCCCTTCAGGCCCTAAAACATCTTTCACCTTCAAGCCTTCCAAATCCGACGGCAGTTGTGCTACCGTCAACTCTTCCAGCAGACTAAAACCCGACCAATTTTCCCCCAAAAAACTGCAGTTACCCTGCCCCAACATCCATTGCGAGTTCTCGTCTATCACCTGCATAAGCTGCCTAGCCGTTCCAGCAAGGAGATGCATTCCTACTCCTCGAACTCTCTGCCCCTTGCCTGGGGTTATAATTGTATTTCCTCCTCATAAATTCCCCCCCCCCCCCCCCCCCCCACTGCGACTTGGACGATCCGGCTCTTTTAGAGCCCAAGCTAATTTCAATCTGAACTTGTTCATCACTTCCCCGATCTTTTTAATCCCAACTCCCCCTTCATCTTTTGGCAGCGATAATCGATTCCATCTATCCCAATGAACTTTCTTTTTTCCTTCCCTCCACCCCCAGAAGAAATATGCCATTTGTCTTTCGATTGACGACCTAATATTCTTGGGGACCTCAGCAGCCGCTAGAGTGTGGGTTAGGATCCCCCCTAACACATGGTTCATTAACGTGGTTCTTCCAGCTTGATTGAGGCATCTCCCTTTCCACCCTGACATCTTCCCCAGAATTTTGTCAACAAGTGGCCTAAAGAAATCAATTTTGATTCTGCCATAGAAGATCGAGATACCTAGGAACACCAGGGGGCCAGTAGATATCGGAATGTCTAACATCCTATTTATCAATTTGGCCCTCCCAAGAGATAATTTCGAATGACCCACCCAACAACTCTTCCTCTTGTTTACCTTAAGACCCGAGGCCGCTTGCAACTTTTCTAGGAAATCTTTTAACTTTCTGATGGACCTAGCTCCTTCCACCATTCGTGAAGATAATCATGTCATCAGCATACAACAGATCGGAAATTGACAGGCAGTTGCGCCCAGTATCGAAAGGCAAGCAGCAACCCCTCTCAATCAACCCTGTGATCCCTCGACTTAGCACTTCTACCACAAGAATAAACAAACTAGGCGAGATCGGGTCACCTTGGTGCAATCCCCTACATGACTTGAAGAAACTGCAAGGCTCCTCGTTAACCAAGATTGAAAACCAAGACTTCTCCCAACATTTTGTACCAACGTCACCCTTTCTCTGCAGAAACCAAATTTAGATAAGACTGCCTTAAAAAATCCCCAATCCAGACGGTCGTAAGCTTTTTCCAGGTTGAGCTTCAGAATAACATTAATTCCTCTCATTTTCTTCCCAAGTCTCAGAAGAGCTCTTGGGCCATGGCAATAGACTCCGCAATGGACCGGCCTTGTATGAAAGCTGCTTGCTCTTTGAGAGCAAGAGGTTCAACTTGTTGGCTATCACCCTTATAGATACAATTACATAAGCTAACCGGAAGAAAATCTGAAAAATTCAGAGGGCTGAGCGATTTCGGGATGAGGCAAATCAAAGTTGAAGTAAAAACTCTTGGAATCTTACCTCCCTTAAAAAGGAAGTCCACTGCATTAAATAAATCATCCCCCACAATGTCCCAGCAGGAGCTGAAAAACGCTCCCGAGAACCTGTTTGGGCCTGACGCCCTGTCAACAGGCATCGACTTTACAGCCTGTTCCACCTCCTCTCTTGTAGAGAAACAAGCAAAGACTGGTTATCCTCCTGCGTGATGATGCCCAGGATGACATTCAATAGATCCCCCACCCGATCCTTCTCCTCCACATAGAAAAGAGCAGAAAAGAAGTCCACTGCCTCTTCTTTGATCCTGGAGATATCCTCCAATTTTTCCCCGTCCTGCATTTTTAACTCCTGGATTGTTGACCTTCTCACCCTTTCATTGGCCATGCTGTGGAAAAATTCTGTATTTTTGTCCCCATCCTGTAACCATGAGTTCATTGATTTCTGCCTCCAGAAAATCTCTTCCTTTAGCTCCATACGGTCTAACTCTTGCTTCTTTTGACCCAAATTTTGCAAATTCTAAGAGCTCAGAGCATCAGCCACCATATCCACCACTTGAAGGAAGTCTGTCTCTACCTTTTTAACTCCTTGGAAGATGTTCCCCAAACACCTTTGAATTCCATTTCCGCAAGGCCTCTTTCATCTTCTTCATCTTGCATCTTAAAGAAAATATGGGATCACTAACCTCCTCTGAATTCCAAGCCTCCCTCACCACACTTTGGAAAGACTCATCAAGCGTCCACATTCTTTGGAACCTGAAAGGCCTAGGGGAGCTGGACATCTCCATAGGGCAGGCTAGCAGAAGGGGGGCATGATCCGAGTTCTTTCTGGGGAGGTGAGAGATCTGAAAATGAGGAAGGAAACTGCTGAAGCCACTCCAGGGAGCATAAAACCCAATCTAATCTGGTCCAGATCCAGGAGTTCCCTAAATGATTGTTGCTCCAAGTGAATCTGTTCTCGATATATCCTGCCTCCAGAAGGTTGGAATGGTTAATGGCCTCCGCATAATCAAATGTGCTCAACTGGTCCGGTGGTCTCCCTCCCCTTCTCTCGGAGTTAATCATGATGGTGTTGAAGTCCCCACCAACAGCTCAAACACTTGGCCCAGACACCGCTAAATCAGTGATCTCAGACCACAGAGATCTTCTACATAATCTGGAACACTTTGCATATACTACAGAGAGGGTAATTTTCTCAGAAAAACCTAGAAGACCTAGCTACTTTGTTCGAAAGCATTTGGGATGAAAACGAAATAATGAAATGACTTTTGCAACATAGTGAAATGACTAACTTGCCCATACAACCATACAGGACAAGGGCGGTGAAATAACTATTTTAACAAAAGCAAAATAAAATATTTTATTATTTTTCTTCCCAAAACATCTAGAAACTAAGAGACACATGGAGAAACCCAACCAGTTTGCCGGAAGCTTCTTTCGACATTTACTTTTCCTTGAGAATTCAACAAACTGTGGTTCCTTAGCATGCAAGGAAACCAAATGGACGGACCAGATTTGGTTTGCAATTCCAACACTCCCCTTCAAACCAAAACCGATTTCATTTCGAACATTGATCTTAGTCGTCTAAATGCATCTGTCAGCAGTTCTTTGGTGAATATGCACGCTACCTGTTTAGTGGTGTGACAGTACTCTAATTTCATCACTTTTTGCTTCACCTGATCTTTTAGAAAATGGTACCTGGTGTCAATGTGTTTACTCCTTCCATGTTGTACTGGATTTTTGGCAAGCTCGATTGCTGACTTGTTATCCACATATATAATGGTGAATTCTTCTTGCTGATGCTTTAGCTCCTTTAACAGGTTCCTTAACCAAATCGCCTCATAGACAGTGGACAGTGCTGCTATGTACTCGGTTTCACATGTGGACAGGGTGACCACACTCTACTTCTTCGAATTCCATGTGAAAGCAGTTGACCCAAGATAGAATATATAACCAGTGGTGCTCTTTCTTTTATCTTAGTCACCTCCTCAATCACTATATGAGTATCCATACAGCATTGCTTCATCATCGTATGGATAGAAAAGACCGAATTGCATTGTTCCTTTGACATACCTGAGGATTCTTTTTGTGGCTTGTTAGTGTGATTCTTTTGGCACTTCTATGTAACTTCTTAGAAGCCCAACACTATAGACGATATCCAGCCTTGTGATTGTGGAGTACCTTAGGTTTCCAATCAGACTCATGAATAAAGTCGAGTCCACGCTTCTTCCTTCTTCATCCTTTGTTAGTTTTAAGCCTGTTGTTACATGCGTATTTACGGCATTGCAATTAGCCATCTTGAACTTTTAAAGTAATTCGTTAACATACTTTTTCTGAGATATATAAACACCACCATGTTGTTGCTTCACTTCAATGTCTAGAAAGAAGGACATAAGTCTGACATCGGTCATCTCGAACTTCTTAAACATGACCTTCTTGAATTCATCAAACATTGGCTGACTATTCCCTGTAAACAACAAATCATCAACCTACAAGCATGCTATGAGTATATCACCATGAGGATTCTTCTTGATGTAGACAGTATGCTCATATGGACATTGGGAGAAGCCGTTCTCTTGAAGATAGTTGTCGATGCGTACATTCCAAGAACGTGGAGCTTCAACCCATAGGGGGCTTTCTTTAGCTAATACACCTTGTGTTTCTCCCCTTGTATAACAAAGCCTTCAGGCTAGTCAACATAGACCTCTTCTTCTAGAATTCCAATCAGGAATGCAGATTTCACATCCAGTTGGTAGATCATCCAACTGTGATGGGCTGCAAGAGATATAATAATCCTCATAGTGTCAAGGCGAGCAACAGGAGCGAAGACTTCTTCATAGTCCACCCCATATTTTTGTTTGTAGCCCTTTGCTACGAGCCTTGCCTTGTAGCGATCAATCTCACCATCAGCATTTTGCTTAATCTTGTAAACCCATTTGACGCCAATAGTTTTTTGGCCATTAGGAGCAATCTCCCATGTGTCATTCTTATCGATGGCATGGATTTCTTCTTTCATAGTGATTCTCCAACATTCTTTCTTTATGGCCTCCAGAAATGCCAGAGGCTCATGATCTGCATACAGGCAGAAAAGATTGACCTCTTTAGTTGCTTATAGATGTCGCTTGATAGGTGTCATGGGTGAGGACGAGCTTGCCAAATTTTATCTTGATGGAGTACTTCCATGAGAGATGGAATGTACTCCTGGACTTCTGTGTACTGATGATGCAGTCAAAGAAGGTGTTGCGGGTGTTTGCTCGTGACGGTCATCACTTTCTTCCTGTTCTTCTGTCTCAACTTCAATATCTTTGTTTGATTCTTCCTCGTTCCATTTCTAAGCTTCTTCCTCGCTACAAACCACATCTCTACTCACCACTACTTTATTGGTTAGTGGATTGTAGAGCTTGTAAGCTTTAGATTCTTCACTGTAGCCAATGAAGATACATTTCTCTCCATGATCATCAAGTTTCCTTCTTTTTGCCTCTAGGACTTGAGCATGAGACACACCCAAAGATCCTTAGGTGCACCACGCTCGGTTTATAACCACTCCATTCCTCTTATGGTGTCATGTTTCTAATGCTCTTTGTGGGACACCGATTGAGCAAGTAGGTAGTACAAACAATTGCCTATGCCCAGAAGCTCTTTGTCAGGCCTTTCTCTTTTAGCATGGTTCTTGTCATGTCGAGGATGGTGCGGTTCTTTCATTTCGCAATGCCATTTTTTTGTGGCGTGTAGGCTGCAGTGTGCTGCTGCTTGATGCCTTGTTCCCTAGAATAATCTCGGAATGCATTTGAGGTGTAGTCTCCACCTCTGTCAGATCTGAGTAGTTTAATTTTTTTAGCCACTTTCCACTTCAACATGAGCTTTGAAGATTTTGAAGATAGTGAAAGTTGCAGATTTTTCTTTGATACAGTACACCCATAGCTTTCTATTGAAATCATTAATGAAGGTAATAAAATATTTATTACCTTCAAGAGAGGGTGTTTCAAGTGGGCCACAAATATCAGTGTGAACCAACTGTAATGGTTCCTTTTCTCTTTGGGACACTCAACTTAGAAAAGAATTCTTTTATTGCTTGCCAAGTGTGCACGCCTCATACACATGTTCTGGAGCTTCAATAGCAGGCAAGACATGCACTATGCTTAATGAGGACAAGAGTTTAAGGCGACTGAAATGGAGATGCTCAAAGCGAAGATGCCATCTCCATGAATCATTCTTCACAAGTCCATAAAGGCACATCTCAACCTTTTTGTTAATTTGGAGCAGAAACATGCGATTCTTCATCATTTGGACTTGAGCCACAAGTCTCCCATGTGCATCTCTAATAGAAAGAGAATAGTTCTCCATGTGTATGACATATCTCTTCTCAAGGAGTTGGCTGATACTGAGGATGTTACTTTTCATGTTTGGTACGTAATACACATTAGAGATAAAATTTGGCACACCATTCTTCTGATAGATTTTAACTTTTCCTTTACCTTTCACTAGACCTTTGATGAGTCGTTAAATTCACATTACCACGAACTCCTTCTATGAGTTCCATGAACAGTTCTTTGTTGCCACTCATGTGGTTGATTGCACCAGTGTCGAGATACCACATATCTGGCCGTTCACATGCCTTTTCTCATGCAAGGAGGAGTGTGAAGTCTTCATTTTCATGGTGTGATGCTTCGGCCTAGCTAGTTGGATCGTTCGTTGTGATCAACCTTGCTCCAACATGTTCGCTCGCCTCAAGTGTAAGGCTGCGATGTAGTAATAAATCTCGGTAAGACCGAGGTCGATCCACAGGGAAAGAGGTAAACAATTCCAAGTACTCTAATAACTAGAATCTAAGAAGTTTAAGAAGATGGTTTTTCACATAAAATAGACAAATCTGAAAATAAGAAGAACTAGAGCATCAAGGATCCACTTGTAGTGGTCTAATGCCAATCCATTCATCCAAGTACAACACAATTAGAATCAAAGTCCTATCTCTCATCTAATTGGAAGATATAACATTTAAGCACAAACAATCCCACTTAAATCTGAAAATTAGATTTCTAGTTCTAATGAAGCACATAGAACTTGAACTTGTAGCCTTCGGAGTAACAGCCATGCCTATGGACTATGGCATGCTCAAGGGTTACTACAATTTTAATTCAAACAACCCAATCATGGTAATCTTAGAGAATTGCAAGGAACTCATGTCCGGAGCACACAAACTCTCACAAAACTTCTAAAAAATCAAATTTTATTCAAACTAGAACTTCAAAATCCAAAATTAAGAAAAGGGTACTTGAAATAAAAGAATTAAAGCATTGGAACCAACTACAAATTTCACCTCTAGCTCTAGCTAAGAGGTTAGCTAAGGAAAAGCATATTAAAACTAGAACTAGAACTAGGAAAAGGAAGAAAAACTAGCTGGAGGAGGCTAGGTAGCCTCCTGGGACTTGAACTCCTTGCTTCCCACGTCCTTGCTTGATTTGGAATAGAAGAGAGCACCTCCTTTTATAGTGCAGCAATAGTACAGCAACATAACAGAATTTGTTTCGCTTGGTACGGCTTAACCAATGGTCGGATTGCCCTCAAATTTGATTTGTAGCTTCCTTGTAATGTGATATTCCTCATAGATGATTTAGATTTCCAAGATTATCCTCTGAATGGGCCCACCAATCACATCACCGACCGCCTCTCAAAATCGCGCACTTTGGGTACCTTCAGAACCAGTCATCTTGCTTTCAACGCCCCGGAGTGTACAGAGGTCGGATTGATCTCAAATTTTGAAAATTGGTATAAAACTTTCTCCTCTACATGATGGCATGGATTAGATTGTCCAAAACAACCCCAGAATATGGTCCGAAAATTAGAACACTCAGCCCTTTTATAAACTCTGCGCAGTTGGATCTTTCTGAATGGTCCATCTTTCTTCAACCGGTACGATCAAACCACACATCCTTTTGATCTGAAACTTTTGTGGTTATTCATATATGGATGTGGTCTAAAAGATGGTCAAAGTAGATTCTTCATATCATCAATGATGAGTCCTCTGGACCGGCCCAGAGTTGAACAGCGAAATCTGGAACTTTCTGGACAGTTCGTATTGTTTTGGCCACCACGGTCAATCCGTAGCTCCGATCGACACGAAACCGGTTAGTTCGGCGTCGAGCTCCTCTTCGACATAGATGTGTTGGATTTTCAAATATCATCAAGATGGCTTCAGAAAAGTGGTCTGAAAAACCAGAAACGGGAATGGCCTGCTGTATGCAATCTGGAAGTTGAACTTTGCATGGCCGACCGGTCACGACCGGTCGGACAGGGCTGGCCGACCGGTCATGACCGGTCGAACAAAGTTGGCCTTGCTCCAGGGAGTGCATCCGACCGGTCATGACCGGTCGGGCCTTCTTGGCCGACTGGTCTTGACCGGTCGGACCCAGTTTTGCTTGTTTTTCTTCTTTCTTTTCTTCTCTCCTTCCTCTCTCTTTGCTTTCTTCTTTCTTTGGTCCACCTTGGGCCTTCATCAAAGGCTCCAAATGGCCCCTTTTTGGTCTCTAATTGAGTGAAGTCCGCTCTCATCCCTACAATCACAAAACATGCATTAGATGGGCCTTTTAATCATGAAAACCATGCATACCATGTCATGTAGTGGGCAATGCAATGTATAAATTGGAGGTTCAACACAACACTCAAAGGCATAGTGGTCGAATTTCTTGCAATTGTGGCATTGAACGTTCTTTGTATTTCCACGACCATGCATGAACCGGCCTCTACCATTTCCTCTTCCACGGAAATTAGTAAACTTTTGTTGATTTTGTGGATGGCTTGAATGATATCCACACACTCTACCTCTCGCACGATTGTTAGTGCCACGACCCCCTCATTGTGTATGGCGATTATTTTGTTCACTTAGAGTCAACTTAGACTCTAAGGCATGTTCAGCCATCAAACCGGCATTATTTTGCATTCGTTGCTATGCACTTGCAATGAGCCCATCAGTTCTTCAATGGATAGCTTTTCAAGATCTTTTGATTCTTCAATGGACACAACCACATGTTCAAACTTGGTTGTGAGGGATCGAAACACCTTTTCAATGACATGAATGTCTTCAGTTTTTTCACCATTCATTTTCAAGTCATTAACAATAATAAGTAACTGCGAAAAATAATCTGAAACACTTTCACCTTCCTTTATGTGAGAGGCCTCGAACTCGACTCTAAGAGTTTGTAGCCAAACCCTCTTTACACAATCAACACCTTTGAATATGGTACTTAAAGTCTCCCATGCTTGATGTCACTTCTGCGATCCTTTCAAAGGTGGATTCGTCCAACCCTTGGTAGATAAGAAACATGGCCTTCTTGTCCTTCTTTCTTTGTTCTTTAAGGTCGGCCTTCTGCTCAGCAGTGTAGCTGGCTTCTTGCTCCATAGTGGGCTCTACGTACTCGTCGGTGACGATCTCCCATAGGTCTTGTGACCCGAACAACACCTTCATCTGGATACACCAGTTTTCATAATTGTCTTTTGACAACTTTGAAACTTGGGGCTGAATAGTGATGGCCATCTTCACATAACCTTGTCAATGATACCAATTTGTTGGCTTTACATAGCCTTAAGAAGCTAGATTTATTGGCTATACTAAGCCTCAAGACAACAAAAAAACTGATTTTGAAGAAGGAAGAGAGAGATGAAAGAACACAATTTTATGGACTGAATTTTTTTACTGTTTATTTCTTATTGTTTCGTTGCATTGCTTTGCATTGTCCTGCTTCGATGAATAGCAAACTCCTCATTATATAGACTTTTCCAACACAGTGAAATGACTAACTTGCCCATACAACCATACAAAACAAGGGTGGTGAAATAACTGTTTTAACAAAAACCAAAAAAAAAAAATATTAAATTATTTTTCTTCCCAATGCATCTAGCTAGAAACTAACAGGCACATGGAGAAACCCAACCAGTCTGCTGGAAGCTTCTTTCAACAGTTACTTCTCCTTGAGAATTCAAAAATTGTGGTTCCTTGGCATGCAAGGAAACCAAATGGACGGACTACATTTGGTTTGCAATTCCAACAGACATTGCATCAACAATAATACGCAAGTCGGTCTCCACTATGATGTTCTTCAATCCCATATCTTGACAAATTTGCAGTCCATCTAACATTGCTTGAGCTTTAGTGGTGGTTGTCCAATCACCACTGCTTCTTATGGTGTGGTCCATCTAAGTTTTGGATCTGCCTCATTTTTGGGCTCTATCCCCTAAACTGCAAATGGATGGACAACATAGATAAAACACCTACATCATTATGGGGCCCACAAAACACTATCCAATAGCCGACAACGTCCACAGTTGGCAGGCTATCATACAAAAATCATACTGATCATCTTTAATTTGGACATTTTCACTACATTCATCCATTTTTTAACCATGGATGAGATGGTAACAATCACCTAAGTAATTCTTGAGAGGCCTAATAAATAAACGGATCGATTTGTTGATTGGATCTATTTTTGTGCAAATTATTTTGAATATCCATATCAAAGAACATTGATCAAATGGTTCATATTTTTCAAATAGCATGATGTTTTCAAGGTGGCCCATGAAATGTGCACTGAACCTTATGAATAGTCTGGATCAATGGATTAGATTGTCTAAGTGTCCCAATTTCACTAGAAGCTCTATACCTTACAGTTTTGTGAGTTTTGTGAGAGCACTGGAGCAACTTTTAGAAATATGTAATTTACATTTTGGTACCTTTTTAAAAGATTTTTAAAAAAGCCAACTTCATTTTATCAATTATAATTATTGTCCACATTGTATACATCCCTCCCAAATCATTATCGTCTGCGTTTTCATCACCGTATGCATTGAACGCTAATGTAATTATACGTAATCCTATTACTTAATACCACTGTGATAAGTCTGAATTCGTAAAAAAAAATTCACTAATTAAGGTTATTGTAGTGGCTAGCACAACCGAATCTAATTTCGTCAATTTAGACTTCAAGATTGTGAATATAATCCTGCCTTTAGCGGATTATTCATAAAATAGTCTGATTTGGCTCAGTAACTAGCTAATATTGAAGGTTGAAGGCTGAAGGCTGAACTTAATGAATAGTTTGGATGAATGGATTAGACTATCTAAGTGTCCAAATGCCACTAAAAGCTCCTTACCTTATAGTTTTGTAAGAGCACTAAAGCAATTTGTAGAAATATGTAATTAACATTTGGTTACTTTTTCAAAAAACTTTTCAAAAAGCTAACTTCATTAATCAATTATAATTACATGTAACAGTGATCGTCTGCGTTTTCATCACCATATGCATTGAATGCCAACGCAACTATATGCAATCCTATTACTTAATCATAATATCACAAGTCAGAATTCGTAAAATAACAAAAATCTTCACCGATTAAGGTTATTGTGGTGGCTAACACAACCGGATCTAATTCCATCAATTTAGACTTCAGGATTGTGAATATGATACTGCCTTCAATGGATTATTTATAAAATAGTTCAATTTGGCCCATTAAGTAGCTGACATTGACTGTCATGGGATTGAGGACTCTAATTTTTTATTTTTTATTTATTTATTTATTTTTTATTTTATAAATAGTCAGGTTTCACTTTTTCCATGACAACGGTCCATGTCAACTCTAAGAAAATGGGTAATGGCCCTAAACTGAACATAATTAGAACTCTACACATGATCTGCACACTTATAAGGAGCATTCCAAATCTGAGCATAATGTTAATAAGATGGGTAGCCTAGATAGAACGTTTAGTCTAATTCAAATAGACGGTTAGATCTTACGTTATGGTCCATGTAAATGGACGATCAAGATCTGATGCTTAGGGCCCACAGTGAAGGCGATTGCAACTATTGCCCACTTTTTGTCTCTATTACTCTGTTTTTTAGGAAATTCTACAAAAAAAAAAAAATATTATGGAATTTACATTTCCATACCTTTTTTCAAAAGGTTTTCAATAAACTACATTAATTAAGTAATTATCTTTGGATTATCTTCTAGAAGTTGGGTCAACCTTACGAGCAAACGGGTGGGCGCCTTAGGTGGGCCCATTGTGATGTTTATATGAAAACAATTTGGCTACAAAGGTGCTTCACCTTATGTTAGGCACAGAGCTCAAAAATCAGCCCCATCAATGAATTGGGTAATCATGCGATTGGAGACAGTGTACAGGACAACTCCCACCTTCAAAAACCATTCTCCTTTGTCTGGCCCACCTAAACCCACAAATGGCATGATGTTTGGCCCTATGCATAAATTTTGGTGTGGCATCTGGTGGTTGGAATGGACTTTATATAATCATCATGGTGGACCCTATAAATATTAGGAGTGGCGTCTCTCTCTTTCTCTCTCGCTCCTCTATATCTCCTTTGGGGCGGCCCACCTTTTGTGCAAAATGATCTAATTGCTTCTCTAATCTTACAACTAAGATAGTCACTAGACAATAATGTAGATCGTTTAGAGGGAGTCCTAACGGACAAATGATGTTATTCTCTCTCAATTTTCTCTCTTATGAATCTCTTGGATAAGAGCAATTACTGAGAGAGTGCTTCTCCCTTTTATAAAGGGAGCAATAGGGACAGTGTAAACTAGAAAGAGAGAATAGGGTTGAAAAGATAGTGGACTTAAATTTACCAATCTCTTCTTTAATCAACCTTTTACTTATAAAATTCACAATTGACACCTGGGTGAGTAATCAACAAATGTTTTTCATTCGGGGTACCCGGGTATATGTTGTGTAAGTCGGTTAAAGTGAAGTTACTGTTGATTATGTACTATGTATGTATCCCGTTACGTAAAGAGTGACGGGGTATAATTTTGGTAATAGAATAGGGAAGCTTACACCGGAGAGTTTGAATTGGTAATTCCTTGGTTTATATCGTTATTAAATGCAAATTACCCACTTCACTACCTCAAATCTACAAATTCTAATCTCTGTTACGACCCACCTGCGAAAACAAAACCGACTTAAGGTTTTTTTAAGAATCAAAATTTGAGAAAGGATTTTGGTCGGATCCCAAAGATGGCAATCGGTTTTTCTACGGGTGACAGAATAAGGTAGTACATACAGTATGATACAAAAAAGTTTTATGTAAAAATGGGGACTTGTTTTTTATTTATTTATTTATTTTGGAGAGAAGCCTGCGTGTTTTGAGCGTTCACCGTTGGCATGGAGTTTGGAAGACGGAGGCAGAGAGAACCGCGGAACTACACACACTCATTAGGAGCTAGGGGCAGGTAGGCAAAACGTTCGAGTAAAATCCTGTAGGCTACTTCGTACTCGGTCTAAGTTCTGTGCTCACCCTTTTGATCTTTTCTTTACGGATGGAAAGTTTGGAAGAATCCGAGGTGGAATTACTAAATGTACGGTAAGTTTGCCAAATATTCCAATAATGGTCACTCTACTTGACTTTTACGGTCTTTGGGATAGAACTATGTTATGAACACACCGGTATGCATATAAAGTTGCCACAAAACACAGATTATAGGATTTAATTTGAGTATTTTGCATACTTGCCTCACCTAAAGAGTGTTTCCACTGCCACCCGGGGTGGATCAAAGGGATCGTGTTTTGAAATCCTTTACATATGTATCCTCATCTAATCCACTCTGGGGTTTAGGTGGCTACCCCCACCCTGGGGACTGACACTCCGGGTGATACTACATTAACTGACGTAGGTGCGACATGTAGGTATAACTTTCGAAGGAAATCCTGTGCTAGGTTTTTATTTCGTCAAGGTTTAGATTCTGGTTGGCATCATGTCCTTTGTCACCACTAACTGATAATTTTGACGAACACCCGGTGTTTTCGACACCTAACATACCAAAGAAGTAGATCCACAGACACTGGAATAGTTATCTATCCTACCATCTATTTGTAAGGCCTCCTTAGATACTTCAAAAATTACCATCCCTACGTTAGTACTAACAAAGCAACTACACCAGGTACATTCTAAACTCAGTCGAAGTAAAAACACTAGTAACACTAGTACGGAATTTTACTCGCAAGTTTTACCAACTTACCAAACCCAAATTCCGTGCACGTAGTGACACTTGGGGTGTTAGTCCCTGGGTGGAGGGAGCCACCTAGGCCCAGAGTGGATTAGACGAGGGCTTTTTAAATGCAGGGACTTAAAGGACGGTTTCCTTCAAGGTGACGATCCTTTGATCCACCCCGGTGGTACTACATGGCGATCCTTTGATCCACCCCGGTGGTACTACAAACACTTTTTAGGTGGGACAGGTAGGTAAAACACTCGAGTAAAATCCTGTACGTACGTTTGTTTTTACTCGTACGTTTGTTTTTACTCGTCCTATATT